>ML789413.1:1019525-1054321 GCA_009831015.1 Picea engelmannii
CTGGCTTGGCAATTTGGCAGAGTTTCTTTGCTATGATTTTCCTCCTTTGAATAGTACCCCTACCCCTCCTTTTATAGGCTAGAAGGAGCTAGGGTTTTTGGCGAACTCTCGGCCATGCATGGATTGGAGTTCCAGTTAACTGAAAAAAAGCCTCGTGTCCCGGCAGAAACTTTCCTGATTTTTTTCTTTGTTAGGTACCCGCGGTCTGTTTTGGGCTAGCCCGCGGATGCCCGCGTGCAGTAAAAGGACAGCAAGCGGTTGCCCGCGCCCAATGAGAAGTTAGGGCACGGGTTGCTTGTTTTAGAAGGTTTTTTGAGGATTTGTTCAGCATGGCTTTGGCTAGGAAGAGGCATGAGTTGGCCTAATGCCGGGTAAACCTGTATGGTGCCTTTTAGGGTTATAACAAACTTGACCCTACCACGTCCCAAGATTTTTGTTGTCGAGTCATCTCCTAGGAATACATCACCACCATCGTATTTTTCATATTCATAGAATCAATCCCTGTGAGGAGTCATATGGTATGACACATCTGAGTCGATCAACCATACATCATGGTTTGCATGTGTACTTGTAGATTCCAGGCAAACATCACCTCCTTCTTTAGTGGAGGTTTTTTCCTCTGTGGAAGAGGTACTATCTGATCCCTTTGGTTTATCAACCTTCTTAGACTTGCAATATTTATTATAATGCCCTGTTTTACCACACTTCCAACATTGCCTCAAAGATTTTCCTGGAGACTTAGATCTACCTTTATATTTAGATATCCACCCTGAAGGCTTACCAGGGTTCCTGTCTTGGGTATGCCCTCTTACAAATAAAGAATTTGTGTTGTGACCATCCATGTTTTTTCGCCTCATCTCTTCAGCTAACAAGGATGCAGCTACATCCTCATACTTCAATGTAGATTGAGTGGTACTACCTATTGCTACAACCATATTATCCCAAGAGTTTGGAAAAGAACATAACAAAGTAATACACTTATCTTCTTCTGCAATCGTAATATTAACAGAGCCAAGTTGACTTACCAGAGTATTAAAGGCATTTAGATGTTCTGTCAGAGAATATCCATCTTCCATCCTAAGATGATACAACTTCTTTTGAAGAAACAACTTGTTTACCAGGGACTTTGATTGATACAAATTCTGCAACTTATCCCATAGTTCCTTGGCTGTAGATTCTCCTGAGACATTCAACAACAATGAATCTGCCAAGCAGAGTTGAATAGTACTCCTTTCTCTTCTGTCCAACTTCTCCCAAATTTCCTTCGACATACCAGTAGGTGGTGTATTGGTAGTTTGTGTACTAGTAGGTTGTGTACCAATAGCCTATGTGCTAGTAGAAGGTGTACCAATAGGTTGTGTACCAGGATCCATAGCGATCCATTGTTCTTTGTCTACAAGAAGGTCCTCCATCTTGAGCTTCCATAGATCAAAGTTTTTACTGTTGAACTTCTCTATCTTGATTCTAGAAGATCTTTCCATTCCTCTTTCTGCACTCAAATCACCACTACAAAAGCTCCCACTAAACCCAGGTTTATCACAGACCCAAGATAAAATTGATCTATCAAGACTGAGCCAAACCCTCAACAACAAAGGGGTCCCTCTGAAGCCAAAAATGAGCTCTGATACCACATGTAAGTTTTAAACCTGTGAAGTAAAGAAACACATATAGATTCTTAAGAAAAACACAATTTAATCAATGGCTCATACACAGAGTACACATAGATTTTATACCGGAAACCCTCAACTGGGAAAACCTTTCTTATATTGATTATATCAAATTTCACCATTCACCATACAATATATATACATTGTTTTTAGGTATTCCGTAGATACCAAAACCCTAATCCCTTAATCTGGGATTAATTTACAAAACTGCTAAAAATAGAAAAATCTTCTAAAAATAGCAAAAAACTGTTGTTGTCATATCTGACGCGCCCACACACACACATGCAAAGAATATAACACATACCCAACAATTCTTTTGAGGCATATTTTCAAATCCAAACCCCCATTTACTCTGCTGCTTGAATTTCTGCTCAATTTTGTCTGCATATTGATAAGCAACACCTAATGAGGAGATGTCCAATAAATCCATCTATGTTTGGATTTACCTATGTATACCACTATGATACTTCAAAACCAGTTTCCTCTCAGAGTCTTTGATACCCATCTTTGAGTGCAAGGTATGAAAGATGTTATTGTACTTCGACACCGTTTGATCTCTTTCCTGACACAGAGTCATCCATCTCATGTACTGACCATCATAGTTTATGACAGGGTAGAACTCCTCCTTTAGGGAATCTACAAAGACCTCCCAAGTGGGTTCTCTTCTGAATGGCGTAGATTCATCCACTGTGTACCTCTCCTAGTAATCTTCCCACCAAGATCTGACATGGGGAAGGTATTTAAGGAGTGCAAAGGTGATCTTTTCACTGTCAGAAACATTTTGGATGGAATAATAACCTTCTAGAAGATTCAACCATTTTTCTAGAGTATATTCATCTATCCGGCCTTCAAATAAGGGAATATAAAAATTAACTTGTACCTTGAAGGGCGTCGCTCTTGTGAAATTGTTGCTTGTCGAAGATGTCTTGGTTGCTGCCATTGATATTCTTCGAAGGATCTAAGTGAATTTTTCCATCATCTCGTTCCCCTATCACATGAGGGATTCCTTGAGCAACATATTGAAAGGATCTCCTACTTTTTCATCTCTCTTTTCTTTCGCCATGGGAGGTTGCTTGGGTTGGCGGGAGTGGTTGTCCTCAAGGGAAACTAGCTCAAGACCCAACTCTATATACCCTGACCTTGCCAGGGATATGACCTTGTCGATGACCAAATATGAGAAACGAAAAGGAGTATATTTATTTGATACCATTGATCTAGATTATGTTGAGAATGAAACAAGACAAAAACAAAAATATAGAAGAGAACACAAAAATACAATGAAACCCAACTTCTATTAATGAATAAGAGAGAAAAAAATTGTAGAACACAAACTGGAAGAATGGGGTAGCTTATCTCTAAAAAGAAAGAGATGTTAGCTACAATTCATTCACAACAATATTTACATCACACTCCATTGCATGCTTAAAGGGCCTCCTTCACCTCAATTATATATGAGAGAGTGAGATGAGAACAATTCCCATGATGCATGTGGGATAAATTAATCTAAGTTTATAAAATTCCATAGGCATGTAAAACAGTAGGACTTCCTAGGCGATCACCCATCCCAGTACTACTCTAGCCCGAGCACACTTGACTATGGAGTTCTAATGGGATCTAGTGCATTAACACTATGTTGTAGGCATGTACATAAGACTACTAGGAAATCATTACATGATGTTTGTAATTAAAAAATGAATATGGTATTACATTCCATTCCCCATCAAAAGGGTGAATATCATGGTTTATCAAAACCATAGGCTCAAAATGTTGATTCAATGGAAAAGGTGGTTGGCCATCGAGATCCAACTGGATCAGTACACCAATTGCAAGGATTGAACATGAATGATTAATACAAGAAGTCGACCATTGTGGACGTAGCCTAGTTTGGGGTGAACCACGTTAAATATTTTTTTCATAATGTATGTTGTGATGTGTTTCTTTTAGGTTCTTCTTATGGTGCACTTGTAATTCTTGGATGGTTAATATGAATATGTTATATGATGGTTCTACACATGTGTTGAATGGTTAAGTAAGATAAATATGTTATATGTTGTTATATGTTATGATATTGTTATGATTTCGTGCACAAGATATATTTCATGTTGAATGAATGTTACATAAGAATGAATGTTAGAATGGTCCATATTCCCTTCATGATTGTGGAAGCATGTTTCCTGCAGTCCCCATAGGTAACTCAGGTGAGACTTCACCTGCTTCGGGGTGATGCTGAAAGGGGCAGTATCTTGGGATTTGTTGGTGAATTAATGTTGAACCCCAGGTTTTCCCACTACACACCAACATAGAACATTCACAAGATAATAAAATTCCCCATGCTTATCATGACATCTGGATGTCTAGAAAGATGCACTTGGAGATATTTGATTACACCAGTGGATGTTATATCTCGAGAGTCAAATGCACAAATTTTCTTGTAGGGTATAGAAGTTTTCAAACCCATTTTATTTTCCACCTCAAGGGACTTGAAATTCATTCTACCTCTAGTATCCAACATACAATTATGGAGAACCTAGTTTGTGACCACCAATGATATGAAGAAAGGCTCATGTAAATTATTTTTGATGATTTCACCCAAAGAGATTGTCACGAAGATAGGAGAATCTTTCTCTGTATCTGTTGCTAATTCTGGACTTTCTGTAACTTTGAAACCCAACACTTTCCCAATTTTCTTCTTGAAGACTGAATTTTTTACTATTTCAACCAGTGGGACCGAAACCTTCATGTTCTTTGCCCATTTTGTGATGTCAATATATTATTTCTCACTATTGTCTCTTGTTGATGGGTCTAGACTGAAAATGATGAACTCATAAGTTATTTCTATGTAGTGATAACCTTCTCTTTCTAAGTGGAATCAAGGGATTTCTTATTTCTTTGACTGTATGTAAGACCCTTGTATTTTATTTATTTATTTGATCTATCCTTCTAGGATTAAGCCTACCCCCATATCTTGGTATCCTTCTGTCAAAACTTGATCCATTATCCTAGTAAAACATGTCATAGGTTGAAATATTTATTGTTTCCCCACTTTCCGTCATGTTACAAGTGTTTGATGGACTCGTACCTTATGTATTTACATCCTTCATATATTCTTGATGATATGGACAAGTTTCTTCTGCATGTAGGGAGTTACAAGTGCCGCAATAAATCTATGAAATTTTATCTATAAAGGGTTTTTGGTGGAATTCAGTTACGAAATGGGCCTCTGAATACTCCCCTTGGTGGAAACTTATTCTGTTGTTGTTGCAAATTCTGAAGATTCTTTTCCAATCTAGTGATTTTGTCTTGTGTTTTCATCTGGACCTGAGTAACCACCAAGTGTAATTACTTAATCTATTCAAACAATGAATATATGTCATCTGATGGTGTTAAAGAAGTTGTTTCTTTAGCTTTTGCCTATGATTTTTCTCTTAGAGGTGCCATGATTTCTAGTTTACCAGATATCTCATAATTATTGTTTGTTCCCTTTGCATTATTCTTGGCATATACTAGGTTGTTTGGCCTTGTTTTATTTAGGAGGAGACTGAACATTCCTTGGAATGCATTCATATAATAAGTCAAAGTTGTTTTCTCTATTGGTACATGACTTTTAGGAATATCCTGAAAAAAAAATTCAAATATAATGTCAAAATCATCAATTGACTCATTATCTTTTCTTCTAATAACAATTAAATAATTTAACAAATAACAAATATATTTCGTTTCAACCCATCTATTGAAGAACACTCTTGCAACTTCTCAATTGTATATATTCTAGTATTAGGTAAACTCTCAAACCACCTAAGAGCATCACCAGATAAAGAAATGGAAAAACATTTAAATACTACATCCAAATGCGTAATTCATTTTTTTCTAACCCTCAAAAGAAAAATGTCTCAATACTCTTTTGCCCCTATAGAGTGATCGCCATTGAAAGTAGGTATATACTTGAAAGAGTTTGGGAGATCATGTGGTTGACCTGCTATGTTAGTAAAATTGAAAGGCTTGTATATATCTATCAACCATGTAGCCATTCTAACTAGATTCTATTCAACAAATAAGTTTCTTAAATTAGGAAGAGATTCAAATTTTAAATGATTATTTTGTTCCCTAGCCTTTAACCTTTGATTTCATTTTTTGTAAAATAACTCGGGTTTAGGGGTAAATAAGATCTCACCTCTAGATTTTTTTCTTGTGTTGTACCTTTTTGTTGGATTTGGTTCAAATGGAGTCATCAGGTGAGCACCTGTAGGTTAATAATACTAATAACAAATTGCTCAACAAAATAAAAAACAAAGTTCTTACCAACATAGTGGAGTCGCCAATACCGAAAGTTGTTTTTGCATCGTACCTTTTATGTGTTTACTTGAGTGGAGTCTCTAGGTGAGGTCCTGCAAGTTAGTATATGATGAGGAATCTCATCACAATACAAAACAAGAAAACTTACCGAAGATATGTCATTGAGGACCTAGGTTAAATGACCTTGTTCCCCAACCAAACTAGCAGCCTCGTCAAGGTCCCTCGAGGTGCTAAGGTGGTACTACATAGGATAAGTACCTAATGTCACTATGAAATAAGTCCTTCCATGTTAAAGGCCAACTCCTATGCTAAAGGACTTTGGGAGGCTTCCCTAATACAATAAATTTACCTGGAAATTAATAACCTAATGCCTATGTGATATATAGGTGAAGGTATGAGTTAATTATTTAAGATAAATGATCTGGAAAGATAGATAATGAACAAAAATACTGCATACCATAAAAATAAAATCACTCAAGATTTGTAATATAAAGCAACAAAATAGCCATTCAAAAGAGTGGTGAAATCCCTTTCCAATTCCTCTGATATATTTTTAAGTATACATTTTGGTAATGTGGCTAAACTTTGAGTTGTTTCTTGTTGTTCTGAGCTTTCAGATCTTTAAAATTTATAAACAGAGAAAAAAAAACAAGAAATGTGGGCCTTTTGAGGCCTCCCACAAGTTTTAAGCACCTTAGATCACTAAATCTGTGGGATATGAAGATTGAGAAAGAATCTAAGAGTGATTTCCTATGCCAAAAGATTTAGATTTTCAACAAAATGGTAATTTCAAACAAACTGAAAATTACCTTGCAGATTTGGGGTTAAAATCCCCCTAGGGTCAAAACCCAAAAAAAATATTTGAGCCAACAAATAACTTTGTTGTGGTTGAAAAGTTTTGATATATTCCAGAAAAGAATATATCTAAATCTAGAAAACAAATCTCAAAATCAAACAAGGGTTTCCTGAGATAATTACTTACTTGGGTGCCTTGTATGGGTGAGAAATTTGGTTAACCTGGTGTAAGCTTTGTTGTTATAAATTTCAAATCTACACAATTATTGATAATACCCTTGTGAAATATATGATAAATTTGCAGCAAACTAAAGGGTAAATTATATTTGGGTAGATTAGAACTATATGAAAAAATCCCATAGATTTACTATCTAGAAAGATATAAAACTTTTAGAACAAGCTAGGGAATATTTTTTGGCTTTTTATTTTTAATTAAAACATAAAAGTAAAAGATATTTTGGAAATTTTTGAATATTTGGTTGAAGAATGTGAGGCTCACCTTGTTCTTTGTTGTTACCTCTAACACGACAAATCACGATCACAACCCCTCCTAAGTCAATTTTGGTATTTGGACAAGAGATTGAGTTTGGAATTGAAAATACTAATTGCCCCCAATTATTGTCTAGAATAGTTAAATCAATCTTGAGTCTTTCTAGGAAAGCTCCCAATGGGGATTGTTTCCAACCAATGGATCAAATTTGATGCAAGTGATATATTTACCTAGATGAAGATACTCCCCAAAAGAGTGTATCCACCCTTAGGGTTTCAACCACTAGACACCAATAAAAGAAGATGATGGGATGAGGAGTCCAAAATACCTTCTTCCATGTGAATATGTATCCCCTCAATGGATAGACCCACTTAATATTGAAAATGAAAAAATCACAACCACTATTCTATCAGGCACAATAACCCCTTAACCAAGAAAGAGAAGCATAGAAGAATCGACCAACAATGTGAAAGAAAATAAAAGTTTAATAATATGGCATTATGATCTCAAAAATGGTCAACAACCTAATTTGGAGGAGGGATGAGATTTTTATAGACTCTTTTTGCAACGGCTAGTTTCCCTCTCCCAATGAAAACTATTTGTTTGACTTATCATCCACATCCCGAAGAATAAGTCATTTTAGAAAAATAATATTTTTATCACGACCAACAATGTTTTAATCAAGGTAAATCCCAAATAGATGACTCAATTTGAGTTCATGAGGCAATGGATGGTTTAGAAGAGGTTCAAGTTGCATTGAAAAATGTGCAAACAACTATATTCTTGTGATATGTGCCAACATCCCTCTTTATCAACCAAACAAATAGCTTGCATGAAATTTAATGGTTGTCTTGGAGAACCGATTTATTGCATATCTATCCTAGTGATTGGATTGTGGGCTGATTTGATTATTTTGGGAAAATATTTACTTGGTTAAGCATGTGTAATAGCTAGTCTGACTTGCTTGGTTTCCATGCATAACCCCCATGGATTTGATATTTATGTTGGTGGATTGATTTAATTTAATTACAATGCTAGCGGTCCAATATTTGACTATATAGTCCACACATCAATGCTCAACGACTAGGGGAAAAAGAATGACGACTTACTTATGGTTTACTTGGAGCCCATGTAGATTGGATTTAAAGTTTAAGGGATGGTCCTCCCTCTAATTGGTGGCATATTCAATCATTGTTCAAATACTAAGTAAGGGGCAGCCCCCTTTTATGGAGGTGACTCTCCCTTACAACCCACATTTTACTTGCCTCACGCCCACCATTAAATCAAGCCGCTCCCTTTCATGACATTACTTTTAATTACAAACCAAGGAGAAGGGGGCCCCCCATTTTTGAATAAAATTTCATTTCCCCTTTTAAGCATTTGGTACTTTACACAATATGACCTTTGATATATTTTTTAATTTCCCCCTTTATCTTGATTTTGTCGAATCCACGTGAGATTTTCAATATTGGAAGATTTTTCCACATAGGTTTTGTCTGGAGTGCGATTTCATTGATATTTGATGTTGAAACTTTCCTTTTATCAATGGATGGACCTTTTTTCCACATTTTCCCATAAATGTGCATGTGTCACCCTTCAATAGCTAATTTTACCTTAAAAACTTGTCATTTTCCAAAATCTTGATGTGGCATGTCAAGTACACACTATGATGGTCAATATGATCCCTTGTTGTTTTTTTTGGCCTCGGAATGCCATGGATTGGGATTCATGGTCTTCCTAAAAATGTGAGATTTGTTGTGAATTGCGAGGTTTTCATGTCGAGAATTGTAAAATGAATAATGCACCATGACCAAGAAATGCATACAAACTCTAGACACATGACCATGTGGGAAATTATATATGTGTGCAAGACCATGTGCAGACTAACCCTATAAAGTGTGATCACCCCTAAAATACAAATCAATGGCTACATAAAACCACGTTTCTTAATATATCCATCCCAAGACCACCAGTCCTACTTAGGACGAAAGGCAATGAGAATGGTTACTACAAGGATTGGGCATGGCCAACAGCCAAGGTCTAGAAATCCATAATACAATATCGTCCACATGGTATACAAGGCTTTAACTTGTATCTTATTGGGATTACAATGGTGTAGCCAAGTGGGAAAAACATAGGGTACCGCTCCAAGAGGTAAGAGGACCTACCTATATGCAAATGTTATGAATAGTTATTGTTTATGTGATTGATGATGGTTGTTCGGTGATTTACTTCTAGTGTGCAAGTTTTAAATAACATATTTTGTTATGTGGATACCAATTTAGATTATATGTTGAAATGAATCAAAAGGTTCCATGCACATGATAAATAAACTACTTGGTTTACATTGTTCGTTGATGAGTAACATGATAATCACATATAGATAGTTATATGATTATGCATGATATTGTGTTTTGGTAAACTAACCTATTGATCCATGTGGATATCGGTGGCCACCCACCTTTTCCAACTTGCTCAAAACAGTTTTCTGGCAATTTTGGCAATTTACTATTTTTAGCAGTTATTAACTTCCGGGGCCATTTTGAGGGCCTAAATGAAGATTTTTTGGGATAGAGATTCTCATATGGAATCCATCCCTTCAAGGATGAGGTACTATGTGATGTTTCCCCATTGGATGTCTGTGATGTTCTTTTGGGCCAACCATATATGTGGAAGCGTCGTGTTGTTTATGAGTCTCAACCCCGCAGTTTCATTGTTTCTCTGGGGGGTCATCTCTACAGAATATCAGAGGTAGATCTGAATATTGTTCCACCTAAACAATGTCGCAAGGTAGTATCTCATACTACAAAATTCAACTTCTTCGCAATCTGTTCAAAAGTTGAACAAAAGGATACTGCAACCACTACAGCCTCAGCCCAAGCACCTTCTATCCAATAGAAGCAAGTCGACAAGATTGCAACAAAGTGTAAATATTCCTTCAAAACACAGGAATCTCATGTATCCAAACTAGTTAAAAAGTTCCAACCCTTCTAGCTACATGTTTGTGACAACCTTCAACAAGCTAAGCACCGCAACTTCTCCAATAAGGCAAGCAGCTCATCAAGATGCAGATTCAACACATGCTTTTCCCTCTCCCCCAAGAACTCAACGCAATGGAGACAATTTATTCCTAAGGATTTAGTATTGATCTAGGTGGATATTGGTGTAAACCCACCTTTTCCAATTGGCTCAAAACAATTTTCTGGCAATTTTGGCAATTTACTATTTTTAGTAGTTTTTAACTTATGGGGCCATTTTGAGGGCCTAAATGAAGGTTTTTTGGAATATATGTTCTCAATAATAGCCAAAGGATTTGATTGAGACCCCTAAATGAATATCCTCAACGATACCTTTCCAACGAGCTATCATGCTCCCCAAACAGATATTGTATGCCAAAGTTACGCCCCCAGGAAGTTGATACACCAAACTACCCAAAACGGGGTCCACAAAATTGTTGGCTTTTCATCTTTCGGGGTAAGGGTTTTGGTTTATATTTATGATAAAAAGGCCTTTGGAGCCTCATTTTAAGATCATCTTTCGGTGAATACGAGTAGTCGTCATCTCCTCTCAGAGATAAGTTGCCACCATTCTAGCGAGTCTTTCACTCTGTATTTTTACAGTCTCTGTACTTTTGTTTCATTAATAGAAATTGTATATTACTGTATCTCTGTGTTTATGGTTGCATCTTTGATACATTTCTGTTATATTATTGGATATCCGAGATATCTCTGTACATTTATTTATTATATCTCCGCTCTCATTTCATGCCGAAAATAATCCGGATCAGTAGTATCAGAGTAGGTTGCTCTTGATCGTTTTTTTCAGCTCATGTCCCCGACAAGGTCTAATTATAGAAATTTGGGTATTGAGCTTATCTCTCTTGAATAAAATCTCTCTCACATGCCCAAGAAACCCTTCATGGTGGAAGAAAAGAAAAACGACAAAGAAAATGATTCTATCACTCTATTGCGACAGAGGGATGAAATGATGGAGAATTTTTCCCACATCCTTCAACGCCTGTCGATAGAAACAGGTGGATATTCATCAAACATCCACTTTGGAAGCACCTCTCCTTTCAAGGTACAGATTAATTTTGATATTCCCATATTTGAAGGTCAAATAGATATAGATTCCCTAGACAAATGGTTAAATCTATTAGAAGGTTATTTCTCTGTTCATAATTTTTCTGAAAGGGAAAATATCACCTTCACACTCCTTAAATATGTCCCCATGTCAAACATTGGTGGGAAACTTACTGGGAGAAAACTTCCATAGAGGAGTCTAGAATATATGGGGCCGAGTCCACTTGGGATTTTTTTGTGGATGCAGTAAAGGAACAGTATTACCCTATTGGCAACTATGGGGACCAATACATGAGATGGACCACACTGCGGCAAGAGAGGGGCCAAGTAGTTCCAGAGTTCACCAATACCTTCCATACCTTGCGCACCAAGATGGGTATCAAAGAATCCGAATGACATTTGGTTCTAAAATACAATGGGGCTCTACACAGATACATCCAAAATAAAATGGATTTTCTGGACATCTCATCACTCGGTGTTGCTTATCGATATGTTGTTAAAATCAAGCAGAAATTTAAGCACCAAGACAAATGGGTGTTTGGGTTTGCAAATCCACAACAACCAAATTTTGATAAAGACATCCCTAACAAACAGTCTCCTGAAAACTAGTCCAAGCCATAGGAAAAGAAGGGTCATGGGAAGACAAAAAAGGACACCGGAAAATGGTGCAATTTCCACAAAATCCCCTAGCACAACACTGATGAATGTCGCTAAGAATAGTCATTGGTGGCCGAGATCAAATACAAGGAGCCAAACCCTGATTCAGAATCTGATTCTGAAAATACTAGTAAAAGACAGATCATCGACGCAGACCCCATTGTTATTGTCGCGACCGCAACAATTTAACCGAAAAAATCAATAGATCCTGAAGAGGGGGAGAGCCTTTTTCATTCATAGATGTGGGTGAAGGGGACCCATCTGCATTTTATTGTTGATAGCGGAAGACAAAAGAATTTCATCTTAGTAGAGGTCGTCAAACAGTTGGGATTATCAACAACACCACACCTGCAACCATACAACATTAGGTGGCTTCGTAGCGACAAGATATCCATGTCAGCCAACAATGTCGATTGTCATATGGCATCCAACCCTTCAAGGATGAGGTATTATGTGATGTTGCCCCATTGGATTTCTGTGATGTTCTTTTGGGCCAACCATATATGTGGAAGCATCATGTTGTTTATGAGTCTCAACCCTGCAGTGTCATTGTTTCTCTGGGGGGTCATCTCTACAGAATACCAGAGGTAGTTCTGACTATTGTTCCACCTAAACAATGCCGCAAGGTAGTATTACATACTACAAAATTAAGCTTCTTCACAATCTGTTGAATAGGTGAACAGAAGGATACTGCAACCACTACAACCTTGGCCCTAACACCTTCTATCCAACAGAAGCAAGTCGACAAGATTGCAACAAAGTGTAAAGATTCCTTCTGCACACAGGAATCTCATGTAGCCATACTGGTTAAAAAGGTCCAATCCTTCCAGCCACATGTTCATGAAAACCTTAAACAATCTAAGAAACAAAACTTATCCACTGATATCCAGGTGGATATCGGTGGCCACCCACCTTTTCCAACTAGCTCAAAACAGTTTTCTGGCAATTTTGTCAATTTACTATTTTTAGCAATTTTTAACTTCCGGGGCCATTTTGAGGGCCTAAATGAAGGTTTTTTGGGATCAAGCTTCTCAATGATAGCCTAAGTCTCTAATTGATCCCCCTAGATGAATCTCCTCGACGATACCTTTCCAACAACCTATCGTGTGCCCCAAACATAGATCATATGCCAAAGTTACGCCCCCGGGAAGTTGATACACCAAACTACCCAAAACAGGGTCCACAAAACTGTTGGCTTTTCATCTTTCGGGGTTAGGGTTTTGGTTTTTCTTTATGATAAAAATGCCTTTGGATCCTCATTGTAAAATAATCTTCTGGTGAATGCGAGTAGCCATCACATCTCTTCTCAGAGACAAGCTGCCACCATTCTAGTGAGTCTTTCACTCTGTATTTTTATAGTCTCTGTATTTTTCTTTCATTAATAGAAATCGTGTATTACTGTATCTCTGTGTTTATGGTTGCATATCTGATACATTTATGTTATATTATTGGATATCCAAGATATCTTTGTACATTTCTTTATTATATCTCTGCTCTCATTTCGTGCCGAAAATAATCCGGATCACCTATAGGTTGAATGAGATAAGTGATAGCCATATCAGTGTTATACTAAAGTGATGTAGATGTCATGGACATCAAAAGAGAAATCGTATGCTAGGAAGAAATATTTTCTTATTTAATTATTGATTCAATACATTGCTAGGATATGTGTCCAAGTGCAGGTTTTACAGGAAGCACAATTTCTGAAATTGCTATTCAATGACAAAGCTATGAGAACAACATCGACACAATATTGTTAACCATAGGGTGTTGGTCCTAGTTCTATCAGGAGGGATGGATGTATTTCCAACCATTTATCCTTTGAAACCTAGAGTTATAGGGGGAATATTTGAAGCCATTCTCCCATAGACATGTGATGATGGTTGCTATTTGCTTATTGAGGAAGCTTAGTCAATATAGTTGACACTTTTTCTTATGATTTATATCCGGGGTTAGGCCAATACAGTTGACACTCCAACATAGTCCGAAAGGATAGGATGTGGAATATGGAAATAGGCTGATCTAGGTGGATATCGGGGGCCACCCACCTTTTCCAAATGGCTCAAAACAGTTTTCTGGCCATTTTGGCAATTTACTATTTTTAGCAGGTTTTAACTTTCGGGACCATTTTGAGGGACTAAATGAAGTTTTTTCAAGATAGAGGTTCTCAATGATATATGAAGGCATTATTGAGCCCCCAAAATGAATCTCCTCGAAGATGCCTTTCCAACGAGCTATCACACGCCTAAAACGGAGATCGTATGCAAAAGTTACGACCCCGGGAAGTTGATGCACCAACTTACCCAAACGGGGCCCACATGACTTTTGGCGTTTCATCTCCTAGGGTTAGGTTTTTGGATGTCTAGGACTTTTGGCATTCCCGATTATTGTAAAAAGCCTCATTGTAACCATCTTCTTGTGAATGCGAGTAGCCGTCACATCTCTTCTCAGAGATAAGCTGCCACCATTCTAGCGAGTCTTTCACTCTGTATTTTTACAGTCTTTGTACATTTCTTTCATTAATAGAAATCGTGTATTACTGTATCTCTGTGTTTATGGTTGCATCTCTGATATATTTATGTTATATTACTGGATATATGCGATATCTTTGTGCATTTATTTATTATATCTCCTCTCTCATTTCATGCCGAAAATAATCCGGATCAGTGGTATCAGAGCAGGCTGCTCTTGATCATTTTTTAGTGCATGTCCCCGACGAGGTCCATTTCTTTCATGAGAAATGTACATGAGATGTACATTTCCTTCATTAATAGAAATCGTGTATTATTGTATCTCTGTGTTTATGGTTGCATCTCTGATATATTTCTGTTATATTACTGGATATACGCGATATCTTTGTGCATTTCTTTATTATATCTCCGCTCTCATTTCGTGCCGAAAATAATCCGGATCATAGGCTAGGGAGGAAAGATTATTCAAAATATTTGATAATGTTGTTGGGAATTAGAACTGAAAACTTAGTTCCTTTTCTTTGTTAAATGTTTGCTTAATTAAATTATGATGATTTCAGTGTAATGTTAAGTACATATTAGATTATTGTGATTTAGTTAGTTAGACTGTTGGATGTTGTGTTTAAAGGATAACTATCTTGCATGATTGGATGAGAGCACATTTGAACTATACGTTAGATGTGATGGTTGTTATCATTAGTACATGGATGAGCTATGTATGTGCTAGCTACGTATACACACCTTGTGCATGCACACTAGTATCATTATGATATATATTATCTATTATAATATATTATTATTCATAGTTGGTCAATGATGCTTGTAGTAGAAGTAAAATTATATTATTATAACTTTACTTCATTTAGATTATTAGATTTCATTTTGGGACTTAATGAATTTTAATAAAAGGGTAAATATGATTTCATTTGAATTTGATTTGATATCATGTTAGGTATTTAATGTGGCTAGGTGGGGGAGGATATGGAATTCGATTGGACCTTACTAGGACTCAGCTTGGGGGGTAGGAATGAAGTGGTAGAGGAGGAATAAAGGGGACTTTGGAAAATAAAAAAGGGGCTTGTGTGTTTGGTAGAGATGTTTTTGGAAGGGAAGCATAACCATGGTAAGCACTTGGAACATGGAAATTAAGAATTGCGAACTATGAGATATATTAGACCCAGGAGAGAGATTAATTGTTGAGATACCGATGGTGATATGGGTGTTGTTCTCAGAGCTTTGGGCATGGAGGGATATGAAAAATTAGGGTATCCTAGAGATAGAGAGGTTGTTCCTAGCTAGATGGGAGGTTAAAAATCTAATTTGGGAAAACTTCTAAAGATCTAAGGAGTTGGAATGTTAAATCTAGGTTGCTAAATTGAACAATGTTGCAATTATTTTAGTACTTCTTAGTTGATTACATTGATTTATTTCACTGATTAAATTGTTTCAAATAAAGTGACAAAATCACAATTTCATTGGTTAAAATGTAGTTGCAAATGCTAAATACATTATTCTATTAGTAAATATGAAATAGTAATTTTTTTCATAGTTTAGAAATTTTTACAGTAGAAAATTTGAAATGGACAACATAAATTAGTATACAAGTTCATAAGTCTTAATTGTATCGGAAAGGTTTTACACTTTCACTTAATGAGGTACTGAGTAATTTCTCAATTCCATATTTGCTTGATTCGTGTTTCCAATATTGTTTCAGGTTCTAGTATGACTTTCCTTTCTTCATCAATCCCTAGAAAAATAGTTGATCTGGGTGGATATTGATGGCTACCCACCTATTGCAATTGGCTCATCTTGGTAGTTTTTTCCTAGTTTTTGGGTCTTGAACTCTCGGGGCCATTTTGAGGCCCTAAACAACGTTTTTAGGGCTTTCCATAGTCAAAATGTAAATCGATTTAGAGTCTTATGAAATTCTATGTAGTCCTTAGATAGACCTTTCTAGCGGAATATTGTGCGCCTATAATGGATATCATATGAAAAAGTTATGACCTCAGAAAGTTGATGCACCAACTTACCCCAATGGGGCCCACATGACTTTTGGCACCGTTAGCACTCTGTAAATTTTTTCGACTGATAAAACAAATGACATAGGTAACCTACAAGCCAAATTTAGAGCTGGGTACTAGCCTGCTCAGCTCAGAGAGGGCTCTCTCCTATCACTTGGTATTTAACAAATGAGTTTTCTTTAACAATCAATGGCTAGGTTTTGTTGCTTTGAAGGGTTTTTTATAATTGTGTTTGCAAGGAAGGGGAGGGACACCTGGGGCTATGGAGTCAAACTTATGAAAACAAATGGAAGCAATGACTGGTCGATTGAACTCTCCAGAGGATAAAGTCTAAATGAGGCAATGAATCTGAGTTATAGATTGTAATTTGTAGATTGTAAGAAGAAAAGAAAAAGACATAACCACATCAAAGCATTAAATAAAATGAATTATGACTTAGTTAGGAAGAACTTAACACAATTTAAATTGCTTCAGCCGAGAGCATCATAAGATGAATTCTAGGCCTTTAACTATCCAATTTAAACAAAAGATAGTGAAAATGGAATTTAAGCACACAGGAAATACATACGAAGAAAGAAGAAAAAACTCAGGCCACCACCATTAGAATCTTTTCATGGAAATTTCAGGACATCTGTATGTGCATTCTATTCAGCTTCAGAAAATTACATTCAAGTTCTAAATACCTAAAATTGTTGCCTTGCACTTCTGCCAACCCCTAATACATTTGAAACTCCTAATATTTATGAAGTATGTGTTTCTTCGATTTGAAACTGGTTACAATGATAAGAAATAAATGTTTTGGTTTTGAAACCGATTACAATGATAAGAAAGAAATCGTTTCGAGATCCCAATTCTGGCTCCCTAGCGTTCTGATCCCTTTCTTTGCCACTTGTTCTTAATTTGGTTATGATGGGATCCATGGTTGTGATGAAAATACTTGGAAACGAGTGGAAATGGCGTGAAGTTGGTGTACTGTTGACTTGTAGGTGGAAGACAATGGTCACGCCAAGGTTCTAACGGTCCAACGTTCAAATAATAATCCAATAAAATAAATTACAAAATTCCCTTTTATACTTTTCTATTTTGTAGGGGCATGAGGAAGTGGTTTTGAGGTAACGTGCCTTTCGTCCTACAATTCTCTTGGTGATGCCATGTACTCCAGAGAGAAAATTGCAGTTTAAATTATGGGATCGCTCTTCAAAATTAAACCCTGTGCAGCTTCGCCCCCCACAATCTCTCTCATCCGTTGATCTTGTTGCAATCTGCGATCTAGGTAATCATGTTATTTTAGTGCCATGCTGAATCTTATCTATCTGCCAACTCTAGAATCCTTTTAACCAATTTAAGAGATGGTGCCAATTTTGACGTTCGGGAGCTTTGAATGCTGAGAAGGAATACCTCCCAGAGGATGATCTCCCGAATCTAACGTGGTGACCTGATGTCATTTTGTTGATGTGTCATGGAAATAAAGGTGAGATGTGTCACATGGAAATGGAAAAATGATGCAACCAAATGACCATAAATGAGTGCCACATGTCATGGTTGATGAGTGTGCCCCGTGTCTCAACTGATGGTTTCCACATGTTTCGACACTTCGGGCTTCGGGAGTTTTGGATTGTGAAGCATGAAGTTCTCCTGGAGTACTACGGGCCCAGTTGACATGGCAGTCTCTCATCACTTCGGGACTTTGGCACTTCAGGAGTTTTGGATTTTGAAGCATGAAGTTCTCCCGGAGTAGTACGGGCCCTGTTGACGTGGCAGTCTCTCGTTACTTCGGGACTTCGATATTTCTGGAGTTTTGGATTGTGAAGCATGAAGTTCTCCTGGAGTAGTATGGGCCTGGTTGACATGGTAGTCTCTCATCACTTTGGGACTTTGGCACTTTAGGAGTTCGGGATGTAAGGGATGAAGTTCTCCTGGAGTAGTACGGGCCTAATCGACGTGGTAGTCTCTCGTCACTTCGGGATTTCATCACTTTGGGAGTTTTGGATTGTGAAGCATGAATTTATCCCAGAGTAGTATGGGCCCAATTGACATGGCATCCTCTCATCACTTTGTGACTTTGGGACTTCGCTCTTGATGTTAAACCTCGCATGATTTCGATGCTTCAAATGCACAAAAACCATCGATTTGGGTGGCCTGCTGGATTTCCACCGTTTCAAATTTAATCTATCTGATCCTACAATATAATCCTGAAATTGATAGCCTTTCGAATTATTGATTTTTCCCACATAAGCTTATTGTGCATACTAGGAATTGGTGGACCTGGATGTCTCCTCCGCACAGGAAAATCTTGGTGGGCCTACTATATGCTCTATTAGTGGAAAACAAGATGACAAGTAATTCGAACCAAATCATGATATGTGTTTATCCTTAAAAAAAAACAGAAAAACTCTACGCAAAGAACTAGTCAAGCAAGACAACAAGAAAAACCAATTTATTGAACAGATGGGAAACCGAATTTATCAACTTTAAGAGGAAAGATTTCATGAAGGTATAGGGAAATGAGAGAGGAGAGGCAGGGGTGCATACCTAATTTACAACAGATGGGACCAAGGAATTTAGATAAGCATTAAGGATAGAAATAGGTTTGGGATATTTTCCAAATTTGACTCATGGAGGACATGACTATTTTGGATGATTAGTTGAGTGAAGGATTTAGGTGATGGGAACTTGACAGAGCTGGTGAAAAAGTTAAAATAAAGGTATCACAAGGACAAGATGTTTTGGAAAAATTAATACAAATTAGCATGTGATAACATTGGCTCCAAGGAGGATGTTATCCTCCCAGTGAGGTAGCAAAGAACTCGTATATATGGTGCCTGATCCATTAGGATTATCCCAAAACATGTGTGTACCCTACTCTGACCTGTCACCAGTGTCCACCGAAAACCCAAGTCTGTACATTGCTCTCAAATGAAAACCAAACTCTAAATACACTACTACAATCTAAATGTAGACACTGTTGAAAACCCAAAATGAAAACTGCTTGACCAACAAGCTTATTTATGAAACTTTGTTCACATAACTCTAATTATACTCAGCATAAACTTAGGGCCTTCGCCTCGGGCTTCAATTTTCTGTTGATTTGATTTCAAATGCTACAATTGAAAAACAAGAATGGTTATATACAATGAAATGGAATGGGTGAAAAATTATTTAAGTGAGATAATGCTTGAGAAACCTGCCATTCACAAGTCCCCCACCAACGCGATCTCCATTATGTTCCTGTAGTAGATAGGCATTATTTCCATGATATGCCACAATTTTGAGATGTCCTAGCCACAGATGGTTGAATTTTCCATGCTTCCCTCTATCTTCATTCCTAGCATCCCATTTCAACACCAAATCCCCCACTTTGAAATCATCTTCCTTAGTATGCTTGTCAAAATCCTTTTTAATAATGTCTTGGTGTAGTTGAGAATTTTTGAAAGATTTCTCTCTTGTTTGTTGGACATTGATTAGTTCATTTGTCCTCCTTTGAGTTGCATCTGGTTCAACATCTTTCTCCTATAGTAATCTCATCACTGGAAATCCTAATGAAGTAGGAAAAATTGCCTCTGTGCCATACACAATCTGGAAGGGTGAAGTGGCAATAGAACTTTTAGTAGTGATCCTATCATCCCATAGTGCATGGATAAGCTTCTTGTGCGACGCCTTTTTGTTATCTTGCAACATCTTTTTGATAATTCTGGTCAAACTCTTATTGGATGACTCAACCAACCCATTACCTTGGGGGTAATAAGTTGTGGAATGGCCAAGAGTTATATTGTAATCAATGCAAAATTTTTCCATCTTTTTGGACTTGAATGTTGTTGCATTTTTAGTAATGATTTTAATTGGACAGCCAAATCTAAACAAAATATTGTTCTCCAAAAACTGAATGATAACAGTATATGTGGCTTGCCTTGTGGGGATTGCTTCAATCCACTTGGTGAAGTAATTTGTGGTTGTCAATATCCACTTGTGCTAAGCTGAGGACTGTGGAAAAATTTCTCCTATGAAATCAAGGCCCCATTGTCTAAAAGGTGCTTCAACAGAGATAGGCTTTAGGGGAAAAGGTTGTCATTTTATCTTTCCATAAAAAAATTGACATTCATGACAGCTTGAAAATTCTTTGTAAACATCAGAAAAAATGCTAGGCCACTAGAACCATGCCCTCAGTATCATGTGCACAATAGTTTTCCCATAATGGTTTCCTCCACAATCACCTTTATGAAACTCTCTAATGGTTTTTTCTACTTCTTCCTCCAACAAACAACTCAACAAGATTCCTCTTGGATCCTTCCAATACAGAGACTAATTCAAAATAAAAAACTTTGTTGCTTTTAGATTCAAAAACCTAGCCTTGGTTTTTCTCAATTCAGGAGGAGCCTGCAAATTTCTCAACACATAAATAATGTCATCATACCATGGGGAGTCAAGGAAGTTTTTGGATACTTGAGGGACCTTTTCTTCTTCTGAATAAGCTAATAAATCAACAATGAAATTAATTCCCAAGAGCTCACAATTTGACTGTGCCATCAACTTTGCAAGTCCCTTCCCCTTGATCAACTTTGTAGGTTTTATATCGAGGTTATACTCCAACAACACAGCTATCCACTTGCCCCTTTTACCCTGAGGATTAGGTCGAGTCAAAATGTCTTTCACAAAATTGTTGGGTGCATAAGAAATGGTATGATAATGCAAGATATAAAATCTAAACTCCTTTAAGGCCTTGACCAGTGCATAAGCCTAATTTTCCATGATATCATACTTTAATGGGGAATCCCTTAATGTCTTTGTATAGTATGCTATATGATTCTAAAAATCATGTTCATCTTTTTTTAATAAAACACCAGCAATGGTGTGTTCTGAGGCAAAAGAAAAAAATATAAAGTATTTTGCAAAATTGGGACTGGTCAACAATGGGGCTTTGGTCAATGCCACTTTAATATCTTCAAAATAATTTCTGGCTTTAGGAGTCCACTTTATCTCACTTCCTTTCCTGAGCATGTTAGTGATATGATTTATGATTTTAGCTAGGTTAGGGATGAATCTTCTCAGAAAATTTACCTTCCCCGGGAAAGATTGTACTTCTTTCTTGCTTCTAGGTGTGCCAATTTTAAGGATTCCTTCAACTCTGCTAGGATCTATCTTTATTCCCTCCTTTGAAATGATGTGACCAAGCAACTTTCCTTCTTCCATGCCAAAATTAGACTTCTTGGGGTTCAATGAAATGCCAAACTTCCTACATTTTTGAAAATCCCTCCTTAGATGTTTAAGATGTTCTTCATCAGAAACTGAATATAAAGTGATATCATCTAAGTAAATAACAATAAATTAATCTTTCTCATCAGCAAAGGCTATATCCATAGCCCTTTGGAAAGTTTCTCCTGCATTCATGACCCCAAAATTCATTTTGGCATACATGAAGGCGCCCCATGGTGTTGTAAAGGTAGTCTTTTCCTGATCATCAGGGTGTACCATGATTTGGTTGTACCAAGAGAAGCCATCCAACATTGATATTTTTTGAGAACCAACCACCTTCTGCATAATATGATCCATCTTGGGAAGTGGGTAATTTTACTTGAGAGATACCCTGTTCAGATTCCAAAATTCCACAGATAATTTGATCTCTCCACTTTTCTTTATGACAGGTACCAGATTTTCCACCCACTTAGAAAATATCAAAGACACTATGATATTGGCTTCAAACATCTTTTTTTATCTCCTTTTCAATCAAGGGAAACAACAAAGGGTTAATTCTTCTTAATTTTTTCTTGAAAGGTCTATGATCCTCCTTGATTGGAATCACATGCCAAATCACCTTAGTATCATAAAACTTTAGATATTCATAACTCCTGGAAAAAAAATTAGGAAATTCTTTCATTAAACTGGTATACCTTTGCTTGGCCTCTGGGCTAAGTGTTTTAGATATCTTGATGATCTTGGGATCTTCCTTAGTCCCAATGTTGCAATCTTCGACATCTCCATCATTTGCAGTAATTTTAGGACTCCTGGCCACATCATTGTTGTCAAAGAGTTTTTCAAATTGGACCAGGCCTTTGTGAGTGATGTTATTTTTATATCCTTACCCGCAATCTAATTCTTGAAATAGTCATCATTTGCAAACACAATTGCATATTCTTCTTCACGATAATATTTCTCATCAATATTCAAATTTGAAAACTCACAATCCATCTTAAGGAAACTTTCTATTTGTTTATCATCTTCAAAAACCTGCCAGTACTTAATATTATCATGTACTATTGGTCTGTTCTTGACCTCAATCTCATATCCTCTATTAGGAAAAATTGGAATTTTGCAAACTGATGTTGAAGTAGCTAGAGAATCAACAATCTGATTTTGACCCCTTAGAATCAATGAGAGACTATATTATGAAAATTCTTCGAGAAGATCAAGCACTATATTCCTATATGCTCTTAATCTGGGATAATTTTCTTGATATACACCCTTTACCTGATTTATAATCAACTCAGAATCTCCATGTACAACTATCCTCCTAACACCCATCTCTTTCAAAGTCTTCAATCCCAACACTAATGCCTTATATTCAGCCATATTATTTGTGCACTAAAAAACAAGCTTGTAAGAACGAAGTTTTGTGGCCAATCTAGGGGGGTTAATCCACACACCAAATCTTTCTCCTTCTCTATTGACAACTCCATCAAAGCTCAGATTCCACATCTCATTCTCTGCACTATTTTGTTGTTCTAAAATTTTCTCAGATTGTTGATTAGATTTGTCTTTGGCAGTCACATCAGTCTTTGGCACCTTCTCTTCAAAACTCGAATCATTAAAGAAAATGGAGGAACCAATATCAATATCCACAAAGTATATGGGATGATTGTTTGGCTAGGATTTGTTACTAACCATGTACTTGAGAAACACTTCCCTTTATAACCTCCTATCTTGACCAAAAACAAGGATAGTGGCATATGACATATCCATTTGGAAAGTCCCTTTCAACTTTGCATCCCATGACCTAGATAAAAACATGCCAATTTTAGGAGGGATATCGGAAATCACCACATCCATGACCATATGTTTTACTAGAATTTGAGAAAAATATACTACCAGATATTTTATTAGGCCCAATCACTTCACCTTTCTTGAATCAAAGGAGAAAAGGTCTTTTTAAGGCCTTGTAATTGTTATAACCATAAATTTCTCTACATATGCATATTTGTCATTTGGCCCTCTTACTTTTATTTTTTGCCAAGCCATCACTGAGTTGCTCTTCTAAAAAACCAAATTTTTGAAGATGTACACGCCCTGCACCACTACAACTTGTGTATACTTGCAAAAGTTGCAAGGAATTCGTTGAGATTACAGGCTATTCGGTAGTTTCCCAACTAATCCACCGCCTATAGCCCATCACCCAACCAAATAACCATCCTTTTGTCATATAAAAGGAGGTGTTGGGGTATCATTCCACATATAGACATAAGAACAGTGAAACTCTACCTGTTTCAGATCCCCTCCTTGCCCCAAGCATTTGTAGCCTTGTTGTGAGAATTGCCTCAGAATTCCTCATTTTTCCCTTTTTCCTCCATCAGAACCCATTTGATTTCCCAAGAAGGTTGAGAGGAGAAAGATACATGGAGGTGCACTTGGAGCTTGGTGAAGAGGATCCCAGACTAGGTTCATGGAGTAGTATCCGACTTTGGTTGTAAGTGATCATTGTATTATCAATAAAAGAAGTACTTTTCCTATCCCAAAACATGATGTGTCGAATGTTTTCATTTGATTTATGTTTTTATTCTAACATCTAACCCTTATTGATATATGAAATGCATGTTGTTAGCTTTTTGTTTGTCTGTTTTTGAATGCAGGTCAGCCTTGGGAGGAGGTTTGCAGCCAGCGAAGCTATCAAGTGCAAGAGGATCATCACTGGACATAGAGTAGAGGTACAGTTACTTGATCCTTCTCAATTTTTTTTTTTGTGTATGAGTCTGGAATATGTTTGGGGTAGTTATAAAAGTAGGAGACTTTTAAATGGTTATTGATCTTCCTACATTGTAAATCCCAGTGTAGCCATAGGGTGGTTTTCCCCACTAGTAGAACTGGCGACCATAATGGGGACGCCTCTAGGGTTTTAGGGGATTTTTTGGGTGTTTTATTGGTTTTATACCTTTTGAGTTTGTTTTGATTTTGTTGAGTCTTTTAAGGGATTTTGGTCACCTGTTGGTACTATACCAGTTCTCCCTGCCCTGTCAGTCAGTCTGTTTTATTTCTTTTTCAAGAAGTACAGAGGTGTACGTGGCCTACTGTGGGTCAGCACACATACATATACACCCCGCTTTATAGACAACTTGTGTACATACATAGGCTTCTTAAGCATCAATACCGTGCCTAGTTCAAGGGATTGTTTTTAAGAAGAGAAAGTCAACCTCTTCCACGATTGAGGTTTTTACTTCTCAGGGTCTCTTGATAGAGTTCAGTGCCTTTGTTTTTACATTCAAAGCCTGGATTAGATGTCAGTTTTCTTGTATTTTTGAAGATTTATCGTGTTTACTTCGAAAAGGGTTTTGGGAGAGTCTTTGATTTGTTGATCAACCTTTTTGGTGTCTTTAGTGACTCCCTGTGATCCGCAGTGGGCCAGAGGTCAGTTTCAGTCTTGTCTTATATTTTTATTTTTTCCCCTTTCGTTTTCTTTAAAGAAAAGAAGAAAAAGATTTATTTTGAGTTTTTCTTGTTTGAAGAATTTAAAAAATATATATTTTCCTTTCTTAGTTTGGTAAAGTAGTTGGAGTTAGTTATCTTACTTGTTAGGAAAAATAGTTCATTTTTTAAGTTCTTTACTGATTTCTTAGAACGCTAAGTATCTCGTAGTTGAGAAAAATTTTGTTTTAGGTCTTCCTTTTAAAGATCTTGAAAAAAAAAAGTTAGTTATGAAAATGTTGGTTTAAAGAGTTAGTTGCAAATCTTTATTGTTAACTAGAAGTAATTTTTCTTTTAGTTTCATTTATTCCTCCTCTTTTCGTCTCTCATACACATCACTATTTTCACTGCCATATCCTTTGATTTAAAACAAGCCATTTAAAACTAATGCTAATTTAAAATTAATTAGAGTTTTATGTTTGTAGGGTCAATCAACTAGTTTAGGGTTAGAGCCTTGAATTAGGCTAGAGAGGAAACTCTTCAAGGATTATAAACAAACATTGGAGTCAGAGATAGGGACCCCCCTCTAACACAGGGGCTAAACATGAGGTTGCGTGAGGAAAGGTAGCAGAAATAACCCCTCCAAAGACGAACCAAATGTAGTGGGGAACGCATATTGAGGATCTGTCATGGGATATTGTCTTTTGCATTTGCCTACAGAGCTTTGTGGACCTCGAATCCATTTGAGATCCTCAGTTGTCTTCCAGACCACTTCCTTTCGATACCCTCGATAGGTTTCAGACTTGTTATCCTTCTCATTGTGTTCAACTCGACTGTCGATTGTACCCGCCTGGTATTTTTATGAGCTGGAAACTTAGTTTCCTTTATTCTATAGACTTACACAGGTGACTGCAAGGATATACCATGGTACCTATGGTATATGTCGGGCCACACTTTGCATATTATACCCAAAGGGTGCTTCCATGTTCGAGTCACACTTGCACCGGTAAGTTTCTCTAGTGTTGGTTGGTGTAACTGTTCTTCCAACTAGATAGTCGTTTGCTTGCTTTATGTTGTAGGAAATTTTCTAGTGTGTGCTTGGTTTCAACGTTAGTTAAATCCTTACTATGTCATTGATCATTTCACTAGGTGGAATATCAAGAGATCCACTGGTCATGAAGGCTTCAGGGCCTACCGTCGGTTACATTGGATCCACCACCACCATCATTATGGTGAAGACTTGACCAGCAAGGGTCATTTGAAGCGACCAAGTTGTAGGAGACTGTGCCTAAGCTATATCCAAGAGTATATTACTCGAATCTAGAGGAACCTACTATTTTTTACTTTAGAGCGGAAGCTATCAAGCTATACAACCCTCCGATCACAGACTTGTCAGTGCCAATTTTGGTACAAGTTGTCCCTCCAAGGGTAACACCTCACGAGCGTCAGATAGTCTTACAAGAAACTATGGAAGCAAATGTTGCTACTTCATTAGGGATTCCTCATACTCCCTCAATGGTTGCCACCACAGGGGGTATTCCACCTCCTAACCCACCTTCGCTAGTTCGGACCATAATGGTCTCGACCACCTCTACTTTTGGAAGTGGTCCGATCCTGTCATTGGCGACGACCACTGCTCCATTCACACAAAGTGTGACAGGCCCTCCATTTTCATATGGGATGCCTGGCTTTGATACGAACTCCATCCTTGCCTTCTCCACCCTACAAACCATGGTTCTAGGGGAAAGAAGCTCAAACTCTCCCTTGTAAGGGTCCATGGGGGGAACCTCAGCCTCTTATAAGACTATCCCTTATGGTGGAGTTCATATACCTCCTTCGTCCCCCTCGCTTGGTAGTGCTTTCCAACAACCTGTCAGGTTGAACATGAACTACAACTTGTTTGGAGTAGGCAGTATAGGACTTTCTTCTTACACCACATTGGTGGGATCCATGTTGTTCTCTTTGTTCGGTGTGTTTGGTACTAATGATTTTTCTTCTGCTTCCGTCTTAGCCGGGGGAAACCCTAGTTTTGGACAACAGAACCCTGTGTAGGGTACTATTCCTACACAGGGGGGAAGTATAAGATTTTTCTCCTCACAAGGACTTTGGAATCCTTGGCAAGGATTAGTTCCCTTGTCAGGGATGTCGAGCAGGGGAAACCCCTTCCATGGTCAATGGAACCCCAGGCAAGGCTCAATACTTATGCTCGTCGGTTTGGCAAGGGGAAAATCCTTCCAGAATCTTTGGAACACAACGCAAAGAGAAATATGGGCCTAGCCCTCGATGTCCAATTACGAGAATCAACCAATGATGTCCCAACAAACGCAGTTTCTATACGCTGGTCAAGGCCATGGTGTCTACTAGAACCCTGGCCAGTAACCCAACGTTTCCTGGCAACCCTGTGCTAGACAAACTCCAGGATCCATTTTTCCTGTACATAGTACCCAACCCAAACTACCATTTCTAGAAACGTTACATTTGCCAGAATTTTCAAGGTTTCTTAACGACCCAATTTTTCATGATCCTCATTGGCCCCCCATGTCGAATAAGTGTAAATGTGTTAAACCTACACATAATAGATCTAGCTAGAAAATACTACACACATTTGCAGAGAGAAATTGAGAAAGAAGAAGTAGGAGAGAAAGAATAAAAATATTCTCATTAACCGTATTCCACACTCAAAGAGTGAATAATTTACAATATATATAGAATAAATGAGTAACTAATGAGCCATAGTGGTTTTCTAGATTGATCTAGACACACACCAACAGTTACAAGAGTAAACTGCCACCTAGTCTATTCTCTCAGGTAGTTACGGGAGTGAACTGCCACCTAGCTGAGTTAACTAGTCAACTAGTCTTTAGTTAACTGATTGAACAAAGAGTAGTGAGTTGGTGATGATCCCAATGTTGCATGGTGACAAAACCAATGCAACATCTAAACTCAACTCAACTAGTCAAACTGAAGTGTCAACTGAAAGAGAATATTCTCTAGGTGGAATATTCTCCCCTAAAATATAGGAGACTGTATAATGACTAATTATGACTAATAAACAAGGAATAACCTTAGGAAAAATAAATCCTAGGTGTGTGTAAAGTAACTCCAACACCCCCCCTAAACATCACTATGGTGAAAATAAATAATGGGTCCCGGCTATGAGCCCATGTTAGGTACCCAAAAACAAAAGATACACTGAACTAAATGAGGAAAGAGGAAAACCTCATGGAAACAAAATCCCCCCTCAAATTATAATGCATAAAATAAAAAATGATAAGGAACAAAAGGCAGTTTCTAAGCAACCATGTCCTTCACTCCAAGAAGACCTCGCAACTATGCAAGTTTGTGCTCTTTGAAGATTTTTTTGAAGATGTAGATGTCTGCACAGATCTGATGAAGTATATGCATCATTGATATTTCCACACATATCCACTTTCTCTTCTTGTAATGAATAATATCCAAATAAATTTTGGATGAAAATTTGAAAACCATGCAGTTGTTTCCAGAAAATGCTGAAATTTTGTTGATTTTAAAATGACCATAACTTCACTTTACGGACTCTGTTTCGGACGATTTGTTTTTTGAAATTAGATGTTTTACCGAGAGGAATTCAAATATCCAAATTGTTTCTGCAATTTTTTCTCATAAAATATCAAAATGGCGTCTGATGTGTGCGGCTCCATTTTTTACTCCTAAGATGCATGCATGCTGCATGAAAAAGTGTCTGCATGTGACTCCTAAGATGCATGCCATATATATTCTACATGAATTTCGTAAAACAAATCTGAAATGGAGTAGACATCATCTTCAATTAATGGAATACAAATTTCCACAAATACTTTTGTAGAAGACTCTTCATAATAAGAGGTTTGATTTTCTGATGGTTTCTCTTCTGGCTCTATCTGTTCGACCTCCTGCATGAAATCTTCACAATATTCTTTATTCCCAAATAGAACCTCCAATATGGTCCATAATTAATTTGGAGTTAATCCTTGTGATTCTTCATATACTTTATGGAAAAGTTCGGGAGAAACAGACATGTCGATACTTCCTATGGCCATATATTGTCTATTGAGGAAGTCATTTTTCTCATCGATAGGATCAAGCTCTGCTTCCATTTCCATAGTCATTTGGTACAAGCCTCTGCATCTAATATGAAGAAGAATTTTTGGCTTCCATTCCAAATAGTTATGAGGCGTGAGAAGTATTTCTGGTGAATAATCCATCTTTTTGTTGTCTTCAATCTTTTGTACATGCAAAAAATGATTTGGTTTAGATTTTTCTTAGCAGTCCATTGGCTCTGATACCAGGTAAATGTGTTGAACCTGCATAGAATAGATCTATCTAGAAAATACTACACACATTTGCAGAGAGAAATTGAGAAAGAAGAAGCAGGAGAGAAAGAATGAAAATATTCTCATTAACCGTATTCCACACTCAAAGAGTGAATAATTTACAATATGTATAGAATAAAGGAGTAAATAATGAGCCATAGTGGTGGTCTAGATTTATCTGGACACACACCAATAGTTACAAGAGTAAACTGCCACCTAGTCTAGTCTCTTAGGTAGTTACGGGAGTGAACTGCCACCTAGTTGAGTTAACTAGTCAACTAGTCTTCAGTTAACTGACTGAACAAAGAGTAGTGAGTTGGTGATGATCCCAATGTTGCATGGTGAAAAAACCAATGAAATATCTAAACTCAACTCAACTAGTCAAACTGAAGTGTCAACTGAAAGAGAATATTCTCCAGGTGGAATATTCTCCCCTAAAATATAGGAGACTGGATAATGACTAATTATGACTAATAAACAAGGAATAACCTTAGGAAAAATAAATCCTAGGTGTGTGTGAAGTAACTCCAACACTAAGTTGCCCTTAGACATTCCAAAATTCGAAGGAAAGCTTCGTGAAGACCCAAGTGATCACATGACAACTTTATACCTATGGTTCTCGTCAAACTTGCTGCGAGACGACTCTGTACAGTTTCACCTGTTTCAATGCACTCTTATCGGGGTTGTCATGAAATGGTACATCAAGCTCGACCGTTCAAGATATTCTTACTTTAGCGATTTGGCAATGATTTTTTTGAACCATTTCCAACTACCTATGAGATACGATGCCGACACTGAATTGTTGGCCAAATTTGAGTAAACTATGGCCGATCATATCTCAAATCACATCCAAGAATGGTAGTGTCAGAAGAGATTGATCAAGGTACATGTCCCACCAGCTTTCCTGTTGGAGTGGTTCCTGAAGTCTTTTGTGCCTCATTTATCCAAGGATGTTGCAACTTCAGGAGTGTTTTTTAGAGGAGGAGGCGATAATGAGAGCACAACAGCTCGAATTGATATACTCTCAGTCTGTCCTTTTCTATGATATTTTTCCATATGCTCCATGGTCCATCCTTGACAAGGCCAGACAAAAGTCTGGACCACATGTCGATGGTATAATTTGTTTAGCACAAGCAAATTCCACTAATCAGTTGTCAAATCAATTGCAACAATTGTCGATACAGTAGACAACGGCCAACTAGATCTCCGGTTTGGCTGTTCCCCTTACCCAAACATCGAACGTACATAGTGTGTAGTCGATGAATCTGAAGGCCAACTAGCATCTTGATGGGAAGAATAAACAATGAAATAAGAAGGGTAATGGGGGGTAAGAAACCCAACAAAAATGTTGGCGGGGGAAACATAGAGAAGAGAAAGTCAAAGTATCTGTGTAACCTTTTCACGAAGGACCATCCGAATAACCTGTGCCCTCGACTTGTAGAGGCCAAAAATTTATTGGCGCAACATCAACATACTGTGTTAATGAAACCATTTCCACATGGGAAAAATATGACACAAGCCTCTTCGAGCACAGATGAGGGCAGTCAGGGACCCCCCGCGTCTTCTAGTAATCCTTCGGTCACGAACGTTTACATGATGAAAGGTGATGCTTACATAGCAACTAGGGTGCACGATTACGGAATGTCGAAATCTGCTAAAAAGGATAAAGAAGTTGTAAACCCATTTGTTCCTCTCCAGATTGAGAAGACAATGGGAGAAACAATTACACACATCCTGAAAGGGGTTTTCAAGAAAGCTTCTCATAATCTGAACATGAGGGCCACTCAGAACTACTCTGTGGTGGAGGATTTGTCACAAACCCCTTGCGCAATGTCTACTTTGGAATTCCTCCAGAGCTTCCCTTTGTAGAGAAAGGCTCTTTTATCCTCCTTGGGATCTTCAAAGACATGTAATCCAGGAACTATTGTTCTCGATACGACCGACTTAAAACCTCATCTCCCATACCACATTGTGTTTCATATAGTAGTGGCTTACACCACAAAAACTTTTACCCAAAATATTTTCTGCACGATGGTTGATGAGGGCGCCTTGACTTGTGTGATGTCATTGGCGTGTTGTAAAGCCATTGGCCAACCCGTTTTGTCTCTGTCACCTACTCTTCTTACTGCTTTCGATGATCATTCTTTTAGATCACATGGAATCATCCCTTATTTCCCGATGCAGTTAGGAGGAAAGACCGTGTGCGTCGAAGTTGAAGTGGTCGATGTGCCTCTCGACTAAAACTTGTTGTTAGGAAGGAGTTTGAATTATGCAATGCATGAAGTGGTTGCCACAGTTTTTTGGGTCTTGTTGTTTCCACATGAGGGTCAAATTATAACCATTGACCATTTGTCCTTCTCCCAGCCTAACCCTTCATCGGGGGCATCCACTGTCCCAATGACTAATAAAACTCATCCCAATGCCATCAATGTGGGGGTTGGTTTGTGCCCACCTTGTATGGGTACTTTTGATTACCCGCCTCCTTCCAGTAATGTCAAATTTATATCAGATGCCCCCGACCAGCCTAGGGATGAAATATTTCAAGTGTCTTCATTCCAAACAAATTACTTTAACAATCCATGGACTCTTCCTTCCCCATCGACCTCGATGGAAGGGACATGGAATCCTATCATGGCCATGCCCTTGTCCGTGACAAAAGTTGCATACATTATTGTCCTGCAAGCTTCGGCCAACACCGATCTGACTCCCGCATAGGAGTTAGATCCAATTATCAAGACTATTTGGGCTCAAGGTTCCCCCATCACTACAGATTCTTTAGATTTGGCATTTCCCTCTGATGAGGCAATTATAGAGGCATTGACTGGTCCAGACAGACCCTCAGATGATCTTCATCACAGATCTTATTTTCTCCCAGAGTTAAGAAGAATAGAGGTAGGTGAATTCGTGTTGACTATGACTGGAGACAGGTCTTGTCCTATTAATCCTATGGATGTGCACGCATTTTATGACGAGGATAATATGGAAACTATCACTGAAATGATTCCAATAGATATCTCTAGTGATAGTGAAACAAAAACTCCTTTCATTTTTAACCAAATTATAGGAAGGTTTGACATCCCAAAGGACATTTTCACTAACCATGGCAGTCACTTCCATAACAAAATGATGTCTGAGTTAACATTAAATCTTGGGTTTAGGTATGAGCATTCATCACCCTACTACCCACAAGCGAATGGTCAGGTGGAAGCTATGAATAAGTCCCTCAAGACTATTCTACAGCGAACGATCAATTCTCCCAAGTCAAATTGGCATTTGATGTTGTACACAGTGTTATGGGCCTACCAAATGTCTGTAAAGAATGCCATGGGTTTCTCACCTTTTCAACTTGTTTATAGGCTGGAAGAAGTCTTGCCTATAGAGTGTTAGATCCTATCTTTAAAGTTGGCAGTAGAGTTATTTCCAGACACTTCACAACTTGAGGAATGCCTATTATATATCAAGCAGCTCGATGAGAAACATCGTGATGCAGCCTTGGCCAATGAGGCTCGTAAGCAATGAGTCAAGCGTCAATATGATTGGTCCGTTCGTCCTCGTATTTTCTCCAAAGGTGACCTTGTCCTGGTCTACGACAAATATAAGGATCCCTTGGGGGCAAGCATGTTAAGCCCTAATATTGGCTCATTACCCCTTAATTAGGGCATATTATATTAGTAATGTTATTTTATTTATGTCGTCTTTAGGCCATTAGTTGTAATTATACCTCCTAGTCTCCTATATATACCAAGGAGACTTTTTCATTTTGAATCAACTTGTACTTGAACATTTAAGTGGGGTAAAAGGAGGTTTCCCCCTTGAAGAGGCTTATTATCTGAAATTATCTCTTTTTCAAGGCGTTGAGTACTTTTCCTGAGGTTTTTCTATGCTATATTGATGTTTGGTTCTTAACATATGGTATCAGAGCTCAAGGTCTTGGGGTTTTTCTACTACATCTGAGACACCGTGGAATTTTCTCTATAAATTTTTTTCTACAACGTTTCAGAAGGAACAAATTGGAGGATATTTAGTATACGGATCAAGATACATTGGTTTAAAAATTCATCTCCTAAGGCCTTATACTTTCAGAGATACAGCCTGTAAAAGATAGGGTTCTGGAATCATCCTGAAATGAGTCATTGCAGAATTTTTACTATAAATTATTTTTTGTAACATTTTCAAACCCTGAACACTGGAGGACATTTACATAAATTAGTAAGGTATATGTGGTCAAAATTTTAGCTTCTGGGTCATCTTAAATTTGTAGATACACCTTGTGTAAGATAGGGTATATGACTAGTCCTATTGACTAGTCTCAAGAAGGTGTTCCAGGTAAAACAATCATAACTTCTTTCTAGAGTATCCAAATTGAGTGGGACTGGTTTCATTGGATCGTGGATAGTCTGTAGTATTTTGGGTATGATTTTCAGAATTTGATATCAATTATTTTGTGTGGGGCATGCTATACAAGTGAGATCTCCTGGAAAGGCCAAAAATCGGCAAGTTGTGAGGAAGTTACCGTAAATTCCACTTGGCACATCCAATTTTGATCAGACCTATGGAATTGTAGAGAATAAATATCAGAGAACTACCTAAAATAAAGTTTCATACCCAAAAGGGCCGAAACTTGGGAGATAGAACAGAATAAATATTGTCTAGCAGAACTACCTCAAAATCAAGATTCAAAAGTGATACTTGGCCAACATGCCACCAAAAAAGGGACCTTCTACACCAAATAAGCCTCCATAAAATCCTAATTGGACTCTTGATGAACGTGAAGAAATGCGTAGGGACATAAATGAACTACAAAAGAAGATGGATTCAATGGAAGCTAAGTTGGATACTAAGATGGATTCAATGGAAGCTAAGTTGGTGGATTCAATAGAAGCTAAGTTGGATACTAAGATGGATGGCTTAAAAGGGGAGATGATGGAAGTATTGAAAAATTTCGTAACAGAGAAGACACTCGAAAGTGAAAATCCATCCCATGAAATTCATGATGAGGACACAAGGAAGATGAATCAAGAATGGAGAAACTCTAACTTTGGTTTGAATACCAACCACGTTCCTAAGATTGATATGAGGAAGTTTGATGGCAATGACCCAATCACATGGATACTTCATATGGAGAAATTATTTGATCTCCATAATGTGCCACATACACAAAAGGTACGAATTGATTCTTTATATTTAGAACCTAATCAATTTGTTTGGTATCGATGGCTTTGTTCTCACAAATCACTCATCACTTGGACAATTTTCAAAGAAGAAATGATAGCACACTATGAGGATACAAGGAGCAATACCTTCTTTAGCCAATTGATAAATCTCAAGAAAAAGGGTTCAGTTACCGAGCACATTGAGAACTTCCAAAGATTGAATATAAAG
>ML789413.1:1057908-1092030 GCA_009831015.1 Picea engelmannii
TCATCTTGTACTTGAACATTTAAGTGGGGTAAAAGGAGGTTTCCCCCTCGAAGAGGCTTATTATCTGAAATTATCTCTTTTTCAAGGCGTTGAGTACTTTTCCTGAGGTTTTTCTATGCTATATTGATGTTTGGTTCTCAACAAGGCAAGTTTAAACCCATGTGGTTCAAACCTTTCATTGTGAAAGAGGTCTTAAAGAATGACACTTATCGATTGGTTGAATTTGAGGGAAATGCTTTGGCGAAGCCTAGAAATGGGATCTACCTCAACAAGTATTACTCATAGGTTGGTCTCCTGGGTGACTTCTTGTACATATGTATAGTTCTTATACAGTTAGTTTTTGTCTTTTTTCTTTTATGGACATGTCTTTATTTATGTCATCTTTTTCACTATGGCAGATCTCAAGTGAATCAGAGGTGTTCTTTGGGTTCGCGGATGGTGCTATCCAACACATTCGGAGGCTTTCTTCTGCAACTTGGGTGATTTTCATGCCTCAAGGCTATTTTCTATCTTCTGGAGGTATCTGTCTAGGTGACACCACAAACAATTTCACCAAGTACAATGTAGTGATAGAGTTGCTTCGTGACACTTTGTCGCATGGTATCTCTCACCTTCAAGTCTACTTAGATTCCCAGTTGGTTGTGTCCCAGTTAAATGGGTTTTATCGCATTTATGATCCTACTTTACACTGACATTCCTTAGCGTATGTCTCTTAGAACTTTTCTTTGATTAATCCATGTTCCTAGGAGATTAAATCAAATGATAGATACTCTAGCTAATCAAGTATTAGATTGGCATATTTCACACACATAAAAAGAAGCACGCACATACATATACATATACATACACACACACACATATATATATATATATATATATATATATATATACATACACATACACACACACACATATATATATATATATATATATATATATATCGAAAAGTGTCAGAGTACATAGGTGGGCGTGAATGTCTCAAAAAATAATCCGGTATACATCATAGGGCTTATGCCCTAAAAATAGACAAAACTTTCCTTTGACACATGATAGTCCATCCTATCTAAGCTTGGGGCCTATTGGCCCTGCTATAGTGAACAACGGTGTTTTCCAAATGCTGGAAGAGTTGGACCCAAGTCCCTAGCACCCCAAATACATGAGGCTACATCAATGGCGGGAGATCCTCGATCTCAACCATGGGAACTGCATGAGTGAGGGTGGTGAGGTTCCACTCCACACGTCTCAAAACTCTATCAGCCTCTCCGGCTGGAGATCCCCCTACGGCTGCTAGTCCAATGGCTACTGTTGCTATTGCCTCTGGTTGAGGACACCACCTAGTCCTCGAGAAGTCTGTTGGGTGCACTGGTCCCACATCTGTACATAACATATACATAGTTGTCAAACACTTTGATGCATATAAAAATGATATATATAAAAGAAACTAAAAAATAACTTTAAAACACATACTTATCTCTCCTCGCTCCTCCCCAGGAGGTACGGGCATGTTCGGATCCCTAGAAAAGTTGATTCCAGCATAGGGGTAGTCCTCTATCACTGGAATATGTCGTGACCACTAGTTGAATATCTTGTCATCGAAGGCCTCTATGGTCCTTCCTCCCCCCTATCATGGAAACAAGGATACCCATCTACATACCGATGGGAAAGAGGCCACATGCCCCTATATAGTCTCTCTGGGACTCAAACTGGGTACCCTCTCAAAGAAGAATGAGCACAAAATGGTATCGAACCCGAAGTTCTTGTTGCTATGCTCTCGACACTCTGTAAGCTGCCTCTTCATGCATTCAAGCATGGTTGTGCTTCAGTCAAATATTTTTTCATCTAGGCACTGCATTGCACAATACATCTGATCCTGGGAAGCCTAGTGTAGGGCCATGGATCCAGTGATCCTCCCAACAAGAAAAATGATCACCTTCAATGACAAATTGGTGATATTATGGATGGGCACCTGAGAACCTACTTTCTCACTGCCGACCTCGCAATGCATCCTGATGTAGTCGACGATGTTGAAGGGCCCAGGAGGAAACATACGTAGGTTGAATGGTTCCCCTCTCCTTGAGAGTCCATTCAAGAAATAAATGTCCTCAGTCGTTGGAGTCAACGACTGCCCCTCAAGCATGAACGCCTTTGCTTCAGGGTGCCAATAATCCACCAGGGCATTCAGTAGCCTGGGTTGTGCGCTCATGAATGGACACCAGTAGAAATTCCATAACTCACATTGTTTCAATACGAAGATAGAAATAGGGTCATCATAAACCAAGATGTCAATTTCCTCGTGTTCCCTCTCCCTCCAGTGGACATACATCCTATTCCGGGACAATTTAAAAGGGAGTTATCCCTTGCATGTTGTTTGTTTTCCACACTTTTGAGGGTGTACGTGGGTTGTCTTGTACACAGTCCCATATGTACACTGGAAGAATGTTCTCTGCCTGCATACATACGTGGGTTGTCCTTAGACAGCCCGCGTACATGTAGGGCCTCCCTTTTTTAAGAGGGTGTGCCCCCCAAAAAACTAAAAACAATGCATAATTGAAGTATTGAAATGCAAGAGGGATGAGTTTATACTTACTTGGTCTGAGTGGAAGTTCATTTACTCCTATGAAGATCCCATAATCAACTCTTTTAACAAATGGGTATTTTTTACCTTTTGGTTAATTTTCAAATTGCAATGGTGAAAATGAGTTGTCAACTTCTATTTATAGACTTTTTTGGCCTTTTTTGCCACTTTTTTTAACCCTTTTGTCAATTTTTCTGGCTTGAAAATCATTTAATTTGGTTCTTGAGTTTCTTGTTGGATGTTACGATGCACATTTACTTTTGGTTTGGTAACCTTTTTTGGGAGATGGGTCTTTTTCAAAGGTCCTTTGGTAAAATTAATTTTTCCAACTTTTTGCATACGAGTTAGGATTCCACCTCCACTTTTTGTATCTCGTTGTCTTTTACACTTTACCATAGGATGGATCCCACTGAAGTGTGACACAGAACCGTCATTGCTTCTTTAGAAGTGTCATGATTAAGTGGTAGAGCCTACCTTTACATGGATTCCCAAGATATATCCTTGTTGCATTTTGGTTCCCATGCTGTCTCTAATGACTTTAGGCTAGGGAGTCCTTATTAGTCTTGTCATGATTACGAGACTGAGCCTCATTCATCTGATGCATCATCACTCTTGGCCTCACCCTCAAGACTCCAAAATAAGCATGCTTTGTTGTCTTTCAAGCTCCCTTTGAGATCCGAAAGCAACATCTGACGAGACTACATTTATGCTTTTCAATCTTGTTTGGATTAACTGAGAAAAGTAACTTCTTGGAGTCTTCTTTAAGCCCTTTTCATACTCTCTAAACATGAAAATATTGTCGAGTGATCTTGTTTTCCTTCACGCTCACCAAACTAAAACTTGAAGGAACATCTTTCCGACGATATTTTACCCCTTTTTCGGTCCGGGTGGTCAATTTTTACGAACAAAGGTATACTCTAGGAATGTCGGTTCGCTGGAAGAGTATTCGCAGGTATAAGTTTAACCATTTTTCGGACCTAAGGGACTAAATTTACAAAAAATGAACCCCCAAGGAGTCCATAGTTAAGCTCTTTTTAGACTCCCTAAAATTGAAAAGATCTTCGAGTGACCTTGTTCCTTCACACTCGTTAAATTGGTCTAGAAGAACATCCCCCATGGAGTCTAGAGTTAAGCTCTTTTCAGACTCCATAAAATTGAAAATATCGTCGAGTGACCTTGTTCCTTCACACTTGTTAAAATTGGTCCAGAAGAACATCTAATGGCATGCGTTTACCCCTTTTTCTGGCCTATAGATTATGGAGGAAAAAGGTACACCTCGGGATATTCGTCTCACCAGGAGAGTTCTCCTTAGTAAATTTTCTACTTTTTCAGGCTAAGGATACTAAATCTAGAAAAAGGCAGTGAGTCCATAGTTAATCTCTTTTCAGACTCCTTAAAATTGAAAAGATTGTCAAGTGATCTTGTCTTTGTCACACTCATTAAAATGGTTTTGAATGGATGTATTTTTGGTGCTAGTTTACCCCTTTTTCAAACCAACTAGACTATTTTCGAAAAAGGTACCCCAGTGGAGTCTTCTTTTACCTTTTTTCAAACTCTCTAAACGTGAAAAAACTATCGAGCTTATCTTCTCTATGCTCGTTAAAATTACATTGAAGGGGTTTCATTGTGTCTTACTAATTGTATTTGCATCTCTGTGTATTTGACCTAATTTCATCTCCATGTTGCTCTCAACTGAACCTTTGAAGCATGCCTTATATGCAAGCCTTGTAGCACTTTGCCTCTATGACCTGACACCTTGACCAATGGAGGAAGTTTCCCCAAGTGTCCTTTTCCTTCACATGTCTCCTTGCTCTACGCATTAGTGTGTTCCTTTATCTTGGAACTACTATGCTTGCGACACTCGTTCCTCCTTTGTAACGTAGCATTCTTCTATTCTTTTTCAAGCTCTTTAAAAAATTGAAAAAGAAAAAAAAATTAAAAAAACCCAAAAAGACGGGATGGGAAATATATATTCTTTTTTTTGGTAGCACAATGAGTCTCCCTTGGAAAAATCACATCCTTTTGATTGTTCATCAAGATTTGGGATCTAATATGACCTTAGGAATTTTTTCTCGCAACATAGAGATGTGTCCTCCTCCATCTGGTTACTCTTCCAAACACATGGAGTTTGTGTTGCCTCCTACATCGTGAACTTATGTCAATGTCATGCTTCCTGAGTTTGATCATCTTTCATGATCTTTTCCAAGGGAAGTTTCACCCAACCTGAGTTGACCTTTTTGTAGTTTGTCTCTTTCCCTCATGCTCGACCATCCCAAAATTCCAATCAAGTCCTTGTTAGAAATCAATAAAGTTCTTTGCTTGATCATCGAGATCCTCTTGTCTTTTCTCAATGAGTCATCGAATACCTCTAGGTAGTGAATTCATACACTCATGTTTCACTCCTACCTGATTATTGAAGATATTGAAGTTGCTGCTCAAGCTCTGAAGACCTCATCTCCAGCCATCAAGCGTTATTGGATTTTTGAAGATGGATACAATACTTGTGTATATTTAATTTTGAGATGTAGATCCCTTGTGTATTTCTTGTAGATACACTTTATATAGTTATATGACATGGATATGCAGTGTATTTGATTGGTAGCCATGATTTATTTCATCCTGAGCATGGGTATGCCTACCTCAGAGAGACAATTTTTATTTTTGTAGATGGCGCCTCTGAAACTCTGGTCCCGGGCTCACTCGTTTCATACATTGATGAAGATCGTAATGTATTTTGGCCATCAGATGCTCTTCTGATCTCACACATTAGGGGGCATATGTTATAACCCTAAATTTCTCTACATATTCATACGTGGCATTTGGCCCTCTTACTTTCATTTTTTCCCAAGCCATCACTGAGTTATTCTTCTAAAAAACTGAATTTTTGAAGATGTACATGCCTTACACCACTACAACCCGCATATACTTGAAAAAGTTGCAAGGAATTCGTTGAGATTACGAGATATTGAGTGGTTTCCCAACTACCACTGCCTGTAGCCTATCACCCAACCAAATAACCATCCTTTTGTCATATAAAAGGAGGTGTTGGGGTCTCATTCCACATCTAGACATAAGAAAAATGAAACTCTACCCATTTCACATCCCCTCCTTGCCCCAAGCATTTGTATCCTTGTTGTGAGAATTGCCTTAGAATTCCTCATTTTTCCCTCTTTCCTCCATCAGAACCCATTTCATTTCCCAAGAAGAAGGTTGAGAGGAGAAAGATTGTTGGCCCTTGACCAAGTTTGGGGAGTTTCTTGGTCATGTTGACCTATTTTGGGACTTCTATAGCCTATCGAAGGAGGAGTGCAAGTCGAAGTGGAGATCACGGGATCTTGGCCCCCTTTTTGGGTTTTTGGGAATATGTAACGGGAATAGGATGTCGGCCCATGGGTTTACCCATGTTTAGGCCTATTTTGTAATGTATATATAGAAGGATAGGCAATATAGAAAGAGGTCGGTGTGCTAAGTGAAAAAGGAATGGCTAAGTGTTAGATCTATGTGATCAAATGATTGTTAGTTCTCTATGCATACTATGTGAGACTAGTAGAGTTGAGTGCAAGTCCCCATGAAATACTGTAGAAGGCTTTGTGCTATAACACAAGGAAGAAGGATCTAGATAGTTGCGCAAATCTTATGTCCTGTGCGAAGTAAGGGTTTTGTGGCTTTGTGCTTGTAACCAATTGACTGAAGACAATAAAGAATAAGCGTTGGTGGATGTAGCCCCAGGGTGAGGGTGAACCACGTAAACCCTGTGTGATGTGCTTTGTGCTTTGTCTTGATGTATTTACATATTATATGTGAAATGATTTGATATGTTTAGATAGATCTATTCATGCTTGGTGCTTATTATATGTGAGAGTGTTAGATTTGATCTAGATATTCATGCTTAGTGTTTGATATGCTCATTCTGATCCATTTGTATATGCTAAGTGCTTGAATATCGTATATTAGTGTGAATGTTGTGAAGTCCCGTCTTATAAGAGAAGTGGTTATTGACTGTATATTGAGGAACTAATGGTGCTAAGTGCTCGAGTAAGCTGTATAATCACAGATCTATGTCTCGGCTAAGGTTGCAAACACTTGAGTCCTGCAACCACCCCTACCTCTACCTCAGGTGAGACTTCATCTGCTTCACAGGTGTTGCAGAAAGGGACAGTAGTTAGGTTTTTGTTGGTGCTTTGTTGTAGCATTGAATCGTGGGTCTACCCCTGTGCCAACAAATGGTTTTGTTGTCGAGACTTGAAACTATGATTGCTAGGAACTGAGAAAGAGGAAGCTCTGTGCAAAGATTCATCCTGAAATTGGGGAAGCTTTGTGCGTAGATCTATGCCCTAGTGTGCAGTATTCTACTTGATCTGTAAAGCTCTATGCTAAAGAGAGAAGGTCAGATATGAAATAAAGAATCCCAATCTGAAGAAAAGAAGATCAGATCTTAAGGAAAGAAGCAAGTTATGAATGCTTGGCACTCTAAAGAAAGGTAAAAGTAAGAATCTCTGATCAAAAGAGGTAAGATCTGCAAGCTCTGTGCTCTGATAAAGGTAATAATAGTTAAAAGTTTTAATATCTGGAAGCTTTGTAGAAGTAAGATAAGTGGAAATTTTTGTTTCTAGAGTATGGATAAAAGTCTATCCTAGTTTGAAATATAGGTTATTAATAGATAAAATAAGATTCGATATGAGTAGATCTGATAAGAATAGTGAAATATATATTATACCTATGCAATGAAAGAATGTTCGGACTAACGAATGGATGCAGGATCCTAGAAAGAATTTGTTGTAGGTTAGCTCCCATGATCCTAGTGTCCAGTATAGAAGAAGTTGGGGATCATTTAAAAGGAAGAGAGGATTAACCCTCTGTTACAGTTGCAGAAGGCCGGGACATCTTGCTAAGGAATGCCCTGGCAGAAGATCTAGTTTTCTTTGTTGTAAATATCTAGACCATGAAGTATTGGACTGCCCTAGAATGATTTCTAATCTTGAAAGAATGAACCTAAATCAAAAAAACCCTAAGGCAGATCCAAAACCTACAAATGAGCCTCAGAAAGAATCAGAGAAAGAATTTCTACAGATGAAAGAAACCCTAAATGATGATCGACATGTCAACTTATTAGAGATATTCAAAGAAAAGGAATGCATCGAAGCAAGAATAGGAGACTTCGACATTGACTATGTTCTGGATGAGGAAACACAGGTGAGTATAATGACAACGAGAACCTGGGAAGCTATAGGAAGGCATTCTATGATCCCTTCACTAGGAGGAATAATTTTATTCAGAGGAAAGATAGTAAACCTATGTGGAAGGCTCGCTTGGATACCTATGACTGTCAATGGAACTTCGACAGAAGAATACTTTGAGATTATTAAATTCATTGAAGATAGTGCCCCATTTACCATGTTAATAGGAAATTCTTAGATTGATAGAGACCAAGCCCAATGAAAGGAAGAAGAAGAAGTTTTGGAACAGAATAAGCAAGAGTTAAAATACTTTATGACCAAAAGGATCATGCACTTGATTGAGGAACAGGAGAGCAGATCACAGATATTTAATACTAGAAACCCAGATGTCGAAGCTAAGAGAACACTAGAGGATCCTCATAATATTGAATTACCTATCCTAGACAAAGAAGAAGTATTATCTAGGAACCCTAGGAAATAATTTCAACAACGTGAAGTAACTAAGACCAAAGAAGAAAAGAACCAGAATGAGAAAAGCATTACCAAGACGAAGCTCACTGGAAAGAAGGCTAGAAAATTAAGAAAGAAGAGGGATAATACTGAAATTTTACAGGAGGTTATAGAGGAGACCTCGCAGAAAGAAAAATTGCAGAATTGGAGCTTCGTCGAGATATCAGAACAACGACACATGGCACTTTTCCATGATGAAGAAATATAGTCGTTGGGGCCAATATATCCGTTCAACTTCCGCTCCAAACAGACAGAAAAGGAATAAAGTTTCATCATCAGAATGTTGGACTGTGCCATAACGGATCGAACAAGATTTAATGGAGGTCCATACCTATTGCAAGCCAACCATTGTCAAATTACCTATTTAGCTCATTGTTCCATGCACCAAGAACACTTTTTCCAATCAAGAATTTGAGCCCACAGACTAAGCCAAGTTTATATAGTGATCATTGTGCTCTTGTTCTCATAGAAGTTGAACAGAAGAAAGGAGAGGTTACACCGCTAAGAGATGAGGAGGATCCATCGAAGAAAAGGAAGGTTTCCCCTCCAAAACCTTCTTCAAGGAAGAAAATGAAAGCAACCATAACCAAATTCGAGACCACCCTCACCTTAGACGACTTCGACTTCATTGTCGCAGCACTGAATGATGCTTTGTTGGAGATAGGAGAGAAGAAAGAAGCTAAGCAAGAGGAGGTGTTCAGTCGCATCATGGATGAACTCCAAGGCGTGTAGTAGGAACTATAGTCCAGCCACACAGTATCCACTGTGCCCCTGACAGTTGGAACACCAAAACTAGGTGACGACCCCACCCAATTACATCACATTGATGATACAGTTGAAGCTCGCCTTCAACGAGCCCAATAAGAAACAACACAAGCCACCCAGGATTTAGCGCAAGTACAGAAAGACCTTGAGGACCAAAGAAGTACTGTAGAAAAGGAAAATCTCGCTCTCCAAGCGAAATGGGATGAATAAAAAGAGGAGCTACAACAAATCAAGGAACAGTTGCTCATCGAGCAACTTGAAGTTAAGGAAAGAGTCAACAGAGAACTTAGCTCTGTGACAGTGATCGAAGTACAGACCGAGGAACAAGTTCCACAGTAGCTGGCACAACTGGAAGAGGTAATCCAGAAGCTACAACAACGCAGACTTAGAGCTCCGCACAGTATCTGAAACCCCACAGGGGATAAGGAACCAAAGAGAAGAAGCTACCTGCAGCACAGTTGACAGTTTAAAATCTCTTGCCTTGGAGTGCAAGAAGCTCAATAATCGCAGTTCCCAGACCTATGAAAATCTCACTGAAAATTTGGATTTGCAGACACTAGAGTCACAACTCCAAGAAGCGAAACAGAAGACAGATACACTACAGGCGTAGATGAAGGCCTTGTCAGTTGTAGAAAGGATGAAGAGGTCTTGTGAACAATGGATAGCTCAACATCAGATCCATATGATTCAAAGAAAAGTGATGGAAGTCACTCAATGACTTCAACCTATACAAGATAAGGCATGTTTGTTGTTTATAGAGGTTGAGAGCCAAGGAGCAGAGCTAGAAAAGGTCATCCTCATAGCAGAACAATTCCTAGAAGGGCCAGTGAATGATGTAGTGATCCAAGAGTTCACAGAAAAAGAAGCCATAGAAAAGAAACAAGTTGAAGCATCTCGAGCCAAGCTCGAGCCGTTCGAGGCAGAGGTGATCAGACCTGAGTGACTCGGGACGAGTCACAAGTGAGTGTTGGGGGCTCGTTGGGCCTTGACCAAGTTTTGGGAGTTTCTTGGTCATGTTGACCTATTTTGGGACTTCGATAGCCTGTCGAAGGAGGAGTGCAAGTCGAAGCGGAGATCACGGGATCTTGGCCCCCTTTTGGGCCCCTTTTTGGGTTTTTGGGAATATGTAACGGGAATAGGATGTCGGCCCATGGGTTTACCCATGTTTAGGCCTATTTTGTAATGTATATATAGAAGGATAGGAAATATAGAAAGAGGTCAATGTGCTAAGTGAAAAAGGAATGTCTAAGTGATATATCTATGTGATCAAAGGATTGTAAATGCTATGTGCATACTATGTGAGACTAGTAGAGTTGAGTGAAAGTCCCCGTGAAATACTGTGGAAGGCTTTGTGCTATAATGCAAGGAAGAAGGATCTAGCTAGCTGTGCAGATCTTTTGTCCTGTGTGGAGTAAGGTTTTTGAGGCTCTGTGCTTATAACCGATTGACTGAAGACAATAAATAAGAAGAGTTGGTGGACGTAGCCCTAGGGTGGGGGTGAACCACGTAAACCCTGTGTGATGTGCTTTGTGCTTTGGCTTGATGTATTTACATATTATATGTGAAATGCTCTAATATGTTTAGATAGATCTATTCATTCTTGGTGCTTATTATATGTGATAATGTTAGATATGATCTAGATATTCATGCTTAGTGTTTGATATGCCCATTATGATCCATTTGTATATGCTAAGTGCTTGAATACCGTAGATTAGTGTGAATGTTGTGAAGTTATGTCTTATAAGCGAAGTGGTTATTGATTGTATATTGAGGAACTAATGGTTCTAAGTGCTTGAGTAAGTTGTATAATCACAGATTTGTGTCCTAGATAAGGTTGCTGAAACTTGAGTCCTGCAACCACCCCTACCTCTACCTCGGGTGAGACTTCATTTTCTTCGCAGGTGTTTCCGAAAGGGCCGATAGTTAGGGTTTTGTTGGTGCATTGTTGTAGCGTTGAACCCTGGGTCTGCCCCTGTGCCAACAAAGATACACATAGGTGCACTTAGATCTTGGTGAAGAGGAGCCTGGACCAGGTTCGTGGAGCAGTAGTCTACTTTGGTTGTAAGTGATCATTGTATTATCAATAAAAGAAGTACTTTTCTTGTCCCAAAACATGATGTGTCGAATGTTTTCATTTGATTTATGTTTTTATTCTAACGTCTAACCCTTATTGATATATGAAATTCATTCTTGTAGATTTTTGTTTGTTTGTTTTTGAATGCAGGTCAGCCTTGGGAGGAGGTTTGCAGTAAGCGAAGCTATCAAGCGTGAGAGAATCGTCACCGGATGCGGAGTAGAGGTACAATTACCTGATCCTTCTGAATTTCTTTTTTGTGTATGAGTCTGGGATATGTTTGGGGTAGTTAGAGAAGTAGGATACTTTTAAACCATTATTGATCTGCCTACATTGTAAACCCTAGTGTAACCATAGGGAGGTTTTCCTACTAGAAGTAATGTCCATACCCAATTGGTCCATGACCACCTTGGGAATCATATTATGGGATACTCTTGAATCCAACATAGTATTATGAAATGTCATATCATGAATCTTCATACTAACATAGAAAGTAGTGACCTCATCATCATCACTACTCTCCTCTACACATGGGCCAAACAAGATGTCAGGATGATCATCTTGTATATTTAAAGTATCAGAAGTTCCTTCCACCTTGAGCATCTTCATGATCTGATTTTTATATACACTATTCTTTATCAGTTCATTGAATGGAACAAAGATTTTAATTTTGGCCATCTCACTTTCAAAGTTAAAGGAGGATGAGGTTTTTTCTACCTCTTTGATGATTGTCTCCTTTCTTGGTTCAAATACTTTCTTTGGAGGTTCTTCCTTTTGCTTTCCTTTCTCCACAACATCCTTCGCAATAGAATACTTCTTAGGATGACTTGAAGAAGGTGTATTATTTTGAGATTCTTTGGTAGGATTTCCCTTTGGAGGATTTGTAGGCACCTTTTTGTTTCAAATATTATATTGTTTATGGAATTGCATGATGACATTCTACAGTCCTGTCTGGTAATATTCATTTTCCACTAACAACCTTTCATCATTATCATGCATGAATATTTCATTTGCATCCATGAAATGATGATGTTCTTATTTAGTTAAGAACACCTCTATTTCATCACCATCACAACAATGCATATTGTCTTCAAAAGTTTCGTCAAGATTTTCATTTACGTAATTATTTTGAAAAGGAGGTCTTATTTGTCGATCACCCTGGTTCCTATGATCTCTTTGTATGACTTGTAGAACTACTGGTCTCCTTTGATTCCTGGGTGGAACTTCATTCTTCTCTCTGGTGTTAGGATTATTATCTAAAGACATCCTTTCCATGATTTTCTACATGGTATTCATCATCAACTCAAACCTCTCTTCTGATGATTGTGAGGTTGAAGGTTGTGCCTTATCTTGGACCTTGTTTGTGTCTATGTCAGAATTGTATTTGATATTTCTTGAAGCCATTAGATTTACTTCAAATTCTATTGCATCACTCATCATATCATCTAGTGAATTGGATCTCCTTTCCCTTAACAAAAAATAAAATTCAGTTTCAAAGGAATCAACATATCTAAGTTGAGTAGCCGTAGGAGGAGATTTTACTTCAATAGGAATTGGGTTGTAGACTTTGATAAAACTAACTGAAAACTCTTGTACCATTTCATCAAGTGACCTTCTCATGTTGTACTGGGTTAGAAATTGATTGGGGTTCTTCTTGTCACCCCACTTTGCAAGAAAACCTATTTCAAAGGGCTCAAAATCTAGGATACTTGCTGCTGGGAGAGCTCTGAACCATTTTCTAAATTCACCTAGGAGACTTTGTGAAAATAGTCTCATTTTTGCGTCTTCATAATCTAATTATTCTAGGTATACAAAATCATTGAAATAGTCTAAGTGTTTTTAGGATGACACATTACCTTCAGCATCATACAACGTAATCCTCTGATTATAGTCCTGGGGTAAATCATGTAACTGGGCAGGTAGAACAACAGGAGAAAACCTAGATTCCATGGTTGCAATAAGGAATTGAAGTGATTGATTTTTTTGAATAGGAATCACAACAGGTATAATAGAGGCAGTTGAAATTAAACTTTGGAACCTCTTCTCATCAAAGGTGATTTCGTTCAAACTGGAATCAGATTTAGTTCTGAATAGAGTTTGCTCAAATTTCAAATCAAAATCAAGGTTTTCGATGCTTTTCCTCCATCTTTGGGAAGAGATAGATTTATGTCTAGACAAAAAACTGGGCTTATTGGCCTTTATTTTATTTTGTGTATAATTTTCTCAGGATCAGACATAAGGATTATTGCTTCTGGGTCTAGATTTCTTCTAGTATGAATTTTCTTGGGAGCTAGGATTTCATCCTCAAACTAATTTATGCTACCAGTCTCTTTATAATGGAGTCGCCAGGGTAAATTTAGTCTCATCCAATAAGGTGTTTGATTCACTGTCACCCTCAAGAATCAAATCTGAATTTTTAAATCGTTCTTTACCCAGGGAAAATCTTCAATTTTGTCCCTAGCAATGACGCCAAAATGTTAGCACTCTATAACTTTGTTCGGATGATAAAACAAATGACATAGGTAACCTACAAACCAAATTTAGAGCTGGGTACTAGCCTGCTCAGCTCAGAGAGGGCTCTTTCATGTCACTTGGTATTTAACAAATGAGTTTTCTTTAACAATCAATGGCTAGGTTTTGTTTCTTTGAAGGGTTTTTTATAATTCTGCTGAAAAGGAACGGGAGGGATGCCTAGGGCTATGGAGTCAAAATTCTGAAAACAAATGAAAGAAATGGTTGGTCGACTGAACTCTCCAGAGGATAAAGGCTAAATGGGGTGATGAATCTGAGTTATAGATTTTAATTTGCAGAGTGTAAGAAGAAACGAAAAACACATAACTGCATTAGAGCATTAAATAAAATGAATTCTGACTTAGTTAGGAAGAACTTAACACAGTTTAAATTGCTTTAGCTGAGATCATCAACAGATGAATTCTGGGTCTTTAACTATCCAATTTAAATAGAAGACAGTGAAAATGGAATTTAGGAACATGGGAAATACATACGAAGAAATAAGACGAAACTCAGGCCACCACCATTAGAATATTTTCATGGAAATTGCAGGACATCTGCATGTGTATTCTATTCAGCTTCAGAAAATTACATTCAAGTTCCAAATAGCTAAAATCATGCCCTTGCACTTCTGTTAGCCCCTAATACATTTGAAACTCCTAATATTTATGCAATCTGAGTTTCTTCGGTTTGAAACCGGTTACAATGATAAGAAAGAAACATTTCGGTTTTGAAACCAATTACAATGATAAGCAAGAAATCGTTTCGAGATCCAGATTCTATCTCTCTGGTGTTTCAGTCCCATTCTTTGCCACTTGTTCTACTAATGAGGTTATGATGGGATCCATGGTAGCGATGAAAATACTTGGAAATGAGCGGAAATGGCGTGCAGTTGGTGTACTGTTGCGCTACAAGTGGAAGACGATGGTTGCACCAAGGTTCTAACAGTCCAACGTTCAAATAATAATCCAATAAAATAAATTACAAAATTCCCTTGTATACTTTTCTATTTTGTGGGGGCACGAGGAAGTGGTTTTGAGGTAAACCGCTTTTCATCCCGCAATGCACCTAGTGATGCCACGTACTCAAAAGAGAAAATTGTGGTTTAAATTGATGGATCACTCTTCAAAATTAAACCTTGTGCAACTTCGCCCCCTGCAATTTCTCTCATCCGTTGATATTGTTACAATCTGTGATCTCAGTAATCCTTCTATTTTAGCGCCATAATGAAGCTTATTTGTCCACCAAATCCATAATCCTTCTAACCAAGTTTATAGATGGTGCCAATTTTGACGTTCAGAATCTTTGAATGCTAAGCAGGAATAACTTCCAGAGGACGATCTCTCGAATCTGACATGGTGACCTGACGTCATTTTGCTGATGTGTCATGGAAAGAAGGGTGACACATGTCATGTGGAAATGGATGAATGACGCAACCAAATTTCCATAAATTAGTGCCATGTTTCATGGTTGATGAGTGTGCCCCATGTCTCAAATGATGATTTCCATGTGCTTCGACACTTCGGGCTTCAAGAGTTTTGGATTGTGAAGCATGAAGTTTTCCTGGAGCAGTATGGGCCCAGTTGACGTGGCAATCTCTCATCACTTCGGGACTTTGGGAGTTTTGGATTGTGAAGCATGAAGTTCTCCCAGAGTAGTACAGGCCCAGTTGACATGGCAGTCTCTCATTACTTCGAGACTTCGACACTTCGGGAGTTTTGGATTGTGAAGCATGAAGTTCTCCCAGAGTAGTATTGGCCTGGTTGGCATGGTAGTCTCTTGTAACTTTGGGACTTCGACACTTTGGGAGTTCGGTATTTAAGGCATGAAGTTCTCTCGGAGTAGTACATCCCTGGTTGATGTGGCAGTATCCGGTCACTTCGAGAGTTTTGGATTGTGAAGCATGAAGTTCTCCCGGAGTAGTATGGGATCGATTAATGTGGTTGTTATCATTGAAATTTCATCCGCAAATGGTTACAAGAATTCAGCATCGTCAAACAGCTATGAGGTCACCCATGGACCAAAATTACCACAAAAGCATTTCCAAAGGGTAAAAAACTATACCACTAGTGACAAAATTAAAGGGCGTTATAAATACATAGGGCACGCGTGCACATGCCCAAAAAAGAAATGCAAGAATTGTGCACATGAGCACGATGCGTGACTGTTGACACAAAAATCCATGCACCTGAGAAACGACGCATTTATGAGAGTGGTCGGCCTCCCACCCACTTCTGGTTCAGCTTCCAAGTTGATTTGACACTCAAATTTGGACTGGATTCGACTGGGTGGCTGGTCAAAGACCTAGAAATGCCCTAATTAGCCTCTTTACATACTACAAACTAGTTGGACAATACCTCAAAGAAATGCTATAAAAAGGCCATGGATGCACTTCATTTTTCAAGGAATTCAATAGCAAAGTTATGCTGCCACTATTCTCTTGAGTAATCCTCTATTCCCATCAAGAGTATACTAGCATCATTGCATTGGGCAATCCATCTCACCCCTTAAGTGAATTAGCAAAGAATTCTTTCACCGTTTTCATTTTCAAAGTTGTAAGAAGAGCTTATTTGTGGAGGTCCAAGAGCCCTCCCTTGGAGGAAGAAGGGACTCATAGTCCTCTTTCTTCTCGGTGTTTTCTTTCACTAATATCAGCCTTATCATTGGTGACATGGGTCTCATTGTTTCTTTTGTCCTTATGTCCCTATGCTCATTAGTTTATTTGTTGTTTTATTTCTTAGTTTAACTCTTAGTCGTTCTTTTATATTTCTTTCTCTAACCCTTTTCCTTATAGTTGTCCTACTTAGCAAACCCAACTAAGCTTTCAAGCACCTTTATTTTTCTCACTAAGGTGACGAAAGAGGCACAACAGATTGGCGACTCCACTGGGGAAAGGTATCAATTTCCTACCCCATTTGGGTTTTTCTAGCTCTTCTTTTGGTTTATTTAACTTGCAGGTGCATTAACCAGCCTAAGTCGACCTGCAAATCATCCAATTCCAAATTGAATTGAGAGAATTCCATCTGAAATTTTCATTCATGGTTGTGTGTCATCTGTTCGTGGATTTTTTGGCCCACAGACGTGCATCATGCACACATGCACCTAAGTCACAGTTCTGTTCTGCACACCTGCACCCATTAGCTCGTTTCAGTCTGCGCACATGCGCTCAGTGCGCCTCTGTCTCCACTGAGACCCGTGCACCTATGCTAAAATTACACATTGTAAGGTTTTTTAGATTTGGGGAAGGCCTTTAGCCTTCTTAAAAGTGATTTCATGCATGTTTTAAGCTGCACTACACTTAGTCCCCTCTTCATATAAAGGGATTAGTCAAAACACATAGGCACTTAGAGGGTTTAAAATCATTATTTCCTCTTTTTCTTTCATTTTTGCCACATGGATAGCTTGCTTTGACTAAAAATATAAGTTGGAAATCATTTTCAATCACATATAACTTGCATTGGGACTAGAAGTTGGATAACAATCACTTAGTATGCGCTTCTCTTGCACTTCCAAGTGACCTTGAGAATCAGAAAAAGATTGTGGGGCAATTTCATCTCCCTTAAAAAGATTAAAACCTTTAAGAGAGGACAACAACCCTTCTTGGGACACCTCTTAGTTTCTTTTTTCAAAACACATCTTAATATTGTAATGGGCCCATACATGCCCACATGCCACAAAGATAAGATAGTGTTGAAATTTACTTTCTTAGATTAAATCACTAGGGAAGTCTAAAGGTTTTGTAACGGGCCCATACATGCCCACATGATCACAATCTAGGATAGTTTCAAATATTTTCTTAGATTACATCACAATAGAGAGTTAAAGCAATAGTAATGAACCCACATGTCCACATGTTAGCTTCCTAGGTAATTTTGAATTACGCAAGGTTGTACCAAAGGAACTTAGTTAATTAGGTAATCAACACTTGTAAGGACCAAGCGAAGTCCACATGCAGCAAGGTGACACCTAATTCATGAAAACATTGGCACACTTTCACTCATTCACACACAAAAGTCACTTATTACTCACATAGTTTCTTCTTGAAATGTGGAGGTCAAAGTAAGTTTCCTCCAAAGGGATTCCGAAACACCCCACCCTTTTCTTGACAAAACTATCTACTCCCATTTAATTTCAACGAGGTTAGTTCACACCCCCAACCTCCTACATCTAAAATTTTTCTAAAAAATCACTAAGTTTTCCTCCACAAGAGGTGCCAAAAGAAATTTTTTAGTCTAGGTAGGATTTCGGGGATAGGCATCCAAATAACTCCCCATTATCTAGTTCTCACATTGTCAAAACCATAGAAGTTGTCAAATAGGGAACTGAAAATCCTTCAAGTCAAGTGTTCCTAACACCATAAGGCAAGGAGATACCCATGAAGGGTTGAAGGCTGAGGTCCGATTGTTCTGTGCGTCCCCCCTTGAGGCACCCACCTCTTGGATGGGATCCAGCCCGTGACCCATTTCTTAGGCCGAAAATCTAAATGCCGCACTTTGACCGAGGTAACTAGTGACCAAATTTTAGGACATCTACCCAGGTGGAAATTGTGGGTTGCAATTGCACCTTGATCGGATTTTGTGTGGCTATTGGGAAATATCGCCAGTTCTTTCAGGATATGCCCCCTTTACCCCTCATTATAACATCCTTCACTAGTTTCTCTTCCGGTGACTTCAGACCCCACTATTGAGTACTATTGGAAGGTCTAGTGCTATTTGACACGAAGGACGTTACGTCTTTTAGGACACAAGCATTTGTTTTCTTTGATTCTTCACGTGGAAAAAACCCACTTATCCACATATATGCTTCTTTTTCAAAACACTTTATGTATGATGCACTTCTGATTACATTTTGATTTAGATATATATATTGTGTAAAGTTCAAAATTCGCAACAAAGGTTCTTGTTTACTTTCTCTCATCACATTTTTCACACATCCACTCAACTAGTCGGACATCATAGGGGACCCATAGAACCCTCGTCATTCCAGACGCTTACTAAACCTCCCTCCTATTTTAGGGGGAGTTCCTAGTCTTGCCCACTCATCGACATCACCTTCACACACTCCTATGAGTGCCACTATTCTAGGATCATCTTTGCTTGGTTCTACATTACTTGGGTCCACTTCCCAAGTCCCTTCGTCCACTCGCTCTCCTCTACATGGAAGCAAAGGACCAACTTCCTCTCAAGGAGGAAGTAACAACCCACCTAGTCCCCCTCAAGGGTCAGGTTCAAAACACATTTACACAATGGCTAGAGCTAATCCTCCCCCCCCCCACGACTGCAGATGCCATATTTGGCCTCTCTTAACATACCATATCTAAGAAAACTCACCAATGATCCGATATTGCATGACCCCACATGGCCTGCAATGCCCACCAAACTACCTTCAGACATCCCCAAGTTTGAAGGAAAGGTGGGAGATGACCCTACCAACCATATCATGACTTTCCACCTATGGTGCTCTTCCAACAGCATTATGGATGATTCCATCAGACTACGATTATTTCAACACACACTCATTGGTCCATCTGTCAAATGGTATGTAGACGAAAAATCAGGGTCCCACGTGACTTTCGAGTCCTTGGACAAAGCATTTTTGACCTTCTTCCAATTACCAATCCGCCATGACAATGGTCTTGAACTACTCTCTAATTTCAAACAAACCTCAACCACACATATCACTGATCACATTCATGAGTGGCGTAGACGACGTATTTTATGCAAAGCTGAAACCACCAAACAATAGTGTCTTGACTAGTTTCTCGGATCACTTGTCTCTCTCCTCGATAAATATGTAGCTTCCACCTTCCCTCAATCTGAAGAAGAATCCATCAGTAAGGCTCAACAATAAGACCTCATCTATTCACAATCAGGATACTTATACATAGTACTTCCTGACCTCCCCAAACCCATGCCATTCGATCAAGACAAACCTGGGATGTCTCACTCAACAGACAAATTGATTGGTAATACCACACACCACAGTCCTCAACCCCAACCACCCCCAATGTATGGCACACCTACATATCCGCTAGCATATGGGGGAACCTCTTATTACCTCCCACCCCCTTATCAACAACCATAACCTGTTGCTATTCCTCCGCCCCTCAGTGGGCCACTGCCGACACCCCCAATACATCCACCTATCAAAACAAGTTCTGGTACCCCCTCTACCTTAGCTTATACTATGAGTAATAGTGAAAGAACCATGCCTTCCTATGTACCTTACGGATCACATCCCCTACAGAATCTGTACTTTCCCTTTCCTGGTCCTCCACAACCCATGGCACCCACACACCCTCACGCTGGGGTGAATTTTGTTCAACCCTCTCCCGTTCAGCAATATCAAAATTTCAAACAGATGACTACGGAAAATTTGACCCATCCATCGAATAATGTCAAAAATAAAGGAAGAAACAGGAACAATAACAACCCCGGCCAAGGCGGGAATCAACCCGAACAAAACCAACCGGTTGGAGGCAACCAAAACCAAGGGAATCGGAACCCCCAGGGGGGCAATAACAACAGGAGTCAAGGGAGAAATAACAATACTATTAAAACCAACTTCCCTTGTGCCCTTTGTGATGAGTTCAGTCATTATACTCATCATTACCCCCAAATTGTTGATTTTAAATGGCTTAAAGACTCAGGCAATCTACCACATCCCCCAGCACTGCCTGCCCCTCAGCAAGCCCCACAACAATACGTGCAACAACCCCCCCTAGCTGTGCTGCAGAATCCTATTCCACACCAAGGTGTGATAAACACCCAACATGACATGCAACCTACCCCACCTCAGTTGGGACAATACCTCAATCCAACATATCCAACAAATCACACGATCCTCCTCACCAGTGAGTAAGAAATCCTTCTGCAAACACGTAATCGTCAGTACCATGCACCCGCTGAGTCTCCTCTCATTCCTCCAGAAACAATCCCCACACCAATGGGACCCCCATTGGTGATCCCTTGCCCTAACACAGAACCACCTGTTCACATCCCTCGCATCCCATTGCGCTGGAATGTCCACAACCCATAGGCTAGGGCAGCTCATAATTACAGTTTGGTTGATGACTAAGCACAATCCCTGGATGCCATGTCAGTCTTAGAAGTCCTTCAGACTTGTCCCACTCAGTGGAAATCATTACTTTCTTCCTTGGGGGTAGTCGACCCCGCAGATACTCGACTCATTACATTTGATCTTGACAGCGGTGAACCTCGCCTTCCCACTTTGATCGCTTTTCAAATCCCAATGAAAATTCGGAACATTACAGTTCATCGGTGCATCATTGATGAAGATGCATCCACATGCATTATGTTCAAGTCTGTATGGTAGAAACTTGGTTCCCCCAAACTCATACCATCTGCCATTACCTTACGAGCTTATGATGGACGACCATCGTCTCCTGAAGGGCTCTTCCAAAATGTCCCCATAGAACTCGGGGGCAAGACTATTCTCATCAACATTGAAGTTATCGATGCCCCGCTCAATTATAATATCTTGTTCGGTCGTAGCTACATCTATGCTATCAAGGTAGTTTCCTCTTCCATCTTTTGAACAATGATGTTCCCCCATAATGGGAAGATCATTACCATTGACCAAGTCTCACATTACGAGCTTAACCCTTCTGCCAATATCGATAACATTCTTCCTCTCATCCACACAAGTCACGGCGCATACCCACTCATCGAAATGGGTCCCAGGATTTTCAAAGACCCATCATTGTTAGGAACTTACCATGGTGCACCACCACTCCTTCATCCTTCCAATCAAGTATGCGTTGTATCATCCAACGGAACTGACATAGAGGATACCCTTCCTCCTAGGGAGGCTTCCATCATATCTGATGTCCCACTAGTCACAGCGCTCCCCCCTCATGAGCCTCCTACGAACTCGTTGACCCCACCAGTCCATGATTTCACCTTTCCCCAAGGCCATATCCCAGTTTGGGAGACAGTTCCCCAAGACATTACTCTAATTCCCTTCTTCTACCCTCCACCTGGTGTACAATCTTTCCAAGTAGCCGCAATGCTTACCCTCCCTAATATGGTGTTAGCAATTCCAGTTTGGTATTTACATCCACCAGAGATGGTCCCTTGACCATCCCTCCCCCCCCAAATGGAAGGAATCCCAATGACAATTCCCATACTCACTCCCACCATACCCTCTACACCCCCTCTCACTACCCTCCATGCCACAGCTGGGGGAAGGAGAAAGAAGAAGGAGCCCACCGCTCCACTTCCCCCGCGCGTCCAACCCCCGTGTGCACTATGTGAGAAAGATGGACACCAAACCAACAACTTCAAATCTCTACCGGAGTTACGGAACTTGATTCCACTCAATCAAACTCCATCAACACTCGCCACCGTAGAAATTCATGTTGTTGTCGCCCCTCACTCAAGTAGTAAAGGACTACAAACCAAATCCACTTGCGCTATATGTTCAGAATATGGCCATTATACACACCATTTCCCAGCACTGCCACACTTCTGGCAGACATTAGCCGCAGTATACCAAAGCTTCCACGACGAACCCAATCCAGCTACATCATCCCTACCAAAAATCACTGACATCCATTATGTCACAACTTCAGTCAATGAACGTATGAGATGCCCTTGCTCTCTATGTGAATCCTTAGATCATTTTACATACCAATGTCCTATGATAATTGAATACAGGAAATGCCAATTGACCCTGATTCAAACCCCTACAGAATCGATGGTTGACCTTATCTCGTCACTAGAGATTCTTCATATCATTTCTCCTGAACCTGAGGCACTCCTGATGCCTCCATGGTTCTTGGATGACTTATCCGAGGATTCACCCCCGAACCCCCCGAATTCTCCCATTCATTTCCCTACAGAAATCTTACATCCAACTACCATGGGTACTCCTCAGTACTTCGATATTTGGTTTATGTTGAGCGAACCATCACAATATCATTGCGTCATTCCCCCTGCTTCTTCATCACTAGGGGGTAGCCACACAACAACAGTCACCGATATCACTCTTCCCGACCCCTTGTATTCCCGCCAATTCCACTATGATGAGGAAATACTTGAAGAGTTAAACACCCCCGACTACCCATGGGATGCGCTACACCACCGAGCCCTCTTCTTTCCACAGGAAGCCTCCACGCCTCACCCAACACCCCATATACACGGTCAAAACCAAGGATTTTATCCCATTAGGGCATATCGACTGGTTCAACAACCCCATTCCTGCCCTTGATTCTTTTGAAGAAAGAAACATGGCCAACATTTCCCCAACCATCAAAATCGACATTTCCATCAAAAATGGTGTCGTTGAGGAAATCACCATTGGAGCTGCTTGCACTCCTCAAGAAATCACTGCCTATAAAGCCCTCTTCCAAGAATATCGAGATATTTTTGCCTGGTCATACATAGAAATGCCTGGCCTTGATCCCTCTATTATCAAAGATCACATCGACACCTGGCCCGACATTACACCAGTTCATCAAAAACAGTGACCGCTACACCCATCCAAATCAGTGGCCATCAAAGCCGAGATTGACAAATTACGAGTGGCTGGGTTCATCTACCCCATCGCCTATACCTCATGGGTTTTCAATCCTGTAACCATTAATAAAAAACAGAGCACTATCCGCATCTGCACGGACTTTCACGATCTCAATCACGTATGTCCCAAAGACAACTTTCCAACGCCTTTCATCGATCAAATTATTGACGATTGCGCAAGCCATGAGGCTCTATCCTTCATGGACGGTTTCTCTGGTTATAATCAAATCCAAATTCACCCAGCTAATCAATACAAAACTACATTCACTACCCCTTGGGGTACTTTTGCATATCGTTTCATGCCTTTTGGTTTAAAGAATGCTGGTGCAACTTTCCAACGGGCTATGACATACATTTTTTATGATCTGGCTCATCTCATCCTCACATACTTGGATGACCTCACAGCTCGTTCCAAGAAACGCACCCAACACCTTGTTGATTTACGGATCATCTTCCAATGGTGTCATCAGTACAACATCCGCTTGAACCCCCTCAAGTGCGTGTTCTACGTCACCGCGGGGTGCCTCCTTGGATTCATCATTTCTCAAAGTGGTATTACCATGGACCCCCTCAAAGTCCAAGCCATCACCAAAATCCCACCTCCCCGAAATTTACGTCAACTCCATAGCCTACAAGGAAAAGCTAACTTTCTACGGTGATTTGTCCCATACTATGCCACTCGCGCACATGGTTTCCTTTGCTTACTACACCATGACATCCAATTTTACTAGGATGAACATGCCCAAAAATTGTTTGACGATCTTAAAATGGCACTCTCCAACACCCCTTTAATTAGTGCACCCGACTACAATCGCGACTATATCCTCTACATATCAGCATCAGCTGTCTCAATAGCAGGAGTTCTCATTCAAATCGGTGATGATGATCGTGAGCATGTCATTTATCACGTTAGTAAAAACCTCTCAGGGCCACCCTTGAAGTATAAACACAAAGAGAAACTATCCCTTGCAGTCGTCCTCGCAGTCGAGAAACTGTATCATTACATTTTTCTTTGCACGACTAAGGTCGTAGCAGATTCCAACCCTATGCAATACTTGCTCAGTCATCGGCAAATTAATGGAAAATTTTCTCGATGGATCATTATCCTCCAGGAGTATGATCTTGAATTCTCAACACCCAAAAGCAAGAAAGCTCTCGTCCTCACCGAACTTGTCATGACCTTCCCCTCTGATACTACCAGTGCCCCCGTCAATAACAACTTCCCCGACAAACATCTCTTTTACATCACTTTGGATGATCCTTGGTACGATGACCTCCTCGTCTACCTCTGAACTCAGAAGTTCGATAACCACCTGTCATGATATTATCGTCGTCACATTCACCACCAGGCCCCCCACTACCTCCTCATCGGAGACATCTTATACAGGCGTGGGGTCAAAACCATTCTTCGTTGATGCCTGACCATTGACGAGGCCAATAGAGTCTTGAACGACTACCATAGCGGCGCATGTGGAGGCCATCTTTTGGGAATTTCCACTGCTCATAAAATCATCCGAGCAGGTTACTTTTGGCCTACATTGTTTCACGATTGCATTCATGCCGTGAAACGATGTGAGAAATGTCGTCTTTACGCCAACAAAGCACGAGCACCACCTGCTCTTCTTCATCCAATCATTACTGCCGGCCCCTTTTGTAAATGGGGCATCAACTTCATGACCTGTAATCCCCCCTTCAACAATGGGCACAAATATATTATTGTCGCAGTCGATTACTTCATAAAATGGGCGAAAGCTATGCCCACCTTCAACAATATCGTTGACACCATAATGTGTTTTTTATTTAACCACGTCATATCCTGCTTTGGAGTACCACTCCAACTAGATTTCGATCACGGGAAACACTTCGAGAATGAGATTTTCATCGAACTCTCATCTCGGTTAGGATTCTCCCACGATTTTGCCTCACCATATTACCCTCAGTCTAACAGACAAGTCGAAGCCGTTAACAAGGTCCTCAAGACCATGTTACAGCACACGTTTAATAAACATAAGACCAATTAGCATCATATGTTATTTTATGTGCTATGGTCTTACCGTACAGATGTGAAAAAAACCACTGGTTTCACACCATTTCATCTATTCCATGGGGTTGAGGCCACTCTTCCCATCGAGTACAAAATTCCCACCTTACGCACCGCAATTAAGCTATTACCCGACATTGCTCCAATGGAGCATCGCTTGCTGAACTTAGAATCCCTAGATGAAGATCATAGATCTTCATTACAGAATAATGAGGCAGCTAAAAAATGGTCAAAGTCCACCTTTGATCGCCATGTCAACCTTCGCTCATTTCATGAAGGCGACCTCGTCCTTGCTTACGATATCGCTCATGATACCTTTGGTCATGGAAAATTCGAGTCACTATGGCATGGCCCATACATTATCCAACATTTCCTCACCAAAGGTGCATACCTCCTGGCCTCTCCTGAAGGCCTCTCTCTCAAAGAACCCATCAACGGGTTATACTTAAAGAAATTTTATGCCTAAGTGTAGAAATTCTACTTTAGGTTATTTATTTTATAGTGTTTTTAATCTTTTTTCCATCCCTCACGTCTAAACTATCATTTGTGATATTGACAGATGCTTCCTCCACCGGCCTACCACATCAGTTACGCCAACGGCGCCAGCCGTCAGACACAAAATCTCGCTTCGACAGCTTGGGCCCTCTATACCCCCTCACATGAAATGCTCCATTCGAGCGACATATGTTTGGGTTCAGCCACCAATAACCAAGTTGAATACACTGCCATCATTGGCCTCCTTGCGGATGCCCAAAATCATCGTATTCGTCACCTTAGTGTCTTTCTTGACTCTCAAATAGTCATTATCCATCTCAACAATGTGTACCGCATCCGCGATCCTTGCCTCTTTCGCAAATACCTGTAAGTTAGACTTATATCTCAAAATTTTGATTTCAGTACATTTACACATATTCCAAGACAATTGAATCAAATTACAGATAAATTAGCTAACATTGTGTTAGATTGGCATATATCACATCAAGATACCACTACACATACATAAACATATCAACAACCTGTCACAACATATATAGATTAGACATCATCAACACATTAACAAAACTCATGTAAACATCACATAGATCTCAAAAATGTATACTCATGTATATATAAGTCGGTCCACAGTGCCATCCACATGTTTACATACAAATATACCAGTATCCGCAGGCCAATGAAGGACCTCAGTACAAAATGGGCTCACCAACCTATATACAAAAATACAAAAATACATAGAGCACCACTCAAGGTGCCTCTAGAGCACCACCTCCCGCCCCTCCCTCAGGCGATGGTACCCCACCCACTACTGGTCCCTCTGGACCAGGAGGTAACCATCCAGTCATAGTAGCAACTACTACTATTGCTTGTCGTACCACAGCCTGCCACGGTGGCAGAACCCCCACACACTGCTCCAGGATGCCCTCATCCTAGATACGTGACCACATGCCCTCAGGCACGCCCTGTAGCACCGCCTCCATGCAACGACGAATATCCTCAAAAGCATCTCTGGCATCCGTCGAAGGAGCATGTGATGGCCCGGCATCTGGGTCATCAAACTGGCGTCTCCTCGTTTCTCTCTCATCCTCAGCAGGTCTCTCCCTGGTGTCCTCACACTGGCATCTCTCTCCTACTTGTGGCCCTCCCTGCGGCAGTCTCCCCGACTCCTGGTGAGTTGGTGCCCTCAACAACTCAACCTCGCGCCTGCGAGGTGCCACATCTACACATACAAATAAACAACAGATAGCATCAGCATCTATACCAAATACACATGCCATGTTATCTCAAAAACAAAAAATATATATCAAACTCATAAACCTACCTCGGTGATCAAAACCCTCCCCTGGAGGTAACACCATGTCTGGATCACCCCGGAAGTCAACACCAGCATATGGAAATTGCAGTATCACCTGCGGCATCTACCACCACACCTGCACTACCTCAGCCATGAAGAAGTGGCCACCCTCTCCACCACCGTGGCGAAGAAAAATAGTCAACCACCACTTCAGTCATGGCTCTTGCACCCCAGGAGCGCCCAATAAAATCCTAGGGTGCAAAATAGGCACCCTCTCCAAAAACCAGGCCACTAGGAAGGACCCAGAGGCAAGCTCTCCTGTATCAGTGGACCGACAATGGTCCAGCTACCCTACCATCCTAGCATGCAGTGTAAGCCCCTAGGCAAAGTGCTCACCAGCCAGTACCCTCTCCATAATACTTAGTTGACCACCACTGATCCGCTGAGTCGCAAGGGACTCATACACCTTCACAATCATTGCTGCTATACAGCGATGCGCTAGAGAATCCATCACCCCGATGCTCACGAAAGAGCCCGACATAAATTTCACCCTGGAACAGTATCTCTGGCCCACTTTCACTAACGCCATGTCAGCAGGTAACACCGGCTCCGCCGGTAGGGGCGTTCCCCGAAACGGGAGCCCAGTCAAAAAATATATATTCTCCACCACAGTGAAGGCAAGCTGCTCTCCCCGCACCATAAAACAATGCAGGTCCAAACTCCACATCTGGATAAGGAACTGTAAGAGATACTCCTGCGCCCATATCAATGGGCACTCAAAGAACTTCAGCAGCCCATAGGCTACAAAGTAGCACGAACCCCCGACTCCTCAATCGCCACGACATCTCTCAGCTGGTACCAATATTGCTCTCGCCAACCAACCGGCATCGTGAAAAATGATCACCTGCAGCCACATAAAATAGTCCTAGGTCAGCCACATTGACCATAAAAAACATTAAAAAGATAAGTTTTACACCCATCAACCTTGCCCCCAAGGCGCGACTGTTTAACCCACAGGCGTGCACACATGCGCGCCTGTTCACCCCACAGGCATGCACGTATGTGCACCTATTCACTCCACAGGTGTGCACTTAGGCACACATGTCCATCCCATAGGTGTGCATGTGTGCATGCCTCCTCAACCTATAGGGGCACCTCCATGTGCCCTTGTCATGAACACAGGCGCGCATCAAAGCACGCCTGTCCACTACACAGCCGTGCACACATGTGCGGTTGTGTCATCCACAGATTCGCACACAATGCGCACCTTAGTCCCCCTTATGGGCACCCCCATGTGTGTCTATCCAGATGGCAGTCACACACTTGTGCATGCATATTTCTGGATCGCCCATGCACTTGGGGGGCCACATTCCAAAAACCCCCTATACGGCCCTCCGTACAGCCCCTGCCCAAAAAATGGAAAACCTAATTCTATGCAGGACGATCAGACTACTAACCTGAAGCTCGTTGGTCCTCAATCGGCTACCTCATTCTCCGAGAATCTCCAAATCTCCTCTGAATATCTCTCATCAAGTCACTCTGGTAGCAAGTACAAATGAGGTGGTAATGTGGGCCCTACAGCTATATATAGGCCTTTTCGCAAAACTTCCACTCACCATTCTGGGAGTTCCGGGTGTCCATTCTTTGATCTGTCTTCAGCCATGGGATCAACATCCTGTCGTCTACATCAAGATAGTACCTGGGCCAATTTTTATCCTGAGCCCCCGGGGCACCATTTTTTCACACCCCGACCGGGTACTCATGCGCATATTCAAAATTATCAAATAAATGTTTGTATGTTCGATTCTCTTCAGATATTGTTCACGTCGGGTATTTGGTTTTCATGTGTGCAGGTACTTGGTCATCATACATCAACGCAACCCCTTCAGGTATATACTCTGCACTGGCATGTAGTCATTCCCTCTGAATCTCACTTGCATCTCCAGTCACACCGTCTGACATTTGCCTCTAGGATCCCCATATTCAGATCTGTAGTACCAACACCTCCATTTGCATCTTCGGTACTGTCACCCAGTAGCACTCTTACCCACATGAGTTGTCCCATTCATAACACCCTTTTGCGCCTTTGACACTCATGTTATTTTTCAAACCCTTTAGGGATGGGAGTCCCGATAGTCTTCCATCATGTTGCGAATCAGCCACATACTCCTTCTCCTCATTTTTCTATCTTTCCCATCAGACTCCCAAATTATCTCTTCAAGGTTCTGTTTTTGAATGCCCCTCCGTAGTATCATGAACCCTCCATTTCATCCACAATTAGTTTGCCCCTCTACAAATTTCCCTTCATTTCACCTACCTCATATAGAAACCCACCCATGGGGCCCCCACCCTCCACTAAATCTCTAAGAAAATTGTGCCCTACTCAAGCCAACCATATTACATCGGGGCACCCATTTCTGTATTTGTACACTCATCCCAAATTATTCTTTATTTATTGTACAAATGCCTTTATTTCCCACATTTCCATACCATTTTGTCGTCACCTTTGGCGACCTTCTTCCCTTTTTGGAAAATGCAACCCATGTTGCCCTTGGTTGGGGCACTCCATATCATCTACACCTATTGACATCATCCATATACTCCGAGTATCCCACAGGACACTTACCTCTGCCCTCTGAGTTTGTTCACTTTTTCCCACCTCTGGCACAACTTATCCCCTGTCTTGTTGTCCCCCTGACACTCGACCTCGTTGAATGATTGCAGCCACTTTTACCTCACATATACCCCCAATCAAGGGAAGTCTTGAGTCCTCCTACATCTTGACTTCATCCATGTACCTCCTCCAATTCCTAACCTCACCTAGTAGATTTCAAGAAGCCCTTTGCTTCTTGGAGTCGCATCCCCGTTTTTGTCGACATCAGCACAGTTTCCAGAAGGGTGACAGTATCTTGACTCTCATTACCTTTCCAATGAGAGGTCTCGGACGGCATAGGGAGAACCACAATTGCTCCTTGTTGTCATTGACCCCCATAACATTCGACTTCAACACTTTCTCATGTTACGGTGGGTCTTACTTTGTGACTATTGCAGTTATTTCTTCTATTTTTCCGAAGACCTCTAAACTTGGCTGGGCTATCAATGCCTACAGAATCCATGATACTTCTTACAGATGCCACTGCCTACTGTTCAGAGCATGTTCCTCTGCAGAATTGTCTTCTGCCTTTATCACGACCACCCCCGAGGGTGCTGTAGTTGTCTACATCAACACCTCATTCCTTTTTTGAGTTACATGACACGAGCATGGGGCATGCCCGCCTCGTTTGTACACAGTTTATTTTTACACACCTTATGGAAGGTCGGGTTCTACAGGTTCCCTTCTCCCTCCAACGGGTAACTCTTGACAATCCCACTATCGCTCTCTCTTACAAAAACACTCTCAGTAGAAGAAACAATGATGGATTTTGGCTATACGTATGCTCCTAACCTCATCCATCAAGGGGCATCTGTTATCACTGAAATTTCGTCCGCAAATGGTTACAAGAATTTAGCATCGTCAAACAGTTATGAGGTCACCCATGGACCAAAATTACCAAAAAAGCATTTCCAAAGGGTCAAAAACTATACAACTAGTGACAAAATTAAGGGCTCTATAAATACACAGGGTGCACATGCACATGCGCAAAACAGAAATGCAAGAATCACGCACATGCGCATGAAGCACGACTATTGTCACAAAAAGCTGCACATTTGAGAAACAATGCATTTATGAGAGTGGTCATCCTCCCACCCACTTTTCGTTCAACTTCCAAGTTGATTTGACACTCAAATCTGGACTGGATTCAACTGGGTGGCTGGTCAAAGACCTATAAATTCCCTAATTAGCCTCTTTACACACTACAAACTAGTTGGAGAATACCTCAAAGAAATGTTATAAAAAGGCCATGGATGCACTTCATTTTTCAAGGAATTCAATAGAAAAGTTATCCTGCCACTATTCTCTTGAGGAATCCTCTATTCCCATCAAGAGTATACTAGCATCATTGCATTGGGCAATACATCTCACCCCTTGAGTGGATTAGCAAAGAATTCTTTCACCATTTTCATTTTCAAAGTTGTAAGAAGAGATTATTTGTGGGGGTCCAAGAGCCCTCCCTTGGAGGAAGAAGGGACTCATAGTCCTCTTTCTTCTCAGTGTTTTCTTTCACTAATATCAGCCTTATCATTGGTGACATGGGTCTCATTATTTCTTTTGTCCTTATGTCCCTATGCTCATTAGTTTAGTTGTTGTTTTATTTCTTAGTTTAATTCTTAGTCGTTCTTTTATATTTCTTTCTCTAACCCTTTTCCCTACAGCTATCTTTCTTAGCAAACCCAACTAATCTTGCAAGCACCTCTATTTTTCTCACTAAGGTGACGAAAGAGGCGCAACAGTGGTGTTCTCTCGTCACTTCGGGACTTCGAGACTTTTCTCTTGATGCTAAACCTTGCGTGATTTCGACGCTCTGAATGCACAAAAACTGTCAATCTGGGTGAACTTCTGGATCTCTACCATTGCAATTTTAATTTGTTTGATCCTATAATCTGAGCCCGAAGTTCACAACCTTTCGAATTATTTCTTTTTCCCATGGAAGCTTACTGTGCATACTAGGAATTGGTGGACCTGGATGTCTCCTGCACACAGGAAAAGATTGGTGGGCCTAATGTATGCTCAATTAGTGGAAAACAAGATGACAAGTAATTCGAACCGAATCACGATATGTGTTTATCCTTCAAAAAAACAAAAAAACTCCACGCAAAGAACCAGTCAAGCAAGACAATAAGAAAAACCAAGTTATTGAATAGATGGGAAATCAACTTTATCAACTTTAAGAGGAAAAATTTGATGAAGGTATAGGGAAATGAGAGAGGAGAGGCAGGGGTGCAGACCTAAGTTACAACATATGGGACCAAGGAATTTAGATAAGCATTAAGGATAGACATAGGTTTGGGATATTTTCCAATTTTGACTCATGGAGGACATGAATATTTTGGATGATTAGTCGAGTGAAGAATTTAGGTGATGGGAACTTGACAGAGCTAGTGAAAATGTTTTAAAATCTGAGTGGAAAGGTATCACAAGGACAAGATGTTTTGAAAAAATTAATACAAATTAGCATGTGATAACATGCGCTTCATCTCCAAGGGTTAGGTTTTGGATGTTTAGGTTTTTAGCATTCATGTTAATTGTAAAAATTATTTAAGAGCCCCATTGTACTCATCTTCTTGTGAATGAACGTAACCACCACATCTCTTCTTAGAAATAAGCTGCCACCATTCTAGAAAGATTGTTTTTAGTCTGCATTTTACGGTTTCAACATATTTATTTATTGAATAGAAGCCATTTTACTGTATCATTGTTATTTTTCATTGTGTCTCTCTGTTAATAATAATAATAATATGCGTTCATTTTGTTCTTCTCATAAAATATGGATCAGTGGTATCAGAGTGATCTTCTCCTTGTTGTTCTTAATGCATGTCCCTGATGAGGTCAGTGTATAAAGAGTTGGGTCTCGAGCTGGTTTCTCTTAAGGAAAAGAGCTCTCACACACCCAAGCAACCTTCCATGGAAGGAGAAAAGAAAGACAATGAGATAGGAGATCCTTTCAAACTGTTTCTTGAGAAATCCCTCGTGTAATAGAGGAATGCGATGATGGATAATTTTATGCAAATCCTTCGATGGCTACCAATAGGTGACACATCTTCTTCGAGTGGAGTGTTGTGGGTGGGAATCCATCCTACGGACTTAGCATTTAAAGTCTCTAATCATGCATGTAGAAAATGACCATTTCAAAGGCCTCTACCTTCTCCTATTCTCCCAACACAAAACCCCACAATCATGAAATACCAAGGTGTAAACAAGATTTGATAACTCTACCTTAAGTCCTTCGTTTGATGTCGATCCCTTTACTTTCACTCGCTCTTTAATTTCTGATTGCAAGCCTCCTCCCAAAGCTGACCTGCATTCACACATGAACAAACAGAGAGCTGCGAACATGCATTTCATATACTAATTGTTGGGTTAGTTGTGACAATCTCATAAAATAAATATTCAACTTGAACACACGATATGGTGGGATGGGAAAAGTATTCCTTTTTGTATTAATCTTCACAAGAGTAAACTTACAATATGTGTTCGACATTTCTCCTCAAAACTGGTCTTGGGCTCCTCTTCAACTGTCCTCCAATTACTTTTCTCTATACTTCTCTTTACACAAGGATGGCTAAAGGTTGGGACAAGGGGAATGCTCAATTGGGTATAGTTTCTTTACTATGATTTTCCTCCTTTCAAATGGAACCCCTACCCCTTATTTTATAGGCTAGAAGGAGCTAGGTATTTAGTCGAATGACTGGCCATGCATGGTCAAAAGGTTTAGTTAACTTACCCAAAACTATGTGTTCCGTTAGCAACTTTCCATTTTTCATGCTTCTGTAGGTCAGGCGGGCTGTAGTGGGTCAGATAGAGTGTACACACGGGCTATAGTGGAGCAGGGCGCATGGACCTATAAAAAGGGTGTTTTTAAGAAGAGGTGTTCAGTACTATCTTGGAAAAGAAGGCATATGAGATGGCCTGATGTCAGGTAAGCATATCTGGTGAAAATTAGGGTTATAACAGATGCCCCCTAATGTGTGAGGTCAGAAGAGCATCTGATGGCCGAAATACATTATCAATCTTTATCAACATACCAAACCAGTGAGCCCAGGGACCAGAATTTGGGAGGTGCCATCTGCAAAATAAAAATTATCTCACCAAGGCGGGCATACCCATGCTCAAGATGAAATAAAATCATGGCTACCAATCAAATACATTGTAGATCCATGTCATATAGCTATATAAAGTGTAGCCACGAGAAATACACAACGGATCTACATCTCAAAATCAAAAATATATACATGTATAGTATCCATCTTCTAGAATCTGATAAAGCCTAAAAGCTGGAGATGAGGTCTTCAGAGCTCGAGCAACAACTTCAAAATCTTCAAAACTCAGGTAGGAGTGTAATATTGTTACACATTATTTTCGTCATCCCTATGATCGTTAATGATGTAAACCTATCTATTGCCTTTAGAGGGGTCACAGTGGCCTGAGTTCCTGAAGAGAGAAGGAAGAAGAACTTTTCCTGAGAAAAGAAGTTGCATTTTC
>ML789413.1:1092130-1114715 GCA_009831015.1 Picea engelmannii
AAGGTATGTTACTTATTCTTGCCTCTTAGTAAATTCAATATTTAAAACTTAAGGAAAGCGTCCTATTCTGTCTTGTTTTGTTCTAGATCCAGGTGGATCTAGGGATATCGGTTTGTGTCCGCACTTACGGATTTATCCATAAAAAAATATGAGTGTACGACTTCACTACCCAGAGGTCTTTGACGGCTCGTCGGTCATGGACTAGAGAATCTTGATGATCAGACTGAAGGCTTCATTGATTTCGAACAAAGACTTGATTGGACTTTCGGGATGGTCAGGCATGAGGGCAAGAGACAAAGTGCAGAGGGGATAACTTAGGCTTGGTAAAAAATTCCCTTGTACAATAGCACGACAAATGATGAGACTCAGGTAGAATGGAATTGACATAAGTTCATGATGCAAGAAGCATCACAAAATCTCCATATGTTTGGAAGAATAACCAAACAGAGGAGGACATAGCTCTATGTAGCGAGAACAACTTCCTAAGGTCATATTAAATCCCAGAGCTTGAAAAACAAATGGAAGGATGTGCTTTGTCCAAGGGTGACTCATTGTGTTGCCAATAAAAAGAAAATACTTTTCCCTTCCTCTTTTTGGGGTATATTTGATTTTTTTTGTCTTTTTCAATAATTTTGGAAAAAGAATAAAATAATGCTATGTTACAAAGGAGGAAAGAGTGTCACAAACATACTAGTTCTAGGCGCAAGGACAAGAATGATGTTTAGAGCAAGGACACTCAGAAAAATCCCTCCCGGGGCCAAAGGTGTCAAGACGCAAAGGCAAATTGCTACAGGGCTTGAATATAAGGAATGCTTCATATGGTTCAGTTGAGAGCAAAATGGAGTTGGCATTAGGCCAAAGACGCAGGTATGCAAATGCGGTTAACAAAACACACAATGGTAACGTCCTTTGATGTAATTTTAACGAGCCCAGAGAAGGTAAGCTCGGCGGTTTTTCATATTTAGAGAGTCTGAAAATATGTAAAAGGAGACTTTGCTGGGGTATTTTTTCGAAGATAGTCTAGTCGGCTCGAAAAAGGGGTAAACTAGCACCGACTAGTCATCTATTCAAAACCATTTTAACAAGTGTGATAAAGACAAGGTCACTCGGCAATTTTTTTGTTTCTAAGGAGTCTGAAAAAATCTTAACTATGGACTCCATCAGGAATTTTCTTCTGGACCATTTTAATGTGTGAAATAATAAGGTCACTCGATGATCTTTTCAATTTTAGGGAGTCTGAAAAGAGCTTAACTATGGACTCCATGGGGGTTCCTTTTTTGTAAATTTAGTCCCTTAGGCCCGAAAAAGGGTTAAAATTATACCTGAGAATACTCTTCTAGATAACCGAGGTTTCTAGAGTATACCTTTGTTTGTACAGTTGACCATCCAGACCAAAAAAGGGGTAAACTGTCGCCAGACAAACATGACTTCAAATTTCGGTTTAGCGAGCGTGAAGGTCAACAAGATTGCTCGACAATCTTTTCATATTTAGAGGGTTTGAAAAGGGCTTAAAAGAAGACCCATTATGTTTTAGGAGTCCCGAGGGTGAGGTCAAGAGTGATAAGGAATCATGCAAATGAGGCTCAAACTTGTAATCAGGAAAAAATAAAAGGGACTCTCGAGCCTATAGTCGTTAGTGACAGCATGGACACCATAATGCAACCAGTATTTACCTAGGGAATCCATGTTATGGTAAGCTCTACCACCAAATTATGACACTTATAAATAAGAAATAATGGTTCTGTGTCACAACTTGGTGGGATCGATCCTATGGAAAATCAGAAAAGACAACGAGATGCAGAAAGTGGAGGTGGAATCCTGACTTAAATGCAACGAGTTGGAAAAAATGACTTTTTACCAAAGGACCATCAAAATGCCCCAAATCTCAAAAAAAATCCCAATACCCAAAGTAATACTTCCCGTGACCATCCAAAGAAGACTCTTGAAACATCTTAAATGATTTTTAGTTTAGAAAAAATGACAAAAGGGTCTGAAAAATTGACAAAAAGAGGCCAAAACCTCTATAAATAGAAGCTGGCAGCTCATTATCACCATTGTTAATTCATAAATTGACTAAAAGCCAAAACTGCTCCTTTATGAAAATAATTGATTCTGGGAGCCTCGGTGGACGAAACAACCATCCGCTTGGACCAAGTAAGTATAAACTACCTCATCTTGCAATCTAATTATTTATTTATGCATTTAGTTTCATTTTTTGGGGGGGTGTTGACCTTCAAAAGGTCGGCCCTATGTCCACGTGGGTTGTCCTATGACAGCCCACGTGTACACTTGATCTATCTTATGGTAGACCGCGTGTACATGCGAATGTCATCATAATAGCCCGCGTGGACCCTCCATTAGTGAAAAAAAAAATTAAAAAGAAAGAGTTAACCCTTCTAAACTTTGCCCATGTGCAGGATGTATGTGCACTGGAGAGAAAGAGAGTATGAGGATATTAGTGCACTAGTTGGGGAAGGCCCTAATGTTGTTGTTGCATTAATGCAATGTGGATTGTTAAAAAAAATTATGTTTCCTTTCATGCGAGCACAACCTAGGCTATTGAATGCCTTGGTTGACTATTGGCATCTCGACACAGAGGCCTTTATGTTGAGGGGCAGTCGTTGGTTCCAATGACAGAGGATGTATACTTTCTGACTGGCCTCTCTAGGAGAGGGGAACCAATCAATTTCCATACATTTCCCTCTGGGCCTCACAATATATTAGAGTTGATTGGACTCCATTGTGAGGCAAGTACAAACCGAACGAGCTCGCAAGTGTCGATAAGCAAGATCTCAAACTTAGCATTGCAGGCGATCATGTTTCTCATTAGGCGGATTACTGGGTCTGTGGCTTTGCATTAGGCATCCCATGCATAGATGAACTGTGAAGTTCAGTGATTAAATGCACAAATTTTTTGTTGGAGCACCACATTACTGGATTGTATGAAGAGGCAGCTAACAGACTGTCGGTTGCGGACTCAGAGGAACTTCGGGTTTGGAACTATTCTTTGCTCTTTCTTCTTTGAAAGAGTGCCCAGTTTCAGCCCTCAAGAGATGGTACGAGGGCATCAAGCCTCTCTTCCCACGATATGAAAATGGGTAGTGTTGCTGCCACGACAGGGGGGAGGAAGGACCGATGAGTCCTTTGATTATGAATTTTTTGCTTGGTTTTCATGACAGATCCCGCTCATAGAGGATTACCCTTATGCTAGGATTGACTTCTTGAGAGATCCTGAGATACCGGTACCTCCCAGGGAGGAATGAAGAGAGATGGGTAAGTTTGCATTGTTTGTTTTTTTTTTTTGTTAAACATATGTAATTTTTATGTTGTTTTTTATATATATCATTTTTTTATACTAGAGCATTTGATAGATATGTGTCTATTACATGCAGATGTGGGGCTAGTGCGACCAATGGATTACACGAGGAACAAGTGACATCCTTGGCCAGGGGCCACACCCTCTGTCGCAGGGGGACCATTAGTAGCAGGGGAGCTTCCAGTCGGTGAGGCTCAGAGGGTTCTGAGACAAGTAGAGAGAAATTTTACCTCGCTCACTTGCACAGTCCCCATGGCATAGATTGAGGATCTGCCACCATCTATGTAGCCTCACATATTGGGGGTGCCATGGACATGGGTCCGAATTTTTCAGCATTTGGAAAACGTCGTTGATTATTACAACAGGGCCCATAGGCCTCGTCCTTAGTTAGGCTAGAATTTTCATGTGCTGAGGGAACTACTTGTATATTTTTTTAGGGCATAAGCCCCATGACTCGTTAATGGTCGTATTTTTGATGCACTTGCACCCACCTATGTACTCTGATGTTTTTTATATTATATATGGTTTTTTATGTCTTTTTGTGGTTTTATGGAACACATCTAGTTTACAAATGTATTTACATGTGTGTGTGTATTTTTCTTTACATGTGTGCAATATGCCAATCTAATACATGATTAGCTAGGGTGTCTATAACTTGATTCAATCTCCTAGGAACATGGATATATATAATTTAATCAAAGCTTCGTTCTAAGAGACGTACCCTAAGGAACCGTCGGTGTAGAGTAGGATCGTAAACACGGTACACTCCATTTAACTGAGACACAACCAATTGAGTGTCTAAGTATACCCGGAGGTGAGAAATACCATGCGACAACGCGTCACACAACAATTCTAAAACTGCACTGTATTTGACAACATTGTTTGTGGTGTCACCTAAACAGATACCTCTTGAAGATAACAACTGGCCTTGAGGTGTGTAGATTACCCAAGAAACGGAAGCAAGCCTCCGAGTGTGTCAGCTGGCATCATCCACAAACCCAACGAACACCTCTGATTCATTTGACATCTGCCACAGTGAAACATATGACATCAACACGACACGTCCATAAAACCAAAAAGGGGGTAAAAATTAAAACATGCAAAATGTACAGGAACTATACATATGTTACAAAAATTTACCCAAGGTGACCTACCTATGAGTAATACTTCTTGAGGTAGAGCCCATTTCTAGGCTCCGCTAAAGCATTTCCCTCAAAATCTACCAGATGATAAGTGCCCTTTTTTAGAACCTCTTTTACTATGAAAGGTCTGAACCACATGGGTTTGAATTTGCCTACCCCCGGGGAGTCCTTATCATGGTCATAGACCAGGACAATGTCACCTTCAGAAAAAATCCGAGGACGAACGGACCGATCATATTGACACTTGACTTTTTGTTTGTGAGCCTCGTTGGCCAGGGCCGCATCACAATGCTGCTCATTAAGTTGCTCAAGGTATAATAACCTCTCTTCAAGTGGAGAAGTGTCTGGAAGTAACTGTACTGCCAACTTTAGGGACGGGATCTGACATTCTATGGGCAAGACTGCTTCCAACCCATAACGAGTTGAAAAGGTGAGAAACCGGTTGCAGTCTTAACAAACATTCGGTAAGCTCATAATGTCGAGTATAACATCAAATGCCAATTTGACTTGGCCAAATTGATCATTCGTTGTAGGATGGTCTTAAGACATTTATTTACAGCTTCCACCTGACCATTCGCTTGGGGGTAGTAGGGTGACGAATGTTCTTGCCGCAACCCAAGCTTTGATGTTAATTCGGTCATCATTTGGTTCTGAAAGTGACTTCCATGGTCAGTGACAATCTCTCTCGGTACATCGAACCTTGCAATTATCTGGTTGAACAAAAAGAGAGTTGTAGTCTCTCCATCATCTTTAAAAGTTGGCATCGCTTTGACCCACTTCGTGAAGTAGTCTACGGCTACAATGATATAATGGTTCCCCCTTGATGAAGGAGGGTTGCATGTAGTGTAATCTATCCCCCACTTGGTGAAGGGACCAACTATGATGACAGAAAACATGGGACTAGGATGTGCCCTCATATTCCGAGAGAATATCTGACACGGGTGGCACTTCTTGACCGATTCGATACAATCTTTGATTAACATTGGCCAGAAGTAATCGACTCGTAAAATATTTTGGGTTGTTTCCAACCCAGACAAATGACCGCCACATGCTCCAGTATGGCATTCGTTAAGCATGATAACTGCTTCTTCATGAGTGAGACATCGGGGAAGGATGCAATCTACACCTCGACGATACAAAGTGTTGTCGAGTATGAGATAGTTCTTAGCCTAATGGCATATATGGAGATGCTCATCACGAGAAGCAGAGGTGGGGCACTTCAAAGTCTGGAGATAGACAAGTATATCTCCATACCATGGATTTGAAGATGCGATCAAAAACATGTCTCCTCTAATAGGGGACTCTTCGAGCATAACCTCACTGGATTCAACTGGAAGTTCTGAGATGAGCTCTGCAAAGACCAGTGACTTTTTGGATTTCGTCGAAACAAAATCTAAGTCAAATTTCTGGATGAAAACTATCCATCTACTGATCTTCCTGCCAATGATGCGTCATGTTAATACGTATTGAAATGGATTCACAACGGCAATGATGGTGGTCTTGCGAAACAAAATATAATGAAGGAACTGTTGAACAGCATGAACGGCTGCCAACGCCAATTTTTCAATATGGGACTAATTGACTTCTGATCCAACCAGGCCTCAGATCAGGTAATAAATCACATATTCTGAGAGGAATTCATCCTCCTAAACTAAGACCATACTGATAGTCAAATCTGCCGCAGCTAAGTACAAAAATAAATCTTTGTTATAATTAGGTGGCAGGAGCAAAGGGGCAGTCATGAGGGAATGTTTTAATGTGTTGAAAGAGTGTTGAGCAGCTTCATCCCAATGAAAATGGACATCTTTATTTAGAAAATGCATAAATCCGTTTGTGATCTCGACATAGTTGGCTATGAAACGCCTCAAAACGTTCACTTTTCCTTGTAAACTTTGAAGCTGATGAATTGTATGCAAGGGAGGCAACTGAAGTATTGCCTCCACCTTGAGAAGATTGACCATGATCCCTATTGTTGAGACTATGAAACCTAGTATCCTTCCTGACGTTACACAAAAGTTGAATTTGTTTGGATTCAAGTGAATCTGGAAGTAGCGACATCGCTCAAATATAAGTCGGAGGTGTGTGGGATGATCCGTTCTCTTGCGCGATCGTGATGCTAAATCATCTAAATAGGGTTCGACTATATGCTTGAGATCATGGAAATCAAAATACATGGCCCGCTGGAAGGTAGCTCCAACATTTTTGAGACCAAAAGGCATCTTACGATAGGCAAATGTACCCCATGGACAGATGAAAGTTGTTTTGTACTGGTCTTCGGGTTTGATCTATATATGATTATATCCCGAAAAACCATCCATGAAAGAAAAATCCTCACAATCGGCGCATTCATCGACTATATGGTCAATGAATGGTGTGGGAAAATTATCTTTTGGGCAGGCTTTGCTTAAATCACAAAAATCCGTACATACGCGAATCGTGCCCTATTTCTTGTTGATCGGCATAGGATTTGACACCCATTGGGTCAAATGGACAGGATAGATAAAACCTGCTTTGATCAGTTTCTCTACTTCAACCTTAATAACTACTTATTTCTTGGGATTAATTGGACGAAGCTTCTGCCGAACCGGCTTAGTGTCAGGATAATTCGTTATTTTGTGTTCAACAATTTTTGGATCGATACCTCGAATTTCCTCGTAATACCAAGCAAAAACATTGCGAAATTCCTTAAATAAATCTGTGTAGATTTGAATCTCTTCGAGGGAGTAGTCAGCTCTGAGGAAAACATTCTCCACAACGCCAAGGGTTCTGGAGATGTTTATAGGCATAGTTTTGGCAATGGTTTCCATATTAACCTTGAAATAAACAACATGTGTAGCCAAAGGATTGAAAGGAAAAGACCTATCTCCATTCATAGTCAAGGTGAATTCCCCTGCCTCAATTCTGCTTAACTCTATTAGGAAATAAGATTCGTGATGGAGATCATCCTAGGGTTTGTCCAGACTAGTCATTTATTCCATGATTGCTTTGTCTAAGGGAAAGACTAATTCTAAAGAATCTGTATCAGTGAGGGAACCTTGAGCCCAAATAGGCTCTAGAACCAGATCTAACTCCTGTGCAGGAGTTGGATCAGGGTCGGCAGAAGCCTGCTGGACTAAAGAGTATGCTACTTCGGCTGTGGACAAGGGCATGGACATACCATGGTGCCCTGTCCCTTCCATCGTGGTTGATGGGGGAGGAAGAATCCATGGATCATTGAATTAATTTGTGTGAAATGACGAAACTTGGAACACCTCAACCTTATGATGGTCAGATATTAACTTAACATCGCCTTGAGGAGGTGGGTAATCAAAAGTGCCCATCAAATTTGGGCACAAACCAACCCCTATGTTGATGACACCGAGTTGAGGGTTATCAATCATTGGGACAACGGATGCCCCCAATGAAGGGTCAGGTTGGGAGAAGGACAGTTGATCAATGGTCATGATCTAACCCTCATGTGGAAACAACAAGACCCAGAAAATTGTAGCAACCAATGCTTGCATGGCATAGGTCCAACTCCTACCTAACAAGAGATTGTAGTCAAGGGATGCATCGACTACTTCTATCTCGATGCACATGGTCTTCCCTCCTAACTGCAAAGGGAAAGAGGGTATGATGCCATGTGGTCGGAACGAATGACCATCGAAAGAGGTAAGAAGAGTAGGTGACAGAGACAAAATAGGCTAGGAAATGGCCGTCCAACATGCCAATGACATGATGCATGTCAAGGCACCCTCATCAACCATCATGCGGAAAATGTTTAGAGTAAAAATTTTCGTGGGGTAAGCCACTACTATCTGAAATTCTATTTGGTAAGGGAGACGAGGTTTTAAGTCGGTTGTATCCAGCATGATTGTACCTGGATTATAAGTCTCGACAAATCTTAAAGAAGCTAACAAATCTTTCCTCTAGGAAGGGCAGCTTTGGAGGACCTCCAAAGAGGACATCGCACAAGGGGTTTGAGACAAATCCTCCACCACAGAATAGTTCTGGGTGGCCCTTGTGTTTGGGTTGTGAGAATATTTCTTAAACGCACCTTTTGGGATGTGTGTCATGGTTTCGCCCAACTTCTTCTTGATCTAGAGAGGAAGAGATGGGGTTTCAACTTCTTTACCTTTCTCAGAGGTTCTTGGTTTACTATAGTCATGTGCTCTAGTCAATATAAAAGCATCACCTTTCATCATATACACATTCGCGGATGCAATATTGTTCGAAGATGGAGAGGGTCCTTGACTACCCCCTTCTGCGCTTGTAGAGGCTTGGGTTAGGTTTTGCCCATGTTGAAATGGATTCGTTAACACAATAGGTTGTTGCTATGACACAAAATTTTTGGGCCTCTGCAAGCCGAGGGCACTGGTGGGTCGGGTGGTCTTTCATGCACAGGTTACACAGATACTTCACCTTCTGTTTCTCGATGTTTCCCCCGCCAGCATTATTAGTGGGTTTCTTATCCCCCTTACCCTTATTATGTTGTTTTTTCTTTCCATCAGGCTACTGGGTGGCCTTCGAATTTGTCGATTTCACACTATGTACATCCAACGTTTGGGTAGGGGGAGCAGCCGAAATAGTAGTTTGGTTGGCCGATGTGTGTTTTATAGACAATTGTTGCAATTGTTTTGTCAGTTGTTTAGCGGGCTTTGTTTGTACTGAACCTACAATACCATCGGCATGTGGTCGAGCTCTCTATCTGGTTTTATCAAGTATGGATCGTGGTGCATCCGTCAAAATATCGTATGGTAAACCAGACTGAGAATAAATTAGCTCAAGTTGTTGAGATCTCATGATGGAATCTTCTTCGAAAAACACTCCCGACGTTGCGACATCTTTGGATAGATGTGGGACCAAAGACTTGAGGAACCACTCAAGTAGGAATGTTGGTGGGACTGGTACCTTAATCAAACTCTTCCAGTGTCTCCATTCTCAGATGTGATCAAAGATATGGTTGGCTTTTGTCTGTTTGAAATTGGCCAGCAATTCTGTGTCAACGTCGTATCTCACAGGTAATTGGAAATGGTTTAGGAACGCCATTGCCAATTCTCCAAAGGAATAATATCTCGAGTGGTCGAGCTCAATGTACCATTTTGCATCACTCCCAATGAGAGTGTGTTGAAACAATCGCAATTGTACAGAGTCTTCTTTCAATGAATTAGACAAGCACCAAAGATGGAAGGTGGTCACATGATCCCCTGGATCTTCGTTAGGCTTGGCTTAAAACTTTGGTATGTCCAAAGGAAATTTCATTGGCATAGGGGTCCAACGTGGATCATGATAGATGGGGTCATTCAACAACCTTGTCAAGTCTGGGAAATGTAAGGTTTCCAAGAAAGGTGGTTTTGGTTGTTGTTGATAACCATGGAAAAAGGGACCTGGAGTTTGACTGGCACTAGGTTTCCAGGAAAAGTTGGGTTGTTGGCTAGGATTTTGGTAGAAACCATGGCCTTGACTAGTGTATTGATTTGGAATTTGAGAAGACATCATCAGTTGGTTCCCGTAATAGGACATAGACAGTTGGGCACGGGGTGCGTTAGAAGGGCTTTGTGAAGGGTTTCCACATACCAATCCCATGGGCATAGGTCCTGTGCCTTGCCCGGGGTTCCATTGGTTATGAAAGGGGTTGCCCTCGATCAGAATTCCTGACGAGGGAACTGATCCTTGCCAAGAGTTCCAAGGTCCTGGTCCGAAAGGAATTCCTGGGTTTCCCCCCTATAAAGGATTAGTACCCTGCACAGGATTTGGTTGTCCATAACCGGGGTTGCCCCCAGTCAAGAAAGTAGTCGATGGGAAAGCATTATTACCAAATTCTTTGAACAAATAAAATGGTGTCGAACCTACCGGCATGTTATGAGAAGGTATTCCTTGACTCCCAACTCCAAATGAACTATTGAGTATGTTTGGCCCAGTGGAATGCTAGTGAGTTCCACCGAGCGAAGGGGACGAAGGAGGTATATGACCTCCCCTGTAAGGGAAAGCATTATAGGAGGTGGAAGGGCCTCCCATGGATCCTTGCAGAGGAGTGTTAGAACTCCCTGCCCCTAGACCTAAGGTCTATAAAGTGGAGAAGGAAAGTACATGACTTGTACCTGAGCTACGCATCCCATATGAAAATGGAGGCCTTGTCACACTCTGGGTGAAGGGAGCAGTAGTCGTTGTCATTGATGGACTTGGACCACTGCTCGAGGTAGAGGCGGTCGAGACCATGTTGGTCCAAACCGACGACGATGGGTTCGGGGTAGAATACCCCCGGTGATGACAACCGTGGTGGGAATATTAAGATTCCCAGAAGAAGAGACATCATTTGCTTCCATTACTGCCCACTTTAAAGGTGTTGAAAGGTCCTCTAACAAAGGTTGGTCAGGTGTGGTTTCCTGTGACCCGGTCGCTTCAAACGACCCTTGTTGGTCCAGTCTTCGCCTTAGAGGTGGTAGGGGTGGCTCTAATGTAACCAGTGGCAGGCCCAGAAGCCTTCATGACCGGCGGAGCTCTTGATCCTCCATTGTGTGAGAATATCAATGACATGCTAGGGATTTCTACTCATTCAACAAAAATCAACACACACTAGAAAAAGTCCCTACAAGATAAAACAAGCAAACACTAAACTAGTTGGAAGAACAGTGACAACAACCAACACTAGAGAAACTTACCGGTGCAAGTGAAAATTGAAAACGGAAGCACCCTCCGGGTATACTCTGCAAAGCGTGGCCCGATGTATTTCCTAGTTACCATCGTATACCCCCACAGTCATCTGTGTATGTCACTAGAAAAGATAGGCAACTAGGTTGCCAACGCGCAAACAGTCACCAGGCAAGTATAGTCGACAGTCAGGTAGACCACAATGAGCAGGGTATCAAGCCCGAAACCTGTCAAGGGTATCGAAAGCAAGTGGTCTGGAAGACAACTAAGGATCTCAAACAGATTCAAGACCCATGAAGCTCTGTGGCAAATGAAATCAATGGAATCCCAAGACAAGCCCTCTATATGTGTTCTCCACTATGATTGGTCCAGCTTTGGAGGGGTTATATCCACTACCTTTCCACACACGACCTCATGTTTAGCCCCTGTTTTAGAGGGGGGTTCCGGATAAATTTCACGATACTGGACTTGGACATTCCTAACTCAGACTCCAATGTTTGATTTAATGGCCTTGAAGAGTTTCCTCTCTAACCTAATTCAAGGCCCTAACCCTAAACTAGTTGGTTGACCCTACAAACATAAAAAGTTTAATTAATTTTAGATTTAGCGTTAATTTTTATGGCTTGTCTTAAGTCAAAGGTTATGAAAGTGAAACTAGTGATGTTTTGAGAGACGAAAAGAAAGATAAACAAAAAGATGGAAACAAAACAACTTCTTCTTGACAAATTCAGATTTGTTCTTTTAAATTCTTTAACCAACTTTTCAAAATAAAATTTCCTAAGATCTTCAAACAACAAACTCAAAACAAAATTTCACTCAACTACGAGCTACTTATCATCTGAGTAACCATCAAGAACTTATGAAAACAAAGACTTTTCCTGGTTACTAATGCACACCAACAACTATTTAACCAAAAAAGAAATAAAATATTTTTTTTTTATTTGAATTCTCACAAAGAAAAAAGGAAAAATATCAAAAATTAAAGACCAAGAAAACTTCTGGCCTAAGCGTAGATCACAAAGAGTCACTTTAAAAATAACAAACAAGTAGATTAAAATGGACTCTCACACTTGTCTAAAAACCCTATACAAGGAAAATTTTGAGGAAAACTTCTTAATGAAAAAGAAAGGTATTACTGTGATCAAACCTAAGTTATTGACCGCTATGACAAAGACCAAAAAAACCTGAGAGGTATAAACTCTTGACAAAGAAAAGGATGATTGCCTCTCCTTAAAAAAAAAAAAATCTCCACAGGCATGCTGCTGACAGTTCAATAGCCAGTGTGTGCATGCGAGCTGTGTAAAGTTAGGGCACGTGTACACATGTGCAGACCTTATGCAGGCCATGTGTACTTATGAAACTCTTCAAAAATGAAAATACAAGCAATCAAGCACTGACAGAGACTACTGGTATTGAGAACTAGAATCTCTTGAAGACTCAGAAACTTACTTTGTCAGAAAAAAGAAAACAATTCAAGGAAAATTTCATAGAACAAAACCAATCTGAGGTGGAACCTAAGCTATAAAAATGCAAACACAGAGCCCAGAATGAGTTCCAGAAAACCCCTGAGAAGGATCACTTTTGACAGGGGAGAGGATGACTGCCTCTCTAAAAGAAATTTTCTGAAATCATACACGTGACTGACACTTCATTAGATAGCATGTACATGCAGGCTGTGTGAAGGTAGGGCATGGGTACACATGTGCAGGCCTTACACAGGCCACGTGTACCCTTGTGGGTCCCGTAAAAAAAATTGCAGCCAAGAAAAGAAACAGAGATAACTGGTATGGAAGACCATAATCTTTGTTAGCTCAGACGTTTGCAGAAACTTTAAAAATAAGGAATGAAACCAATTTTTTTTATTTTATTTTTATTTAAATACCCAAGAAAAATATTCCCAGAAACCTTAGAGATCCCCACTATGGTCACCAATTCTATTGTGGGTGGGAATCCCTCCTACAGACTTAGCATTTAAGGGCTCTAATCATGTATGCAGAAAATGACCATTTCAAAGGCCTCTACCTTCTCCTATTCTCCCAACACAAAACCCCAACACAAAACCCCACAATCATGCAATACCAAGGTGTAAACAAGATTTGATAACTCTACCTTAAGTCCTTCATTTGATGTCGATCCCTTTACTTTCAATCACTCTTTGATTACTGATTGCAAGCCTCCTCCCAAAGATGACCTACATTCACACATGAACAAACAGAGAGTTGCGAACATGAATTTCATATACTAATTGTTGGGTTAGTTGTGACAATATCATAAAATAAATATTCAACTTGAACACATGATATGGTGGGATGGGAAAAGTATTCCTTTTTGTATTAATCTTCACAAGAGTAAACTTACAATATGTGATCGGCACTGCTCCTCAAAACTGGTCCTGGGCTCCTCTTTAACTGTCCTCCAACTACTTTTCTCTATACTTATCTTTGCACAAGGATGGCTAAAGGTTGGGACAAGGGGAATGCTCAATTGGGTATAGTTTCTTTACTATGATTTTTCTCCTTAAAAATGGGACCCCCCCCCCCCCCTTATTTTATAGGCTAACAATCATTCCTTAGGGTTTATACATTCTCTCCAAGGTGCACTTTTATTAGTGTAGGAAGAATGGCCCAGGGTGGAGAATGGTCCAGGCTTAGCAATCAGGGACAAACATTCCTTAGGGTTTATACATCCTCTCCAAGGTGCACATTGATTAGTGTAGGAATAATGACCTAGGGTGAGGAATGGTCCAGGCTCAGAAATAAAAAACAATCATTCTTCCTTGTTTGACAAGAATAGGGAAGATATCCCATTGTTGATGTTCTATATTGAGGGTGGATATTCTTTCAGATCTCACAGATGTGAGTGAAAGATTGGCCCAGATGGTTCATTTTATTTTTAACAATATTTTCTGTGCAGGTTGTCATCAGATGATTGTTATGGAGACTTCTTGTCTCCAGACAGTAGAGATATACTATTGTGGTGGATATGTTCCAATGATTGTGACTATGTGTCACAGTTTGAGTAGTTGTGTACTATCGTGGATAGACACTGTTGTTTTCTATCAATTAATATTGTACCAGTTTTCATAGGAGATTATCCAGTTGGATAATAATGACAGTGCTCGTGATAGTACCAGTTGAATGGGTTGTTTGTGCTCAAAGACCATACCTCCCTAGCTAGGAGGGAGTGTTGATATTATGGTAGCTTCGAGAGGTATGAACCTCTATTGTGACCTTTGACAAGATTATAATGTTTCGGAAGGAAGCAAAGAAATGAAGGAAACCCTAGACAAGATGTCAGCTGCAGAAATATAATTAATATGAATTAATTAGTACCCAGAAGGAAAATTTGTCCCCATTAAGTCTTCCAAGACCACTATAAATACAGGGCACTAGTCTCTCATTTGACACATTTCTCAGCAGTTGGAGAGAGCCAGTTTTGCACAGTGCAGTTATAGTCTTGTGCGCAAGTCCTGGGAAAGGTACTGCGCCAGCTTTTGGGTGGGACTATCTGATCAGCTTGGTTACTTCTTGCTTGGTTCATTAGCCTCTCTTGGCTATTGGATTTCTACCAAGATTCTCTTCTCTTTCAAGTTCAAGGTGCTTGGAGGGTGGCTTCGGCCTATGGTTGGGTGGAAAGGGTATTGTCAATGGTAAAACGAGCACAATCCTTCATATTCTAACAAGTTGAAGCATCAAGAATAATGACATAATTAGCAGCAAAAGAAGCAACATATAAAGTTGTTGAAGAAGAAAGGAAGAAGAAGGAAGCAAAGGATAAAGAAGGAGACACACAACCAATGGACTAGGATGTCCCTGGAATATCCACTGCAGGTATAGAAATAGAAAAAACAAGTAGTTTGTTAGGTCTCATGCCGTGGGAACCTTTTCAGTTAACTGAGATAATGGAAATCCAAATTTTTACATAGGATAGAAAAATGGACTGGATCGTACAAGAAAGGGTTAAGAAGGTTCCAGTAGCAGAGGGAGATCCTCTATTAGTAGTAACCCATGTGCCCGTCACAGGAGATGTCAAGAAAAAACCGGTGGCAACAACAAGAGAATGATTTGCATTCATGGATGCAACTGTAGATAATATGAAATTTTTTTTCCAACAAAACAAAGAGAAGGAACTAAAGATCAAAGAATTAGAAGAGAAGCTCCAAAAAGTAAGGATATACGAGAGAAGTCTTCTTAGTTTTAAATCTAGTGTGGGAAAATTGATAAATGAGTTGGAAGATGAAATCATCGATATGTACGCCAACCTGCATCTTTTCCAAAATGTAGTTGCAATAGTCATTGAACAAAACAACAAGATACAGATGCAGCTCACACAATGCAACACTATCCAAACCATTGAAATCAACAAGGAGAACATATATGTATGCGCTAGATCATTTCCAGCAAGTAGGGAAATGAGGAGACAAAGAAGTGACCAAAGTAATAGGGATTTTCTATAGAACTCACAAAGTTTCTCAATAGTTGATAAGACATGGTCGGCTCCCAATGCTAGATGAACTTGGGAAGAACTTAGTCATGGAGGAATTAGTGAATGCAGTTCAGGAAAGTACAAGCAAAATAAGACAAGTGCTTGAAAAATCAACTTTCATCTCAATCGATCTTATTGATCAACATTTCATACAACCAATGGAGCTCCATACTATGATACAAGATTACATGATAAAATTCAAAAAAGATATGAGTGCCTTGGATGATAGCCTGGCCATGATTGAAGCAATGTCAAAGAAACTATCTTACAGGAGGATTGAGGCACTATATAATCAATTGGAAGTTTGGACAGTCTATCTCCAAAGAAAAAGACCACAGGAAAAGGACAAACCATTGTTTTCTCTTTCGTCCTTTTCCTAACTATCTCAAATTTCGTCATGTTGTGTCACTTGTCATAAGAAAAGGGAATGTGAACAATTTTATAACATCTCCTTCAATAAGAAGGCGAAAAGACAAATAGGAATTACCATTATTTGTATAAAGTAGACTAGAAACTCTAAAAGAAGGATTTATTTTTTAGACTTTTGGCTTTTCAAGCATTGTATAGACCCAAGAACTATTTCAAGAACTTATACAGTGTTAATGAATATTGAGAAGCCCTTAGGGACAATATTTTTAGAAGAAATATTGTGTAGAAAATCATTAAATCTTTGAACTACTTCAAGTGAGGATGCTTGTTGTTTCTATGGACTATAAGAATGCTTTGTTTGTTGTATACTAATTCTTATGCAATCTTAATTACATTTTTTGCAGTATTGGTATTTCTTTGAATATTTCTATGCCTTGAGTTTCATGAGTTATTATAGTATATGTTAATGTAATGTGGACTAATATGATTATATACTCACATACGTTATTGCTTCCAATATTTCTCTTTTTATAAAACTAACTTTGTTAAAGTAGTTTTAAGGTTTGGTTGCATTATAACTCACAGGTTGCTTTAGTTTTGCTCCTATCTAGGATAGGTTAGCATAGTTTAGTGATATGTTACATACATGGTATTCATCTACATATCAACATTGCATCCAACCTGGCATCGGTATGTCATACCTTAACCGGTAACACAATCAAAAGTTAGCAATAATGACAGTTGTGCCATCCGCAATAATGACAGTCGTGCCAAATTTCAGATGGGACTCCTAAACCAAAAAGTGTATAGTATAATTGGGACCTTATATCGGGGAGTACCCCTTGTTGTTGTCAGGCGAATTTGGACCCCTCAACAAATGGGAAGAAATAATTTCATCAATTCAGACAGATTCAGAAGAAGAAATTTATGAGAGACACCTAACCAATGCTTTAAATAAGTTGGTCAAAAAAAGAAAGAAAAACAAGTCACTCGAGGAAGAATTAATCAAGATAAAAAGGGAGTCTAAAAAACTCAACTCTGAATAAGTCCAACAAATTATTACATACCTGAAAGTTCAAATAGAATAAGCCAGAAGGGTTGAAGAAACACACAAAATACAATTGGAAGAAAAACAATTTTTGGAAGTCGAAATAGTAGCGCAAAGAAAGGACACAGACAAGAGACAAGAGATTTTGACTAGCCATCTCAAGGAAATATATGAGGACTTGAATAAACTTGAAGCAAAATTCAGTCAATGGGAAAGAAGACTTGAAGAAGAAATTGTCTCCTTGAATACCCAACTTGAAGAAGCAAAGAGAAAGGAAGAAGTCATGAATATCCAAATGATGAAGAAAGAAGAAGAATGTGAGAAGATTGAAACATAAGTTGTTACATTAAGAGTTAGAAAGTTGAAGAGAGAGAAAGCTCCACATCATCAGTAAAGAAATCTGAAGAGAAATGTTACAAGTTGCTAGAAAGAAAGAATGAAGAGAAGACTAAGAGTTATGCAAAAGTCATCAATGTCCATACTAAGAAGGAAGAATGTGAGCCCTCAAAAAAGAAAATTCTATAAATGAAGAAAACTCAAGAAGAAGATTACAAAAGAGATAGATATCAAAGAAGACCCTCCACTTTCAAGAATCAAAGAAGTTTCAATCATTATGAAGGAAACAACATAAGAGAAGATCGTGATCAACCAAGGAATGAGTGAAGAAGGACTACACCACAAAGAAGATCATTCACTCCCAGGTATGAAAGTTTATTTTATGGTCATTGTTTTATCTATACTAACTTTGGACATAAAGCTGCATATTGCATAACTTATGGAAGAAATGGTCAAGAAAGAAATGCATATGTGACTCCATATAATATTGAATGTTACAAATTCTATAACTATGAAGGTATAGCTCATGATTGTAGAAGCATGATGGATACTTCTATGAAAGAGAACATTGATATCAGGTATAAGAAGTTTGTAAAAGAAAACAAGAACAAGAAAAGGAAGAAAAAATGAACGAAGTACACCCAGAAGTCATACTCTCAGAATTGACAATAGTACGAGATCAAGACAAATCTACAAACAAAAATGAAGATGTCAGATACAAGAAGGTTTGGATAATAAATGAAAAACAAGAAGAACAAGTAAATCAATACCATGTCCCAGAGATTGTAATCACGGGATTTGTAGTAGTGTGAGATTATTATGAATCCACAAGAAAAGAGGAAGAGGTCAAAATTCAAAAGGAGGATGATGATGAATATGTAGACAAAGAGGAAGATCACTTTGCATCAGAGCGGGTATTTTTCTGTGCCATCTGGCTTGGAGACTCCCAATAAATATGAATATTGAAGAGGGGGAGTCTAAGTAGTAGCTTTACAGATCAAAGAACTATCTTTCGACCATTCTGAAGTATTTCTATTTTTTGGACAGACAGTTTGAGAGTGGCAGAGATTCATTGTATAGAAGATTCTAGGTATGCTTTCAGATAGGGACATATTTAGTACATATTGTTGCAACATGTAGAGTAGGATTTGAAAAATTGAGAATACAGCTTGAGAAGCTAGAATCTGTTGTAATCAATAGATGGGTTAGCATTCTATGCAGTTGAGTAGCATAGTCATGGACAATTTATGACATATGGACATAAATGGATTCATGAGATCTTTGACAGGTCTAAACAGATATATGATAGTGAATGAAAGCATAGTAACAATTGAAATTAGTGGAATATGTGGAATTAGTGGACAAGTGGAATCAAGAAGGAAAGCAGTGAAAGGCACAACAACAACTTTATCATTAGAAGAAAGGATGGTCATTAATGTGAACTTGACAAACCATGAAGATTTGAAGTCAAGTAACTTTGAATGCTTTTTATATATGTTAATGAATTACAAGAGAAAGCACCAATGGAAAAGAAGCACCGAAAGATAGGAAATGAAGAGTATGTACATAAATCCTACATTGATCTACACCACATTGTGCAGAAAAGTCAAGGGAAAGAAATTGTCAAAGAAAGAGATTAGAAGCATGAAGATATGGGGAGCACATGAACTCAAAAAAGATATCGTTCAGAGAAGTTATATCGACAGAGGGAGATATCTTTTTACCCATGGTGTCAAAGGGGTAGAAAGATCATAAGAGAAATATGAGAAGCATGAAGACAGGGGGAGAAACCCCAAGGGGAGATACTGATTTCCATTGATATCAAAGGGGGAGAGAAAGATGAGGATCATTGTTCACAGGTAGAGTATGAGTGTTTCCATCAATTCCAAAGGGGGAGATTGTTGGACAGTTGGTTGTCATTGATGTTGTTGGATAGTTGGTTTTCATTGATGTCAACAAGAAGTGAGTGTCATTGATTTCAATAGATGTGATGGGTGTATTTGGAGAAGTCTCCAAAGTGGTCCCCTTATGGTGTATCTCTAAGCATGGCCCACACGGGAATATGCTTTGCAAAAGTCTACAAGAAACCCATAGGTGTGGTCATGAATCTTGAAGTTGTTTGAGGAATAAGGGCATGAAGGACAATGTAAATGCATGTAAAACACTCATAGATGGATAGTCCTCGTTATGTCATTTCCAATGGTAGGTGGAACGTCATGGATTTCCTCACGCTTGAGGAGTCATGAGGTCATGAAGTTGGAAGCCCTAAAGATGGGTTAAGAAGCTCTGAAGAATGGTTAAGAATCCCCTAAAAATTACAATTCTTTATTCAAAGGGTAAAGTGGTTGTAACAAGAAAATTCAAGAATCCCTGAAGTTAAGGAAAGAGGTTACTTAGAAAAATTATATGTTCACCACAAGAATCCTCTCATTAGCACATTCACTTACACAAGTTCATTGAATATCTATCTAAGTGAGCAAGTGATTCTTATCTAAGGTAACTAAGGATATCTTAGGTGAATTTTAGAGGAAAGATGAAGTGAATAAGGGTGAAATTACAAGGGAGGATGAAGTCTTGTGATGATATGTTCTAAGGTATGTTATTTAAAGGTCATCTTACTATTTTCACTAAAACATTTTTATAGAATGATTCAGATAGATGAAATTGGAGTGTTTTTAGAAGACATATCAAGGTGCATGTGGTAAAGATTTTAGCTTATGGTTCATTGCAGGTTTGGAGATACACTCTGTGGAAGATATGGTTTTTGGCTAGTCCTGAAACTAGTCTCAAACAGGTGTTCCGGGTAAAAATGTCATAACTTATTCATAGATGATCCAAATTTTGTGACACCAATCGCAATGGAAATATAGCAATATGTAGTATCTTTTGTGTGATTTTCATAATCATATATCAAATATTGAACGTGGGGCATGCTATACAAGTCCTCTCTCCAGAATATTATAAAATTTAGGAAGGTTTTCCATTTTCACTATAACTTTTGTTTTGAGAAGTTTTAGACCTTGAAATTTTAAGGATATGGAAGAAAGATCTCTGAATATCTATGGTTAAAATTATATACCTTTATTCATTACATGTATGGAATTATTCTTGTTGAAATTTAGGGTTGGTAACTAATCCAAAACTAATCCCGTGAGGCTGAGGTAAAGTTTGTTGAAGATGTTATTATTTTGTTGTTGAAGTTGAGGAAGAACTACAGGTCTGAAATATTGTGTATCAGGTCAGATACATGATTAGAGGTATGCTTATGTGTTATTTTTTATGCTTATGCTTATGTTGTTATGGTACATGCTTGAGGCATGTCATGGTAGTGATTGTGCATGGTACACCTTAGTGATGGTATGATACATTGTTAGAGGCACATCTTGGATACTTGGCATATGGTATGGTATAGGTTCTAGTAATTGGTATGGTACATGGTTGATACATGGTATGGTATAGGTTGATGTACATGTTGATGCACATGGTTGATGATTGATGTACATGGTATGGTACATGTTTGATGCATGGTTGATATAGGTTGATGTACATGGTATGGTACAGGTTTGATATACATGGTTGATGGTTGATTGTTGATGTACATGGTTTGGTGATGTTTTTGGTATCCATGTGAGTGGGTATGGTTATAGTTGTTTGATGATGGTATGCCAATGATGGTGATAGTGACAATGACCGTGACAATGACAGTGAGAGGTTTGATGATTGGTTGATCATCAGTGATAGGTTGATGTGACAGTGGTAGTCATAGGTTGATGTGACAGTGGCAGTCACATGTTGATGTGATAGTGGTAGTGACAGGTTGATGTGACAGTGGTAGTCACATGTTGATGTAATAGTGGTAGTGACATGTTGATGTGACAGTGATAGTGACAGGTTGGTTGATGTGACAGTGGCAGTGACTGTTTGGCTGATATATTGGTGTCATTGGCAATGACAATATCAATGGTAGTAATAGTGAGTCTACACTTATATTTTAGGGTGGCATGAAGAGGTAAAGAAAGGGGGTTGTATCCTCCTTCTAATCGGTTCCAGAGAACTCAAGGAGTTAGTGCTTCCTTGAGGTTTGTGCATGTAAATCAGGGAGTCTTAGCCTCCTTCGGGTTGGTTCCGGAGAACTCAGTGAGTCGGTGATTCCTTTAGTTTGGTGCCTGTAAATAAATGGGTTGGTGCCTCCTTTCAGTTGGTGCTGGAGAATTTGGAGGTTGGTACTTCCTATGAATGTATTCTTGATATATATAAGAAATCATTATGTGGTTTTCTCTCATTTGGGTTTCCACATAAATTTTGGTGTACTATGTATCTGATGTGATATTGTTGAATGGTAATTCTTTTGGTTATATGCTCATGATATATTGAATGGAATCATAAATTATATATTGTTGATAAAGTTGAATTTTATATATTGTGGTTGAAAGTGGTAAAAAATTCTCATATTGATTCACCCCCCACTCTCAGTATTCCAACAGGTTATTGTAGAAAAAACACATTGACAAACCTAAAAATAGTTTTAATCTGAAATTTTGTACTTAGTTTGTAAAATATATTTCATAATATGTATATTTTATCATGCAAGGCTTTTATTTATAGAAGATGGTTGATAGAAGATTAGAGAAAAAAACTTATAGAGACGAACACACATGAAACACACCCAAAGAAGAGGACATGGTGAGTTATTTGAAGCTTTCATATAAAAGTAATAAATTTGAATTATTTGTAGGTTTAAATGAACATCCAAAGAAGAGGACATGGTGAGTTATTTAAAGATTTCATATAAAAGTGATAAATTTGAATTATTTGTAGGTTTAAATGAACACCCAAAGAAGAGGACATGGTGAGTTATTTGAAGCTTTCATATAAAAGTAATAAATTTGAATTATTTGTAGGTTTAAATGAAATGTATTTGTTAACGCAAGAAAAAACTTGAAAAACAATCAAGAAGATTATTCACAATCTTAGTGGAAAATAGTATACAAGTTATAAAAATGTTACAAGAATGACAATTGAGTGATCACATGGTGATTGAAATGAATTTTTTATTTAACATTTTACTAATAATATACTTAGCAATAATAAATAACATGTTTCAAACATTGATTTCACATATGTTAAATGTTGTGCACTGCTAGCATGGAAACATAAGGCCCTCTTAAGAAGATAAAAGTGCTAGAAGTTAATGAGAGGGGGAATTTTTTTATATAAAACTTGAGGGATATAGTGGAAAGAATGCATAGACATTCTTTT
>ML789413.1:1114815-1132352 GCA_009831015.1 Picea engelmannii
GAATCAACTTACAATAATGATAGAGACCGGCCACCGTTCCTCGATCCTGATCCTGGGCTCCTCCTCTTCTTTGTCCTCCAACTTCTTTGCTTTAATTCTCCTTAAGCTTGAGGAAAGGCTAAAGGGTTGGGACAAATGGATTCAGCAATTGGGCAGAGTTTCTTTGCTATCTTTTTCCCCTTTCAAATAGTACTCCTACCCCTTCTTTTATAGGCTAGAAGGAGCTAGGGTTTTGGACAAACTCTCGGCCATGCATGGCTGGGAGTTCCAGTTAACTGACCCAAATCTTTTCGTCCCGTCGGCAACTTTCTTGTTTTTGTGCTTTGTTAGGTAAACGCGGGCTGTAGAAGGCCAACCAACGTTCCAACACGTGCAGTAGTGGGCATGCCAGCGTTCCAACGCGTGCAGTAGTGGGTTAGGGCGCGTGTCACTTTCCAAAGAGGATTTTTGAAGAGGTTTCTCAACGGATGTTTTGGAAATGAAGGGCAATGAGTTGTCCTGATGCCAGGTAAGCATGTATGGTGCAATTTAGGGTTATAACAGATGCCCCCTAATGTGTGAGGTTAGAAGAGCACCTGATGGCCGAAATACATTACCAATTCTTTACCACTATGTACTGATATGCTGAATGAGTGAGCCCAGGAATCAAGAATCAAGAGGTGCCATCTGCAAAAAATATCAAATGTCTCACCGAAGCGGGCATACCCATGCTCGGGATGAAATAGAACCATGGCTACCAATCAAATACACTATAGATCCATGTCAAATAACTAGAAAGAGTAGCCGCGAACAATACACAGCGGAGCTACATCTCGAAATTAGAAAGATATACATAGAAAGTATCTATCTCCCAGAAGCTGATTCGCCTGATGGTTGTACTTCAGAGCTTGAGCAACAACTTCAAAGTCTTCTAAAACTCGGGTAGGAGTGTAATATGAGTGTACGAATGCACTACCCAGAGGTCTTCGACGACTCGTTGGTTATGGACTTGATAATCTTGATGATCGGACTCAAAGCTTCAGTGATTTCGAACAAAGACTTGATTGGACGTTCAGGATGGCCGGGTATGCGGACAAGAGACATATTGCAGAGGGGCTGACTCAGGCTTAGTGACAAACTTCCCTTGGACAATAGCACGACAAGTGATAAGACTCAGGCAGCATATCGGTTAATTATAAGTCTACGAAGCAGGAGGCAACACAAATTCTCCATATGTTTGGAAGAGTAATCAAACGGTGGAGGACACAACTCTGTATACCGAGCAAAGCTTCCTAAGGTCGTACTACATCCCATAGTCTGATGAATCAAACGGATAGATGTGATTTATCCAAGGGCGACTCATGATGCTGCCAATAAAGAAAATACTTTTCCCATCCTCTTTTTGGGGTATATTTGATTTTTTTGTTCTTTTTGATAATTTTGAAAGAATAAAGGGATATTACGTTACAATGGAGGAACGAGCACAACAAACATACATGCTCAAGGCATAAGGACAAGACTGATGTTCTAGGAAATGATACTTGGGAAAAAATCCTCCAGTGGCCAAAGGTGTTAAGACGCAAAGGCAAACTGTCACTAGGCTGATGGGTAAAGGATGCAAATAAGGTTGATAGAACACACAATGGTAACGTCCTTCGATGTAAATTTAACGAGCCCAGAGAAGTTAAGCTCGGTGTTTTTCATATTTAGAGAGTCTAAAAAAGCATAAAAGGAAACTCCATTGGGGTACATTTTTCGACAATAGTCTAGTCGGTTCGAAAAAGGGGTAAACTAGCACCGACTAGACGTCAATTCAAAACCATTTTAACGAGTGTGACAAGGACAAGATCACTCGGCTATTTTTTAAATTTTAAGGAGTTTGAAAAAACCTTAACTATGGAATCCGTCAGGAATGTTCTTCTGGACCATTTTAACGAGTGTGAAAGAATAAGGTCACTCGGCGATCTTTTCAATTTTAGGGAGTCTGAAAAGAGCTTAACTATGGACTCCGGGGGGGTTTCTTTTTCGTAAATTTAGTCCCTCAGGCCTGAAAAAGGAATAAAATTATACCTGAGGATACTCTTCTAAAGAATGAAGATTCAATAGAGTATTCATTTGTTCGTATAGTTGACCGTCCGGACCGAAAAAGGGGTAAACTAGTGCCGGACAGACGTGATTTCAAATTTCATTTTAACGACTGTGAAAGGTCACAAGATCGCTCGACAATCTTTTCATGTTTGAAGGGTCTGAAAAGGGCTTAAAAGGAGACTCGTTATGTGTTGGGAGTCTGGAGGGTAAGACAAAGAGTGCAAAAGACCCATGCAAATGAGGCTCGGACTCATATTCAGGAAAGACTATACGGACTCTCGAGCCTACTATGTTGTTAGAAACGACATGGACACCATAATGCAACCAGGAACTACATAGGGAATCCATGTTTTGGTAAGCTCTACCACCAAGTTGCGACACTTCTAGAGCAGATATGACGGTTCTGTGTCACAACCAGATGGGATTGATCCTATATCATAAGAACAAAAGGTAACGAGATGCAACAGTTGGGATGAAATCCTGCCCTATATGCTCAAGTTGAATTTTGAATTTTTTTTTTTTTTTTTTTTATGGACCGTCAATATATATTTTTTTTCTGAAACTCAATGAAAAATGTCCTAATACCTGATCAAATTCCTCCCATACAACTCTTGAACCACTCAAAATGGTTTTTGGTATAAAGAAACTGATAAAGGGGCCCAAAAAAGTGACAAAAAGAGGCCAAAAATCCTATAAATAGAAGCTAGCAGCTCATTATCACCATTGTTGATTTGGAAATTGACCCTGGAGCCAAAAGACCCCCTTTGCCAAAGATCATGATTCCGGGAGCTACAGTGGACGAAACGGACTTCTGCTTGGACCAAGTAAGTACAAACTCCCTTATCTTGCATTTCAATACTTCATATATTGCTTTTAAGTTGGTTTTGGGGGTGGTCGTCGACCTCCAAGAGGTCGGCCCTAGGAAAATGCGGGTTGTCCAGGGAAAGTCCGTAGGTACCTGCACGCAGAGCCAAAACAGCGCGCGGGTACCCGCGACTGTCGCCTCGACAACCTGCGGGTGCCCCCCGCGCAATGGAAAATTGATTGAAAAGACTTAACTCCCTTTTTTTTTCTTGTGTTTTTGGCAGGATGTATGTTCAGTGGAGAGAGAGGGAGCACGAGGCTGCCAATGAGGCAGTGGCTGCAGATCCGAACGTCATGGCCGTGCTGACGCATTGTGGCTTGGTAAAAAATTTTCTGTGTCCATTTATGCGTGCTCAACCCAGGCTACTGAATGCCTTGGTTGATTATTGGCACCCAGATGCAGAGGCCCTTATGATAGAGGGACAATCCTTGGTGCCCACCACCGAGGATATCTACTTTTTGACGGGCCTATCGAGGAGAGGGGAACCCATCAACTTTCATAATTTTCCTGTGGGGCTGAGCAAAGTCTTGGAATTGATAGAGGAGTACTGTGAGGCTGGGACTGATCAGAGATCTTCCTCGGTTCCCGTGAGTAGGATTACCAGCCTTGCCCTCCAGACCATTTTATCACTCATCGGGGGGATTACCAGCTCTACGGCCGTGCACCAAGCTTCGCGCGCACAGATGAACTATGCAATTCAGTGCATGAATGCACAAATTTTTGACTGGAGTACCACATTACTGGAAAGCATGACAGGGCAGCTGACAGCTTGCAGACAACGAACACACAGGAACTTCGGGTTCGGGACCATCCTGTGTTCATTCTTCTTTGAGAGAGTTCCATGTTTCAGTCCTCGACTGACAGTACGAGGACATCTGACGACTTTCCCTGTAGTGTGCAGATGGGCAGCCTTGCTGTCGCGACAGGGTGGTGGAAGGACCACAGAGGCCTTCAACAACGACTTATTTGCGTGGCTATCGTGACAGATCCCAGCTATTGAGGATTACCCATATGCAGGGATTGATTTTTCCAGAGATCCAGCGGTACCAGTGCCTCCTGGTGAGGAGCAAGGGGAGATGGGTAAGTCTCCACCTATCTAGTTTTTTTTTGTTTGCATATGTAATTTTTATGTCTTTTTGATATATCATGTTTTTGTATAACAGAGTTTTTGATGGGTGAACATTGTATTGCGTGTAGATGTGGGACCCATGCAACCTGTCGATTATGCTCGGAACAGGCGCTGCCCACGGCCAGAGGCCGCAGCTGCCGCCGCCGGGGGAGAAGCAGTGGTAGGGAACCTCCCAGCAGGGGAGGCCGAGAGGGTTCTTAGGTGGATTGAGCGGAACTTCACTGCTCTCACTCGCACAGTTCCCATGGCGGAGATAGAGGACTTGCCGCCCTCCTTGCAAACTCATATTGTGGGGGTACCTCGGACATGGGTCCGATTGTTTAGGCGTTTGGGTCAGGCTGTATTTGAGTATAAAAGGGCCCATAGGCCCTGAACAGACTTGTAGACTTTTATGTGCCCCAAGCACTGATATGTATCTATTTTTTGAGGGGATAAGCCCCAGTGACTCATTATGGTTCCCATTTTTTGAGGCGCTTGCGCCCATCTATCTACTCTGAGATTTTATCATGTTTATATATGGTTTTTATTTCTTTTTGTGTCTTATGGATTATGTGTACCAAAATGTATTTACATGTGTGTGATCATGATATTTTTATATGTGAGCGAGATGCCAATCTAAAATATGATTAGCTAGAGTATCTGTGATTTGATTTAGACTCCTAGGAACATGAAAATATGTGATATAATCAAAGTCGCGTTCCAAGAGACGTACCCTAAGGAATCGTCCGTGTAACGTTGGGTCATGAACTCGGTATGTTCTGTTTAGTTGTGACACAACCAGTTGAGCATCTAGATAGACCCGGAGACGAGAGATACCTAATGACAAAGCGTCACGAAGCAACTCAATAACTGCACTATACTCAACAACATTATTTGTGGTGTCGCCTAAGCATATCCCTCCGGAAGATAACAACTGACCCTGTGGTGTAAAGATTACCCAAGCTGCGAAGGCAAGCCTTCGCGTGTGTTGACTAGCACCATCCGCATACCGAATGAACACCTCGGACTCCCTTGACATCTGCCATAATGATGAAAGATAACATCAATGACACGTCCATAACACGTTTTTCAAAAGAAAAGTAAAAAAGTAATAGCACACAGACTATACATATGTTACAAAAAATTACCCATAGTGAACGTGCTATGAGTAATACTTCTTGAGGTAGAGCCCATTTCTAGGCTCCGCCAAAGCATTCCCTTCAAAATCGACCAGATGATAAGCGCCCTTTTTTAAAACCTCCTTAATAATGAAGGGTCCGAACCACATGAGTTTAAACTTTCCTGCCCCCAGGGGGTCCTTATCTTGGTCGTAAACCAGGACAAGGTCGCCCTCAGGAAAAACCCGAGGACGAACGGACCTATCATATTGACACTTCACCTTATGTTTATGAGCTTCGTTATCCAGGGCCACATCGCGACGTTGTTCATCAAGCTGCTCAAGGTGTACTAACCGCTCTTCGAGTGGAGAAGTGTCTGGCAATAACTGTACTGCCAATTTCAGAGATGGAATTTGACATTCGATGGAAAAAATTGCTTCCATCCCGTAAACGAGTTGGAAAGGTGAGAAACTGGTTGTGGTCTTAATTGAGGTTCGGTAAGCCCATAATGCCGAGTATAACATCAAATGCCAATTTGACTTGCCTGAGTTGATAGTTCGCTGTAGCATCATCTTGAGAGTTTTGTTAACAGCTTCCACCTGCCCATTGGCTTGGGGATAGTAAGGTGAGGAATGTTCTTGCCGTAACCCAAGCTTTGATGTTAACTCAGACATCATTTGATTCTGAAAGTGACTGCCATGGTCAGTGACAATCTCTCTCGGAACGCCGAACCGTGCTATAATCTGGTTAAATAAGAAAAGAGCTGCAGTCTCTCCATCATCTTTAAATGTTGGTATAGCTTCGACCCACTTAGTGAAGTAATCGACAGCTACGATGATATAGCGGTGCCCCCTTGCTGACGGGGGGTTGCATGTAATGTACTCAATCCCCCACTTAGTGAAGGGACCAACTGTGATGATAGGAAGCATAGGAGCTAGATGTGCCCTCATCTTCCGTGAGAAGATTTGGCACGGATGACACTTCTTGAACGACTCGATACAATCTTTCATAAGTGTGGGCCAGAAGTAACCTGCTCGTAAAATATTTTGGGCTGTTACCAACCCGGACAAGTGACCTCCACAGGCTCCTGTATGAAAATCGTTGAGCACTATGATGGCCTCCTCATGATTGAGACACCGGCGCAAGATGCAGTCTACACCTCTCCGATACAACGTATCATTGAGTATGAGATAGTTATTATCCTGATGGCGTATCCGCCGATGCTCGTCACGAGATGCAGAGGTGGGGCACTTCAAAGTCTAGAGATAGATCAATATATCTCCGTACCAGGGGTCTGAAGATTCAATCAAAAACATATCCCCCCGGATAGGCGATTCCTCAGGCACAATGTCACCTGACTCAACCGGAAGCTCCGAAATAAGTTCTGCGAAGACCAGTGACTTTTTGGACTTGGCTGAAACAAAATCTAAGTCAAATTCTTGGAGGATTACCATCCATCTACTAATTTTACCGCCGATAACTCGTCGTGTCAACATGTACTGTAATGGATTCACGACGGCAACGACGGTGGTCTTGTGAAATAGAACATAGTGACAGAACCGTTGAACAACGTGAACTGCTGCCAATGCTAGTTTTTCTAGATGGGTATAATTCAGTTCCGGTCCTACGAGGCCTCGGCTCAGGTAATAGATCACGTATTTAGAAAACAAATCATCTTCCTAAACTAAAACCATGCCTATGGTTGACTCTGCAGCATCCAGATACAAGAGGAAATCCTTGTTATAATTCGGTGGCCGTAGCAGAGGTGCGGTTTTCAAGGCATGTTTTAATGCGTTGAAAGAGCGCTGAGCGGCTTCGTCCCAGAAAAAGGGAACATCTTTCTTCAATAAATGCATTAAGCCCTTGGTGATTTCGGCATAGTTGGCGATGAAGCATCGTAAGAAGTTCACCTTGCCTTGAAGACTCTGCAGTTGTAAGATTGTGCGTGGGGGGGCAACTGTACTATTGCCTCCACCTTAAGAGGATCCACCATGATCCCTGTCGTTGAAACAATGAAACCTAACAAACGTCCCGACGTGACGCAAAAGATGCACTTGTTGGGATTCAAGCGAATCCTGAAGTAGCGACAACGTTCGAAGATTAGTCGGAGGTGCATGGGATGATCCTTTCTCTTGCGAGAGCGTGATTCCAAATCATCTATATAGGCCTCGACTATATGTTTGAGGTCGTGAAACGCAAAAGACATGGCCCACTGGAAAGTTTCTCCAACATTCTTGAGACCAAAAGGCATCTTACGATAGGAAAACGTACCCCACGGACAAATGAATGTCGTTTTATGTTGGTCTTCAGGTTTAATTTGGATTTGGTTATAGCCTGAAAAACCATCCATGAATGAAAAAGCCTCACAACCGGCACATTCATCAATGATCTGGTCAATGAATGGGGTTGGATAATTATCTTTTGTACATGCCTTGTTCAAATCACGAAAATCGGTACATACACGAATCGTGCCTTGTTTTTTATCGACCGGCACGGGGTTTGACACCCATTGAGTCAGATGGATAGGGTAAATGAACCCTGCCTTGAGCAATTTCTCAACCTCAACTTTGATGGCTGCTGGTTTCCTTGGATTAACTGGATGATTTTTTTTTCAAACAGGCTTAGCATCGGGATACGTAGTGATCTCATGTTCAACTATTTTCGGATCGATGCCTGGCATTTCCTCATAAGACCAGGCAAAAACGTCGCGGAATTCTTTAAAAAGATCTGTGTAAATATGAACCTCTTCGGGGGAGCAATCCGCTCCGATGAAGAGATTCTCCACAATGCCAGGGTTTCAAGAGATGTTGATAGGTATAGTGGCAGCGATAGTCACCATATTCCCCTCAGCATAAATTTCCTGTGTAGCTAAGAGGTTAATGGGACGTGGCTGATCTCCCGTCATGGTGATAGTGAATTCTCCGGCCTCGATTCAGTGTAACTCTGGGAGGAAATATGATTTGTGACGAAGATCTTCCCAAGGTCTATCCAGACTAGTCATTGCCTCGATTACAGCTTCGTCAAAAGGCAAGACTAAGTCTAACGAATCGATGGTAGCAAGAGAACCCTGAGCCCAGATAGGCTCTAGAAGTGGGTCCAACTCTTGTGCGGGAGTCGGATCAGGAGTAGCTGAAGCTTGCTGGACTAAAGAGTACACCACTTCAGCAACCGAAAAGGGCATGGACATGCCGGAGTGCCCTGTCTCATCCATCATGGCTGATGGGGAAGGAAGAATCCACGGATCCTCAAAGTAAGTCATTCATAACGACGAAACATGGAAAATCTCGGCCTTGTGGTGAGTTGATATAAACTTGACATTGCCATGAGGAGGTGGGTAATCAAAAGTACCCATCAAAGATCGACACAAACCAAATCCTATGTTAATGACGCCGGCTTGAGGATTATCTATCATGGGAACCGTGGATGCCCCCAAGGATGGGTTAGGCCGAGAGAAGGACAACTGATCAATGGTCACTATCCGGCCTTCATGTGGAAACAATAAGACTCGAAAAACTGTAGCGACCACCGCTTGCATGGCATACGTCCAACTACGACCTAACAAGAGATTGTAGTCGATGGGGGCATCAACTACCTCTACTTCGACGCACACGGTCTTCCCCCTTAACTGCACAGGGAAAGAAGGAATGATGCCATGTGGTCGGAACGAACGACCATCAAAAGCAGTGAGGAGAGTAGGTGATGGAGACAACTCAGGCTGACCAATGGCTTTCCAGCGTGCTAATGACATAATGCAAGTCGAAGCGCCCTCGTCGACCACCGTGTGGAAGATATTCTGTGTAAAAGTTTTCATGGGGTGAGCCACTACTATCTGAAACACGACGTGGTAAGGCAGACGAGGTTTCAAGTCAGTCGTATCTAACATGATGGTACCCGGGTTACAAGTCTCAGTAGAGCCTAAAGCAGTCAACAAGGCTTTCCTCTGAGCGGGGCAACTTTGGAGTACCTCCAAAGCGGACATAGCACAAGGGGTTTGGGATAAATCTTCCACCACAGAGTAATTATGGGCGGCCCTTGCGTTTGGATTGTGAGAAGCTCTCTTAAACGCACCTTTTGGAATGCGTGTCATTGTTTCACCCAACTTCTTCTCGATCTGTAGAGGAAGAGATGGGATCTCGGCTTCTTTGCCCTTCTCAGAGGCGCTTGGTTTACTATAGTCATGTGCTCTAGTCGTTATTAAAGCATCAATTTTAACCATATATACGTTCGCGGATGAGGAATTGTTTGGGGGAGGGCAGTTTTCTTGACTGCCCCCTTCGACACTTATAGAGGCTTGAGTTAAATTTTGTCCATGCTAAAAGGGATTAGTCAACACGGCCTGATGTTGTTGTGTGACAAACTTCTGGGCCTCCACAAGTCGAGGACATAGATGGGTCGGGTTGTCTTCCACACATAAGTTGCACGGATATCTCGCCTTCCTTTTTTCCGTGGTGCCCTCGCCAGCATTATCAGTGGGTTTCTTATCCCCCTTACCCTTTTTGCGTTGTTTTTTCTTCCCTTCAGGCTACTGGGTGGCCTTTGGGTTAGTCATCTGTATGGAGTGTACTTCCGACGTTTGGGTAGGAGGAGCAGCCAAAGCAGTAGTCTGGCTGGCCACTGAGTGTTGTATAGATAACTGTTGCAATTGTTTTGTCAATTGCTCAGCGGGCTTAGTTTGTGCCGAACCAATGATACCATCGGCATGTGGTCCGACTCTCTGTCTGGTTTTATCCAGTATCGATCGTGGTGCATCCGACATGATGTTATACAATAGACCAGACTGAGAATAGATAAGCTCAAACTGTTGAGCTCTCATGATGGCATCTTCTTTGGAGAAAACCCCAGAAGTTGCGACATCTTTGGATAATTGCGGTACTAAAGACTTAAGGAACCACTCAAGCAGGAATGCTAGTGGAACTGGTACTTTGATTAGACTCTTTCGACGTCGCCACTCTCGGATATGATCAGAGATATGGTCCGCTGTCATCTGCTCGAAATTATCTAGCAACTCTGTGCCGACGTCGTATCTCACAGGTAACTGGAAATGGTTAAGGAAGGCCATAGCTAGTTCGCCAAAAGAAGAATATCGTGAGCGATCAAGCTCGATGTACCATTTCATGGCACTCCCAATAAGAGTGCGTTGAAACAATCGCAACTGGACGAAGTCATATTTCAGTGAGTTAGATGAACACCAAAGGTAGAAAGTAGTCACGTGATCACCTGGATATTCGTTAGGCTTGGCCTCGAACTTTGGAATGTCCGAAGGCAACTTCGTTGGCATAGGAGGATAACGTGGATCGTGACAGATAGGATCATTTAATAACCGTGTCAAATCTAGAAAGTGTAACATCGCCAAGAATGGTAGTTTTGGTTGCTGCTGATAGCCTGGATAAAAGGGTCCTGGGGTTTGACTGGCACCAAATTACCAGGAAAAGTTTGGCTGCTGGCCTGGATTCTGGTAGAAACCCTGGCCCTGACCAGCGTAAGGGTTTTGCATCTGCGGAGACATCGTTGACTGATTCCCCATAAAGAACATAGGATGTTGGGCATTCATCGTGTTTGACAAACTTTGGGAAGGATTACTCCATGCCGGTCCTGCTGGGAGAGGCATAGAAGTCTGTCCGGGGTTCCATTGACTGTGGAAAGAATTACCCCAGAACGACATTCCAGAGGAAGGAACGGATCCTTGACCTGAGTTCCAATGTCCTGGTATATGTTCCCCCAGCGCAGGAATAGTACCCTGTGCCGGAGTAGACTGTCCAAAAATGGGTGTGCCCCCAGATGGGAAAGCAGTGGATGCGAAAGTGTTATTACCAAACATCCCGTTCCAAACAAACGGTGACAAACCTACCGTTTGAGTTTGCGCAGGTGTTCCTTGACTCCCGGCTCCGACTGAACTTGTGTGTGCAGGCTGCCCGGTGGACTGTTGATGCGGACCACCAAGCGAAGGGGACGAAGGAGAGATATGACCTCCAGCGTAAGGAAAAGTGTTGAAAGGGACAGGAATGCCCCCAAGTTGACCTTGCAGAGAAGCGTTAGAGCTCCCTGCCCCCAGACCCAAAGTCTGTAAAGTGAAGTGAGTGAGTGCAGGACTTGTACATGAACTAGGCATACCGTATGAAAACGGAGGACCTGTCGCACTAGGTGTGAAAGGAGGTGTGGTCGCCGTGATAGATGGGGTCGGTCCACTGTGCAACGTAGTTGCGGCCGAGACCATGGTGGCCTGGACCGTCGACAAAGGAAAGTTAGGAGAAGCCTCTCCTGTGGTAGCAACAGTGATGGGAATGGAAGAATTCGCAGAGGAAGTAACAGCATTTGTTGCCATAGTTGTGTGAGGCACTGACAGGCGTTCGTAAAATTGAATTGGCACAATAACTTGCGGCCAAGTATCAGTGTTTGAGGTTTCAACCAATCCAAGATTGGTGGTCGATTCCTCTGGGAGTTGTTCGGGCTCAATGGTTGGGAACCCGGTTGCTTCGAAAGACCCTTGTTGGTCTAACTTCCGCCTCAATGGTGGCGGGGGTGGCTCCAGTATAACCGGTGGCAGGCCCAGAAGCCTTCGTGACCGATGGAGCTCTGAATCCTCCACTATGTGAGAAGATTCACGACATGCTAAGGTATTCTACACGAACAAACAATAACACGCACTAAAAGAAGCCCCTATGAAATAAGACAAGCAATCACTAACTATTTTGAAGAACAATTACAACAACCAACACTAGAGAAACTTACCGGTGCAAGTGCAACTCGAATACGGAAGCACCCTCCGGGTATACTCTGCAAAGTGTGGCCCGATGTCTGTCCTAGGTACTGCGGTATACCCCCGCAGTCACCTATGTATGTCCCTAGAAAATATTGGCAACTAGTTTGCCAGCACGTGAACAGTCACCAGGCGGGTACAGTCGATAGTCGGGTAGACCACAATGAGCAGGGTATCAAGCCCGAAACCTGTCAAGGGTATCGAGAGCAAATGTTCCGGAAGACAACTGAGGAACTCGAACGGATTCGAGACCCATGAAGCTTCGTGGCAAATGAAAATGACAGAATTCCTCAACAAATCCTCGATATGTGTTCTCCACTATGCCCGATCCAACTTTGGAGGGGTTATCTCCGCTACCTTTCCTTACACGACCTCATGTTTAGCCCCTGTGTTAGAGGGGGGTCCCGGATAACTTTCTATAACTAGACTTATACACTCCCTATGACAGACTCCAATGTTTGGTTTGAGTGGCCTTGAAGAATTTACTCTCCAACCTATTCCAAGGCCCTAGGCCTGAGCTAGTGAATGAACCCTACAAACAAAAAGTCTAATAGTTTTTAATTAGCGTTTCTTTTAATGGGATGTTTTACGTCACAAGGTATGAAGGTGAAACTGATGGTGTGTAAAGACTCAAAGAAAACTGAACAAGAAATGCTTGGAAACAAAAACTTTTACAAAAAATGCAAAAACCAACAACTTTTCAACAAGAAAGACTTCTTTTCTTTTCGAATTTTCTAAGATTTCATGCAGAAAAACATAAAGGAATTTCGCTCAATCTGCGAGCTACTTATGCGCTAAATGCATTGCAAAAAACTTATGAAAAAGACTTCTTCCTAGCTACTGATGCAACAACACAATCTTCAAACAAAGAAGAAAATGAAAAAGCGATATATTTTTTTTTATTTAGTTGCAAAATGAAACAACAAAGGGAAAATGCCGACAAGAACAAAACCAAGAAAACAAAATAAAATTCTGGCTTAAAGCGCAGATCGCAAAGAACCAGAGCAAAGATGCACACAAGGAATCAAGAAAGCACCGATTCTAACACTTGTCTAAAAACCATAAAAAAAAAAAATCTTTTGTCTTTTCTATCAGAACATCAACTAAGCAAAACACAGGCTAAGGATAAGAGGCCCTAACCTATTGACTGTGAAACCCTAGACTCAAACTCCTGAGAGGAACACTTCTCACCACAGGAGGGGATGACTGCCCCACCCTAATTGAAAATCACCCAAACAAGCCCGCTACTATCACTGAGACAGCACGCGTTCAAACGCGTGCTGAGCTATAGCAGCACACGGGTACCCGCGGGATGAACTGAAACAGGCCGTGTGTAGGTATAAAATCCAAGAAAAATCAAACACAGGCAACCCAGACCTGGAAGAGGCCTCTGGTATTGACAACCAGGGTCTCTTAAAGGCTTGGATGCTTCTTTAACAAAAAAGAAAAACAACTGCAAGAAATAACAACATGCAATAAAGCAAACTGAAACAAGACTATGAACCAGATAGACTCAGACAAGATCCAGAAAGCCCCCTGAGAATGTAGAATTCTGACAGGGAAGAGGAGGATAGCCTCTCAATCTCTCTGACTCTTACATGCTACTGAAACCACTACAACAAGCGTTCAAACGCGGGCTGTAGAAGGTTAGGGCGCAGGTTACACGCGTGCAGGCCTTCTGCAGGCCGCGTGTACCTCTGTATTTCATCACCAAACTTCCCAAAACAAACAAGCAACATGATTCTATCGTGGTAGTGGTGGATAAGCTTACTAAAGCTTCCCATTTTATCCCAGTTAAGCTCACTCACAATGCATGTTGTTGGGAAATAATACCCTAGGGACTAACAAGCTAGGGATGAACTTGTACGCAGATCATGACCTCAAATAAAACACTTTTAACCTACCACTCCAATACTCAAACATCTTTTTTCACACACAAGCATGGAAAATACCTACTAACCTTTTTATATCGACGTTTGATGTATATCCTCCGTTGCGCTTTATCCGCTTGCTCTCACTGCTCCTTCCAAAGACAATCCTGCAATCAAGACAAAACACTATGCATGCATGCTATTCTTCTACCTAAGGGTTAGATATTAATCATAAATCGAATAAAATATATATCACTCGTGTATTGGGACGGGAAAAGTATCCTTTTATTAATCTCAAGATGAATAAACTTACAATAATGATAGAGACCGGCCACCGTTCCTCGATCCTGATCCTGGGCTCCTCCTCTTATTTGTCCTCCAACTGTTTTTCTTTAATTCTCCTTAATCTTGAGGAAAGGCTAAAGGGTTGGGACAAATGGATTCGACAATTGGGCAGAGTTTCTTTGCTATCTTTTTCCCCTTTCAAATAGTACCCCTACCCCTTCTTTTATAGGCTAGAAGGAGATAGGGTTTTGGACGAACTCTTGGCCATGCATGGCTGGGAGTTCCAGTTAACTGACCCAAATCTTTTCGTCCCGTCGACAACTTTCCTATTTTTGTGCTTTTTTAGGTAAACGCGGGCTGTATAAGGCCTGCCAGCGTTCCAAAGCGTGCAGTAGTGGGCCTGCCAGCGTTCCAACGCGTGCAGTAGTGGGTTAGGGCATGTGTCACTTTCCAAACAGGATTTTTGAAGAGGTTTCTCAGCAGATGTTTTGGCAATGAAGGGCAATGAGTTGGCCTGATGCCAGGTAAGCATGTGTGGTGCAATTTAGGGTTATAACAACAAAGCCAACATTGTTGATGTTTATATGAAATAAATTACTTGATTGCATGACATACCCAAGACAATTGTGTCTGATAGAGATCCAAAATTTACCTCAAAATTTTGGAAGGGATTATTTAATGGGCTTGGAACAAATTTGAATTTTAGCACAACTTATCATCCAGAATCAGATGGACAAACAAAGAGCGTGAATCAAGTGATTGAGGATATGTTGAAGATGTATGTGATGGATAAACCATCAAAATGGGAAGACTACCTACACTTGGTAGAGTTTTCTTATAACAATGGGTACCAAACATCTCCAAAGATAAGCCCATTTGAGGCACTTTATGGCAGAAAGTGCAACCCACCGGTAATTTGGGATAACCCAATAGATAGAGCAGTGGTTGGGCCAGATTTACTCAGGGAAATGGAGGAGAAAATGATAAAAATAAAACAAAATTTAAAGGCTTCCCAAGACAGGCAGAAAAACTATGATGATAAGGGAAGAAATCACAGGGAATTTAAAGTTGGGGACCATGTGTTCTTGAAAGTGAAAGCCAACAAAAGTTCTCTGAAGTTGGGGAATTGTTCAAAGTTGGAAACTCGCTATTGTAGGCCATTTGAAATCTTAGAGAGCATTGGTCCAATAGCTTATATGATTGTATTGCTTGCATCTATGTTTGTTCATAATGTATTCCATGTATCTTTTCTCAAGAAATATATACTTGATGCTAATCATGTTATTGATTGGAATGTGATTCAGGTGGAGCAAGAAGGCGCTTTCCAGTGCATCTGGTATGCATTTTGGACCAAAAACTCAAACATCTCTGGAATCGAGCCATAGGGCTTGTAAAGGTCCAATGGACCTAGTACAGTCCTGAGGACGCTACTTGGGAGCATGAGAATGCAATGCGGGCATAATACCCGCATATTTTTGAGGATTTTTGATTTTTTTTTTGTATATGTGTACATAATGCACTCAAGACATTGCATAAATAAGGGGAGGGGATTGTAATATCCCCAGGTCGAACCCAATTGTAAATGTAAATACAAATGTTATACGCTGGTGAGATGTTTGACATAATTTTGTATGCACCTTCCATGGTATAGTGCGCGCATGTATTGCGTAGTAAAATGAAAAAGTGTGCACATTCCAAGATACTGCATGCAACAACTTAAGTGCGTATGATTTTGAGGCCAGAGAGCCTTTGTGTATATGATGTGTTTTTTAGGCTCGTGAGCCTGTTATTATAAGCTAGGATGCTTATGTTTTGATTAGGTCGGAGAGCCTAGATGTTGAAGGCAAGTGCACCTATTTTTGTATATGTATTATCATTAATATAAAATACATCGTTGCGCGCAGACTGACCATGATAAAAGTGTCTGAGGGACTAAACTCCACTAGTTAGGGAAAGGGTGGAGGCTAAAAGTTAAGGAAAAGGGCTAAGCTAGGGAGCTTAAGCCAAAAATGAATATTATATTAATATTTCTTAAATCATAAAGTATGGATAATTATTTTATCCTAAGTTCCAAAGTTGGGGACAAGTGGGTCAAAGTAGCTCCCAACATGACAAGTGTAAGGTTGGAAACATGCATACATATTGTTTGGACTTAGTTCATTTTTGGGCATTCTTTCCATCATTCCTTCCATCATCTGGTCATCCATTCAACCATACCATGATGTTTTCACTCATGTAGTCATCTATCTTCTGTATTTTTATCAAGGGTCTAAAGGATAAGATTAGAGAAGAACTCTTGATGTCTCACCCCACTACTTGATTGGAGACCTCTTGGTGATCTGGAGGAGTACAGGTGGTGGTAATTGCACAAATAAAAAATCTCACTTGTATTCCTCGACCAAACACCCTCTTATGTATACAACCAATTCCCCTACCTCTTAGCCCTTGTGGGTGTTGGAAACTGTGGTATGATGTTGTCTTTGATGTCAACAGGGTACAGAAGAATCCAGTATAAACCTAAAGCTCAGAAGGAATAACGTTAATCGAAGCTCAGAAGGAATAACGTTAATCGAAGCTCAGAAGAGATGGAGGATTTGAAATAACACAGGAGACAAAGTTCTTTGAGTAAAGAAATCATTTCAAGTAAGAATAAATGAACATGAAGTTGACATTAGAAATGAATGCACTCGCACTTCAGCCTTATCAGAACACTCACTTAAGACAAAACACCATGTTTGCCTTGAGGATACCAAGATACTAGCAAAATAGGACCATTACTACAAGAGACGCTTAAGAAAATCTCTAGAGATAATCAAACACCCCAACAACATGAACAGAGACGGTGGGATGGAGGTAAGTAGATTTTGGCACCCATTAATCAACCAACTTAAGGAACCTCATAGATCAAATTAGGTTTGACACCGCCTCACTTTCCTCTAAGTCAGTTCATGGGTCTAGGAGTCTAGCTAACCTTATATTACCCACTTTTAAACTCTAATCATAGAAACCTATTACTACACTTTTCACTAATTAAGCTTTATACACCCTAATTGACACTTTATATACTAATACTGTTTTTACCTTTCCAACCCTAGATTATCTTACACACTACTAATCACACTCTCAGATCACTTAAGACCTAAATTATAAATCAAACCTACCACCTAAACTATAAATCAAACCTACCACATAGTATCCTAAGCCTTTTAAAAAAATTCTAAACCCTTAGTTTATATATTTATATAACATTATCAACATACATTAACCATAACAAATACTTATTCTTAGAAAATTTAAAAAACCTTAGCTTACACAACTTATAAATTTGCACTACTATATCCTTTACTAACCCTAATTTTATTACATTCACTTAAAATCTATTTCTTGAATAAAACATAATACCTTGACATATATATATATATATATATATATATATATATATATATATATATATATATATATAACT
>ML789414.1:17928-37142 GCA_009831015.1 Picea engelmannii
TGTATTCAGAAAGTACAGAATTCAAAGTATAGAATTCAAATTTAAAATATTGTAAATAATATAATTGATTGTAATTACAATTTGATGTTTTTCAAAAAACATAAATAGATTTGTCTCATAATGTCGAAGAAGACGTTGAAACCAAAATTGAAGCAGAAGGCATTGAAGCTAAAATTGAAGCAGAAGACGTTGAAACCGAAAGTGAAGTAGAAGATGAATCACCTATAGGTATGTACATAAATTTAGATTAATACAAGATGAACACTCAAGTATATATAATTTAGCGAATTTGTGTTCAGGTTATGTTTTTTAATATAAACTTTAAATTCAAATATGCAGGAGAATCTATCAACATTGATGATGAAATATTAGAAAATGTTGATAATGACAAATTTGGGAAGAAAAAAGATAAGCATTATATAAGATATCGAACTAAGAATATGTATAATAGTTTTTTCAAAGATGAATCAACAACAGTACAAGCTCAACTTTTACTTTGTCTAATGAAGTCAAGAAAGTTAAAAGAAGCTAGATCATTATTGTGTATTCAAAAGTCGACAAATGATACAAAGGTAAAACAGAATGTCTTTAACAATATAGCTAGTGTATTAAAATCTTTTGGAAAATCTCGAAAATAAGATGTTTGTGTTGCATGTAGAATGTTACAAACAACAATTGTTTCAGGGAGAAATATAAAATATCGTTTGACATGAAAAATGGAAAAAACGAAGGGAATTCCAAGAAAAACATTGCACAAACATGGAAAATTTCGATTGCAAATAGATGTAAATGATGAATTGGCTTGTTGGACAGTGATTTCTAGACAACCCTACAAAGATAGACTTGGAGAAAATGTTAAAGAATTGGCCCGTAATTGTTTGTTGGAAGAATCTCGTGTTTCACCACATACAAGGGATGTGTTGCGACGAAGAATAGCACAAAAAAAATATGAAGAACATCCAAAACATATATTTCCAATGACACAAATAGAGTTGTTCGAGAAGTTCAAAGAAGAGCACAAAGAAGTTAAAATTTCCCTCAATACATTTATGCAACAAAAACCATGGTTTGTTAGACCCATCACTATCTGTGACACTTGTTACTGTCATTATCATGTGGAATTTGAGTTGTATTACGACACTTTTTTGGATTTTGATAAAAATTTATGGCCAAGTTCACCTCCTCCTTCCACATTTCGTGTTTTTATATCTGAAATTCTATGTGAAAGAGAAGATGATGATTTATTTTATAAAAAACAATGTGTTGGTGGAAATAAATGTGATCGTTGTGGAAATCTAAGTTTGTTTCATTCGAAGTATCATATTGATATGAATGATCAATAATTTTCTAATATAAGAGTTAATTGGAAGAGATATGAATATATGAGCAGCACGGCTCCACAGTCTTCAAATGTTATTTCCAAAAGGATTGATTTGAAGGTAGATAAAATCTGCGTGATAGATATTTTGAATAAGTTTGAGGAAGAAATCTATAAATACACCAAGCATTCACATGGAGCTTTATGGCACGATCTACAATTCAAACAATCCTGTGAAGTGTTTCCACTAGGGACAATTTTGTCTGTAGTTGATTTTGCAGAGGATTACACATTTGCTACATAAAAAGAAATACAGAGAGAATATTATCATTCTGATCAAGTCATGATATTTGTCCACGTTCTATATAAACATCCTCAATGGAGTCTTAATAACATATAAAACACCAATGAAAATCAATATGTTATTAAAGAATATCACTTTTATATAAGTGATGATCGAGCACACAACACACATTATGTACAACATTGTTTTGATAAATTTTATGATTCATTGAAAGAACATGAAATCATATTTGATCGACATTGGATATGGTCTGATGGGTGTGCGGTTCAGTTCAAATCTGCACAATCATTCTATTGGTTATGTCTTCTTCATAAAAAATTAAACATTACACATTGCTGTAATTTTTTTGAGATTGGTCATGGAAAAGGAGAGCACGACGATGCAGGGGCATGTATAAAATGAGCATTTCGAAGGTATCAGCTAAACCCTCATGCCGATAAATTTGAATCCACTGAAAAAGTTGTTGAATGGTGCAAAATAGCGCTAATACATGAATAAAATCCGTCAAGGGATGTGCACAGGTGTGTCTATATATAAATTTTACATGTATGTACACATGATATATAAATTTGAACGTGTTCAAATTTATATTCAATCTTCAATCATTTTCTTGAGAATTTCAAGTTAACAAGTTCTTGTCTTCTGCAGGTTTTTTGGGTATGTTGGAATCGAATATGTAAATAGATCAATCCCATATGACACCAGTATAATACTTGAGACATGAAAAATACATTCAGTTAAAACAAAATGTTTTCAAAATGGGTTTGCATTTGATAGAAGAAATGACTCTTGTTTTTGTTCAGTTTGCATAGAGGACGCAAAATCCATAGATATTTGCGAGAACGAAAAATGTAGGATATGTTAAAGCTTGGAGACATACTGAACTTAATGTAAAATGGAAAATTCCACTTGCAAACTCAGAGGAGATGGAATCAAATGAAACTATAGTGTCAGTTGATGGAAATAGATTTTTTGATCTTGTTAGAGTTTTTGTTGTCCAATATATCCAATTATTTGCAGGAGATGTTTTTTCCATGGTCGCACCTGTAGACAACACTAAAAACGTGAAATATTATTTGATGTGATGCATGGAACAAAGATGAGGCTATTAGAAGATTTTGATGATAACAGTTTTATATATGAAAGAGGATCCATTGTATTGAAAGGATATTTTTTCAAGAAACCAATCAAACCAATACTCATGTTCACTTTCAAGACTACCAGTCAGATGTCACAAGTTGTCAATATAGTCATTTGGTATGTACAGCACGCATAAAGTTAATAGAAGTTCAATAAAAAAAAAAGTTAGAAAATGGAAAATGTCTAAAGTCGATCATGAACGAATAATTGAATATGGAATACCATTACGGTGTTTTTAAACAAGTGACACATGTGTACATTCTAGAAATTTTTATTTTTCATTAAAAGTACATTCCAGATTTTGATGACTTGTTTTGACTATTTTCAAACATATTTCCAAATATGATATTTATAAAAATGGAACATGTATAAAAAACTCTAGATCATTCTTAAAAAACAMAAATAAAATATGGTTCAACCATATTTTATCTTTGTTTTTCAACCATTACACCAATAATATTTTCTATTGTGTTTTTTAACCATTATATTTTCTATTRTAATAATATCTTGTTTCAAATTTTAACTAATTCCAATTTTTATTTTATTTTACGAGCACTATATAAATCAAATTTGAATTGAACATCTTTTTTGTTTTGAATATTTTGAGAATTTTATTTTATCGTTAACACACAAACCAAAAAAGAGTTGAACATCTCTTCTATCTCAAGATTTTATTGTATAAACATTACCTATAATTAATTTGGATATCTCTTCTACCTAATTATTGTAATTTGAACATCTCTTTTATCCTTGATTTGAGAGCATTGACTTATCTTTGGATTTTATTTTATTAAGGGTATATGAACATTTAGGTGAATATCTCTTATAGCTTTAGCATTTTTTTAATGACTACATTTTCTAATATACATATACTAAAGCTAAAGATAAAATTAAAGAAGAGTTTGAATATCTTCCATTTTAAGGTTTTTTTTTATTGTCACATCATTTTGAGCATTTTATTTTATCGTTAACACACAAACCAAAAAATAATTGAACATCTCTTCTATCATCTCTTCGTTTTCCTAATGTAATTCTCTTTCATACATGTTATCTGAGTTGTAAAAGGGGTATGTGTTGTTCCTTGGCATGTCTAAAACACAATGCTTGAATGCATACCTCCTCCCTTGAATTCCACATTGGTTACCTTCTTACAAAATCAAACACAAATTTTCTGAAAGTAAATTGGTAGATCATGAATTTTTTTTCATTTTAGTACAATTCATACCAACATAGGCTTTGCATGGTTTAAAGTGTTTTCTACTACCATAATATATTATCAAATAAGTTTTGCATGGTTTAACATGTTGTCTATTATCATATATTCTTAAATAGATATGCAATGGTACATATTGTATGTTTGACAGTTCACTTTTTTCTTGTCCATCTATTGAGTTTCCACATTCTTAAATATATTTAAACAGTTCACATTGTATGAGTTTGCATCTATGATCTCATATGCCTATCTTTCCTTTAATTTTTTTTATTAGTTAAGTGCATCTATGTAAACCAATTTATTTAGGAGATCTCATGTGCATTTATTTCCTAAATAGTTTTTCCCTTATTTTTTCAAATTTTCGACAAGATGTTTTTCAAATTTTAACTCATTCCAATTTTGATTTTATTTTACGAGCATTATATAAATTAAAGTTGAATTGAACATCTTTTCTATTTTGAGAATTTTATTTTATCATTAACACACAAACCAAAAAAGAGTTGAACATCTCTTCTATCTCAAGATTTTATAGTATAAACGTTACCTATAATTAATTTGGATATCTCTTCTACCTAATTATTGTAATTTGAACATCTCTTTTATCCTTGATTTGAGAGCATTGACTTCTCTTTGGATTTCATTTTATTAAGGGTATATAAACCTTTAGGTGAATATCTCTTATATCTTTAGCATTTTTTTAATGACTACATTTTCTAATATACATATACTAAAGATAAAGATAAAATTAAAGAAGAGTTTGAATCTCTTCCATTTTAAGGTTTTATTTAATTGTCACATCATTTTGAGCATTTTATTTTATTATTAACACACAAACCAAAAAAGAGTTGAACATCTCTTCTATCTCAAGATTTTATTGTATAAACATTACCTATAATTAATTTGGATATCTCTTCTACCTAATTATTGTAATTTGAACATCTCGTTTATCCTTGATTTGAGAACATTGACTTTTTTAAGTGGTAATTTATTTAGCAGATCTCATGTGCATTTATTTCCTATATATGTTTTTCCTTTAATTTTTTTTATTAGTTAAGTGCATCTATGTAACCAACAAAATCATTAGTAACTAGAAAAAAAAAGAAATAGAATCTGCTAAAATGTACTAATCTGCTAAAAAAATAGAATTTTTGTTGTCATTAGTAACTAGAATCTGCTAAAATTATTCTGCCAAAATTATTTGATGATATGTCAATAGAATCATATTTTTTACAGTCCACAATGAGCATAAAATGAAACATTTAAATTAAGAAAATTATTTAAGAGTTTGATGCTTAATTTAATGCATTGTAAAAAGGAGACTATATACACAACATTAGTTCATTACTAATTAAGTTTGCCACTTTTTGAAAATAGAATCATGTTTTTGATAGTACACAGTGAACATAAAATACAACTTTGAGAAATCAAATATGAGACAATAATTTTTATTTTAAATTCCAAAATTATGAAATATATATATATATATATATATATAAAATCAAAGTCTGAATAGTTACATTGTAAAATACATAAGTTCTACATCCATTTTAGAATGATAACAAAAACTAAGACATTTAAAACCAAAATTATGGACTCTAAGCTATCACTTTAAGATATATCACTTCATACATAAAATTCAAACCTGCAAAAAAAACAGAATTCAAAAATTAAAAATTTACAATTCAAACATGTGAAATAATACAAAATTCAAAAATTGTGATTAAAACAAAATTGACATACATACAAAAAAAGTAGATATGTCATCCTCCAACATAGTCTTTCCCACAAAATATATTGTAAACATATTTTCCACCAAATATAATTTAGACATCTGTAAAAATAAAAAACATAATAAAAAAACAACACATTTTAGCATATATACTGTAACTAAATATTAAATAAACAATAAGAAATAATAACTTAACCAACCACAGTTAAAAAGATTTAAGATCTAGTTACTCTCCAATTAAGAGTACATGATTTAAACAATTTGTAAATCTTATCTAAAATATTAAAAAAAAATTAAAGAGAAAAATTATGTTCTTGGTAAAAACCAAATTGAATTAGAGTTAGATAATAATATGAAAATAAATATAGAACTGTGTATGAAGAAATTTTACAAATCTCCATATTAAGTCATTCTTTCAATGAAATACTTATCTCCTTGTGGATAAGGTCTCAAATCCTTCAGGTGAAATTATCCTTGTGGATAAGGTCCCAAATCCTTCAGGTGAAATTCCCCTTGTGAATAACGTCCCAAATCCTTCAAGTAAAATTATCATCCAGGTGATGTTATCGTGTTCTTAGTAAAACAAATTGTAAGTTATAGTTAGATAATAATCTAAAAATAAATATAGAACTGTGTATGAAGAAAATGAACACAAATCTCCATATTAAGTCATTATTCCAAAGAAATACTTATCTCCTGTGGATAAAGTCCAAAATCCTTCAGGTGAAATTCTCCTTGTGGATAAAGTCTCAAATTCTTTAGAAAGTCTCATCCCATGTGATGTTATTTGATCATATTTACACAACAATAAAATACTAATCTCCTTAGTAGTTAAATACTTCTTTCTTCTTCTTCTGCAATGGTCATATAATCAAATTCCACGATGCCCTTTCAAACTAAAGGAATCATAAATCTCCATATTAAGCCGTTCTACCAAAAAACTACTTATTATCTAAAAAAGTTCACAATTCATAATTTTAAAAACCATTCTTCCGGAAAATACTTATCTCCTCTTTCTTCGGTGGAATAAATGTTCTCATATAATCTTGCATGTACATAAAGAAAACACAAATCTGAACATGTATATTAAGTCATTCTTCAAAAACCATTTAAATGGGATGTATTCATATTAGATATAGTTAAATTCTCTTTGAAATTACGTGAGCAAGCTCACATATACAATATGTGTGAGTTTATTTGTAAATCTAATTGAATGTTGGTTTTTGTGATTAGTAACCAATTTTGTTAAGAGTTTGACAATACTCTGACAAGAAAGAATTCACTTCGTTGTATATAGAAAAAACAAAATTGTCCATACTACGCCATTCTTGGAAAAGAAATCAATGAATGCAATCGAGGAAAATTTAGAAAATCTCTTTTCTAATGTGGGATAGAGTCTATTCTCAAATATTCAAACATGTTCAAGTTCAAAATTAGGTCTTCATCATGATATAACCCTAAATAAGTTTCAATGTACACCATTTAAGACAACGACAAACTTATCTAGGGGTTCTATATATTTCAAAATAATTGATCAAAGCATTGAATAGGAAAGGCTAAACTAAAAATTTGAGAAAACAAAAATTTGATAAAAGTCAAGAACATACATTTATGAATCATCCTGAATAGACACATTGTTAGAAAAACAGGACCGCGGAGCAATAAAATAAAACAAATGCGGAAACAAAACATAGAAGATACATAATACAAGAGAGGCAAAGATTTATGTGGTTCACCCAGTGTGGGCTACGTCCACCAGAGAAATTTATAGGTCCTTCCTTTATTATTATCTAGCAAATGAAGGGATACAATCTACAACAAAACCCACTGTAACTTCCTCTTCTTTCTTTCACATTCTTCTCTCTCAGAATACAATACTCGACATAATGCATAGCTGCAATACATTTCCCTCATAACAGAGGGTTGCCTTCTAGGGAAAAAAACCCTAACATAATTTCTACTATTAGATATGTGACCTTATAATGAACGGTCCAAATTTACAATGAAATTACAATATACATTTACAAGGCAATTTTTCCTTCAGGGGCTTTGCCCTCGAACCCCCATTGGTGGATGCTTCCCCCAAACCCCTAGCTGGCGGGATAGGCCCCTCGGACCCCGCAGAGGGTGTACCCCCCCTCTACACTTCCCTGCGTGGAAGAGTGTACATATGTCTGGGGTGTAAAGTCTTCATGGGGTATAAACATGGCTGAAAGCAAGGACCTCTGAATCAAGAACATAATCAGGCTCCACAACCAACAGACATCCTTCCCATATATAGTTGCTTCCTCTGCTTCCTCCTCAATCCCAATCTCCCTCCCCGACACACTCTCAGGTACTCTGTTATCCACATCAGCCTATATAACACATTTCAAATTTGAAAATTTGAAAAATTACATTTAAATGATTATAACACATTAAATTTAAATGATTTTAAGACATTAAATGATACTTGTGAACTCCGACTCTCTTCAAACTCTACCAATGAGAATTGAAACAAGCCTGCCCAAGTAGTAGGAGATGGAATAGGGATCTGTGAACAATACAAGTAAGAACTAAATCTAAGATTCAATGTGTTCACAATTATACAAAAGTATAAATGTTGTTGATCTCTTATTCAAAAGAGTGTAGATTGAACAACTATTAGAGAACACATACCTGATTCAACCCATCCAAATTTAAACTTGTCGAATCAAGTCCCCTACCGACTGGAGATTCATTTAACATATCTCCAAACTGCAATTAATGGCAAGAATAACTCGATTATTTCTATAGAGACAATGATATCTAAATCTAGAACTAGAAGTAGACTATCATAAAATGCGTCAAAAATTTCCTAAATATAACACATACCAATTTGCAGTTCGGGTCATCATTTTGAATGACCTTCTTTCAACCATCCCTGCAAAAATTCTCATACTCCAAAACATCTTCTGTTGACATTGTATCTAACTCCGCATCTGTTTTATCAACAAATGTGGCCCCAAAATTGGCTTTTACTCGCTGACGCTTCATGCCAATATCAACACCATAAAAAATAGCTTCAAAATTTTCTCTGATTGCAGTCCTGGCCTCTTTGCCAACTTATTATATACTCTGAAACTCTGAAAGTGAAGCAAATTCCCCTGTTGGGTGAGGTACTAGAGGTTGTGAAGGCCTTGGAAATGCCGCACTTCGATATGCCCCTTTGCGATCATATGTACGTCCTTTACCAGTCCCATAATATTTGGATGGTAGAATAGTATAATCGGGGTGCATGTGCAAGAAAAAATCTAAAAAAAAGTGTCTTGCAAAATAGTGTGGAACCTCATCGTTCCACGACAATTTCCCATATGACACCAAAAATCTGTTATATAGATGTCCTGGAAAGTGGGGGTGCTTAAAATATTGCACCTTCAACATCTTCCTCTTTGGGACCTCTTTGAAATTGAACATGGAAATGGAATCTTCTTTTGAAACTCTATTTTTTATTTCCTCTCATTTATTTGGACCCATCACCTCTGACTTTCGCCGCCTCATTAGATCAACAAAACTGTCAGTGGTTAGCCTCATCTTCTGATATGCATCCATAAAGTTTTTCAATGAATGCAAAACAACTTGCAAACTTTGTTTTCTCTCCTGAGAGAGTTCCAAGACAAGAAAATCATTTTCCAAACTATTTTTAACACCTAAGGATCGCTCAAGCATCATTGCTTCAGTATTCCCTTCCCAGGGAAGTTCATCACTGACATATGAAGGATAGGTGGATGTAGGCGTGTAATATTTTGTTTCTTGATAACGCAACCTCCTAAATCCACCTTCGCCCTATGCACCGACATTTGAATATTCATGACAACCACTCTCATTGTCGGCCCTTATTCTAAATTGACTGTCTACACAAATATTTGAAAGTAACTTCAAGATTTAACCTCACATAAATTTAAATATAAAAAAATACAACAAAAATAAAGAAAATTACCAGAAATATTCTCTTGTCCAGATGTATTCCCTACAGTAACATCCCACTCTGGCGCACTGAGTGAACTTATTCTTTGAGGACACTTGCTCGCAAGTGATCCAGATTATTATGCTATTAAAAATTTTGATTTTGATTATGAGTTGTTATGGGTTGATGACATGTTGTTTTAACTTTTTGACATAGACAGGTGCTATTGACTCGTTTTTACTGAGTGTACAGGATTACGGACCTAGAGGATGCCTAGGCATCGATGGAACCCCTTGGAATTCGGATCGAGTCGGGGAGTGTGCCATTGGGGTTTGATTGTTTTACTATGATATTAGTGCATCTGACTGGATGATATGATATGGATATGTTCTGACATGATTTGTTGATGATGCAGGCTGATGATAGCTTGCCGACCAGACTCACATATCGATTAAAGGGGTCATGCACGACTACTAGATATGTTGGGGGAGAGGTGTGGACAACAGCCCTGCCACAGCCTACTAGCACTCTCATTGTGGCTCGAACTGTAGGTTAATGATTACCTAGTTCGAGAGGACCCATGATGTCATGAGGGCAGACTGTGACAGTCTCTCACGATGATTCTAAGGGGTGCGCAATAAGGCGGGGGCCTTATTCCTTAGAATCCCTTAGTCTCCCACAAGTTCACCTAGCGGAGTGTTGACTCCAGGGGTTACTGATGTCTACCAAGTCAGTCAAGAGGCGAGTGGCACCCTTGGAGCATGTAGTGTGTCCTAAAGGGCACATCGCACAAAGGAACAGATGAGGCGAGTGGCACTCTTAGAGCACCTAGTGCATCCTGAAGGGCACGTCATGTTGTTGATGTTAGAGGGATGAACCTAGATGGCCCTAAGATGAATAACATGTTAAGTAATTTTTAAAACAATTTCCCTAATTAAATGTCGCCCAGTACGAAATTTAAGGCCTAAGTCTGAATTATGCTAATGGTAAAATTTGTCTTCAAAAAAATAATAATAATAATAATAATAAAACTTAAATAATAATTATGATCTTCGTTAATCTCGTAACATGAAGGGAGTAAGAAATTTAATTTATTCATAAAAAATAAAAATAAAGAAATAAATAAATCTATTGGAATAAAATTTAAAAGAAAAAGGGAAATTAATGGTTTTATCACTTTGATAATTTTAAAATATTAATTAATTAAGAAAAGGGAAAAAGGGTTAATTTCCACACCTGCCTTTTTGAGTTCTAATTAAAAAGGGGAAAGAGGGAAAATCTAAAAATTCAGGAAACTAGGAAAAGAGGTAAATATAAAACGAGAAAAAGGGGAAACATAAGGAAAAAAATGGAAAGTCAAACTTAGAAAAAGTATCTACCATTAAGAGCTTTCTAATTTAAACTGAACAAAAAATTTAATAAAAAGGGAAGTTATTAAAACCTGTAAGAGATTTGGGGACACCTAGGAGTGATTCTCGGATTAACTCTAGGTGGGTGAGGGAAATAAAGATAATTACTTAATTAAAGAAATTAATTTATGGAGGAATGTAGGGGATGGGGGACACTTGTACGGAGAGGAATTTTTAGGAATTTATTTTTAAAACTTTAATTAAATGAGATTTTAGGAAAGAAAGGAAGTTTGAAACTCTATAAAATCAAGGAAGGAGAAGGATGAAAGATGATCTTCGGTTTGCATAACGTTACGCTGCAGAATTATCTACTTGATTGATTTACTTGTGGGAGTTGGGATACCCAACTCGGTGAGGAGTGGTAGCTCAGCCTTGCGAGGCGAGATGGGTGCTAGACTGGTGCAAGTTCGCAACCCTCACGGTTCAACTTGCCTCTCTGCAAGACCTTCTCTAAACAAGGCCTGAAGACTCGAAGACTCTTCCTAATACCCACAGCTATCTCCTCGGTTTTCTCCTATTCGCTTCTCGGGAGTTCGGGTTTCGCGAAACTCGGGAACACAATTCTCATGAAACGTAAAACCCCGAACCCCGAGCTTCGATGGCACGTGTCCTCGCTGTCGTCACTTGGACCCACACACCTGTGAACTCGGGAAATCATCGGTCAGGAGTTCGCGATTTCTGCGGCACCGTTTCACAGGACCTATCAAGTCCCGATCCCCGAACTCCGACGCCACGTGTCAATTTCCACACTATGACAGTGGGACCCTTCGCAATTCGGGGTTTCGCTAATCCTCTATGGTTCTTTCGACCTTAAAAACACCGAAGTGTCGAATCCCGACTTTTAGGGATCTTGTGCCACCTTTCCTTGTCACGATCGACGGCTCCCGTTGATTCAGGAAATCGCAACTCCCGATTTTGGCGAATTCAAAACTCTCACTTCGAAAAACACCAAATGCCGAACCCGGATGGGCTTTGTTTCCCCCTGCACATACAGATTTAACCTCCGCTCAATTCCTACGGGATCCTATGATCAGCGGGATTTCGCGAGCCTCGACTGCGAACCCTGATCGTTAATTCTCTAACTGGAGGGTCTCCTCCGTTTCAAATCTCCTTTGTTGTTCGAGCCCTCCTGGGTCTGTTCCCACCGTTATCTCAAAAGGAACTATCCCTCCTAATCTTAATTTCTTTGATTCCTTCAGAGATTCTGCGCACCCTCTGATGCTCGGCCTCAACAACTCTCGAAGTGTTGAGCTATTCTTTTAGTTCCTGTGCGCTCACATCCACAGGTATCCCTAGTTCCCTCAGCTCAGGAAACTGCTGAGACTTCTCTCCAGCCTGCACTTCTCCTGCACGACTTCCTTGACCCAATTCAAACCCTGGGCAAGCGAGAATAAGAGTTTAACTGTGAGCCTCCTCAATGCACTCTATGCGGAGGAATTCAACTGCACTCTATGCAGGAATATCCTGGCTCAACCAGAGAAACAATTGAAACTTATTCTCCCTTCTCTCAGACTTCAGTTAACCTCTGAAATCACATGCATAGCATAACCAAAACAAATGCATACAAGGAAACAAAACATTGATGAACATATAAGAAACATACACAGAGAAAACAACACCAGTCATGAAATTGAATCAAAGCTCTTCTTATTAATCCAATCTGTAAATGAGGGCTCTCCACAAGTTCTCTACTCTGCTCTCCTGAATGAATGCTAATGTTACAATGATACAAAGGAGGGTGCCTATATTCCGTTTTCCCTCGAAAACTGGAATCATCATATCTACAATAAATTCCTATCTAACAGCATTAAAACTAATAAATGCCTTCTTATCTATAATACAATATAAGTGCACTTTATTACATTAACTCTTTAATGCTTGGTGCAACAAATATCAGGTATTTCAAAATTCTGTGCTGGCGTTGTCTTGTTGTCTTTCTCTGCTCCACGCGTTGGCTCGCTTGATGAGGTGTGGATGCTCCTGCATCATACTCCTCGGCTTTAAAGATTTCATGGGCTCCTATCCATGAGCTCCTGCACAGTCTGCCCATGTCTCTGTATGACTGCTTCTGTTTCCCAGCTAGCATCCTCCACTGGGTGATTCTTTCATTTCACCAGGTATTCAAAATACTGCTTTCTCCTGGTCTTCCTGCCTACTCTTTTATCGAGTATGCACTCCATCTGAGGTTTCTGTGCAACTGGTAATTGTTTTTTCCACTGGACCACTGGTTCCTCAATTCCAGTGTCTGCTTCTCCAGCCCTGTAGGGGTATAAATCCGAAACGTTAAAAATCGGAGATATCCCGATGCCCTCTGGCAACTCAAGCTCATATGCATTTTCGCCAAGTTTCTTCAGGACTTTGCACGGTCCGATTTTCTTCATCTTGAGCTTGTTATAGGTTCCCCTCGGGAACCTTTCCTTCCTTAAATGTGCCAGAACCATGTCCCCAACTTCAAACTGAAGTTGCCTCTTTCTCTGATCGTCCCTGCGCTTATATTCCTGATTCACTTTCTGCAGTCGCTGATTCACCTAACTGTGAAGTTCCTGCATCGCCTCAGCGAACTCTTCAGCTCTCGCGCTGCTAGTTTCAGCCTGTTCTGACTCCCTGAGCTCAGAAACTCCTCTCAGCTGTGTCCCATACAAAATTTGAAACAGACTCTTACCTGTACTCCGATTCACCGAATCATTGTACGCGAACTCAGCCTGTGGCAATATCTGGTCCCAACTGTTGTGGTGCTCTGCCACCAAGCTTCTCAATAGATCTCCCAGGATTCTGCTGACTACTTCCGTCTGCCCATCTGTCTGCAGATGGTAAGCTGAGCTAAAATCCAAATTAGTCCCCAGCTTCTTCCATAGCGTCCTCCAAAAATGACCTATGAACTTGGTATCCCGATCCAAGACTATGCTTCTCGGCAATCCATGCAACCTAACGATTTCTTTGAAAAACAAATTTGCGATGTGGGTTGCATCGTTGGTCTTATGACACGGAATGAAATGTGCCATATTTGAGAACATATCCACCACCACAAAGATGGAATCCACTCCTCGTTGTGTTCTCGGTAATCCCAACACAAAATCCATATTGATTGCCTCCCACGGCCTCTCAGGTATGGGCAACGGTTGATATAACCCTGTGTTCTATTTTCGGCCCTTTGAATGTTGACATATCCTGCACCTGTCAACAAACCTCTTTACATCTGTTCGCATGCCTAGCCAATAATAGGATTCTCTCAGCCTGGCGAATGTCTTGTCATGTCCAAAATGACCTGCTAAGCCTCCACTTTGTTTTTCCCACACCAAATTCTCCCTCATGGAGCAATTCGGTATGCACAATTGATTGCCCTTGAACAACAATCCTTCCTAGATCATATATTCCAGCCATGGACTCCGATCCCTGAGAACTGGGTTCTCGGCCGCTTCATAGGCTTCTACAAAGTCTGCATCACCTACATACATATCTTTCAGGTTTTCAAAACCCAAGGTCTTGACCCTGAATTCCTGCAGCAATAAACATTTTCTGCTCAAAGCGTCGGCTACTTTGTTAGCAGTCCCCGAAATGTGCTTGATGACAAATGTGAAATTCTGCATGTATTCCACCCACTTCGCATGCTTTTGATTCAGCTTGTCCTGCTGACTTACAAACTGTAATGTGTGATTGTCGCTGTACAAAATGAACTCCTTGGGTATCAAATAATGCCTCCACTTCTTCAATGCATGTATAATGGCATAGAATTCTTTGTCGTACGTGGAGTATTTCAGCTTTGCATCATCCAGCTTCTCGCTGTAATATGCCACAGGTCTATCATCCTGACTCAAAACCCCTCCAACAACATACCCACTGGCATCACACTTCACCTAGAAGGTCTTCTGAAAATCAGGCAACACCAGAATTGGTTACTCTATTATATTTCGCTTCAACAAATTGAAGCTTCTCTCAGCCTCTGCTGTCCACTGAAAAACTTTATGTCGTTTCTTCACGTTGTCCATCATCGCTGTGCTAATCCCACTAAAATTCCGAATGAATTTCCTGTAGAAACTAGCGAGTCCATGGAAACTTCTTACCTCAAAAACATTCCTCGGCGATGGCCAATTTCTGATCACTTCTACCTTCTCAAGATCCATCTTCAATTCATTCGCCGAGATTACAAAACCCAAATAAATGAGTTCTGTCTGCATGAACGAACATTTCTTCAAATTAATCAGCAGCTTCTCCTGCTGTAGCCTTCTCATCACAGTGGCTAAATGCCTCAAGTGCTCGGCCTTGGTCTTGCTGAAAATTAATATGTCGTCTAGGTACACGACCACAAATTTGCCAATGAATTCCCTCAGGACTTCATTCATCAGCCTCATAAATGTGCTCGACACATTTGTCAAGCCAAACGGCATGACCAACCATTCGTACAAACCCTCATTTGTTTTGAACTCCCTCTTCCATTCATCACCCTCCCTCATCCGGATCTGGTGATATCCACTCTTGAGATCGATTTTTGAAAAATAATTTTCCCCACTCAGGCAATCCATCAAGTCGTCCATTCTCGGCAGTGGAAATCTGTACCTAATGGTGATTTTGTTAATTTCCCTGGAGTCTGTACACATTCTCCATCCTCCATCCTTCTTCGGGCTTAGTACTGTCGAAACAGCACACGGACTGAGACTCTCCCTGACCAGTCCTTTATCCTGCAGATCCTGTACCTGCCTCTTGACTTCCTCGTTCTCCTGAGGTGTCAGCCTGTACGCTGCCTTATTTGGTAAGCTTGCCCCAGGTATGAGTTCAATATGGTGACTCACACTCCTCACTGGTGGCAACGAACGAGGTAGTTCGTCCACGATGATATCAGCGAACTCTCCCAACAGTTCCTGAATCTCTTCTGGCAAGTCGTCCACTCTTGTGCTTGTCAGGACAATTCTCGGCTTCCTGACAATAAAGAACTGTGGATCTTCATTCTTCTCCATCTCTGTGAGAAGCTCCTTCCCACTCATGAGAAGTATGGTACTGCTCACTTCCGGCTTCACTTCTTTATCTTTTATCGGAAGCAATTTATGTAACCTCCCATCCTTCTCCAAGGTGTAGGTGTTCATCCTCCCATCATGAACAACATTTCTATCATACTGCCATGGTCTACCCAATAATACATGACAGACATCCATGGGAATGACATCACACAGGATTTCATCCTTATATTCACCCATTTTAAATTCAACCAAGCATTGTTTCGTAACACGTACCTGGTGTCCTTTCTGCAGCCATGACACTTTGTATGGACTTGGGTGATGGTTCATCTCCAGCTCCAATTTCTCCACCATCTCGGTCGAAACGAGATTATAGGTGCTTCCGCTGTCCACTGTGACCTTGCATTTCCATCCCTTGGTCTTGCAAGTCGTCCAGAACAGTCTGCATCTCTGAGCTGTGTCCTCCACCTCTTTCTTAGGTTTCAAGAGAACTTTGTGCACTGTCAGTGACTTCCCACTTCCAGTGTCTTCATCCTCCACATCACGCCTCTGCGCCTCAGCGACGTGAGATTTTCCTCTGTCCATTTTCCTGTCTGGACAGTCCACGGCTTTGTGACCGTCTTTACCACACGTAAAACATGTGATAATTCCTCCTCTACCTCTTCCTCTACCTCGGGTACGAGGAATAATGTTAGCGTCAGCATATCCCCCTTGTTGATCATATTGTTGTCTCCTCGGCTCAGCATTTTGCTGCCTCTGCTATGAGGTTCCACCCTTTTCAGCTTTTCCCTAAGGCCTCTTCCAATCCTCTTTGGGCTTCTGAGTTCTTTCTGGGGCAACCGCTTTGCCTCGGGGCTGGCTCCTACCTCGCCCTCGCTGTCCCTGCTTGCGGCTCAGCTTCTCTTCGACTTTCACAGCCATATGGTACGCATCCTCAACAGTTCGAATGGTAACCATGCTTAGCTCATCCTGAATGTCATACCTTAAGCCATTCAGGTATCTCGCCACCTTTTCGTCATCACTCTCCCGATGACCTGCTCGAATCTTGAGCCTATAAAATTCCTCGGTGTACTCCTTCACCATCATTAACTTCTGTCTCAGGTTTTGCATCCTCCTGAACAGAGTGATCTAGTAGTCTCTGGGGATAAACTTCACTTTCATATTAGCGATCATCCTGTCCCAGCACTTTATCTTTTGTTTGCCTTTGCAGCACCTATCAGCCTGCAATTCATCCCACCATAAGGCTGCATGTCCTTTTATCTTAGTAACAACATGCCTTACTTTCTTGTCCTCTTCGATATATTCGTAATCGAAGTAGGTGTCGAGTGCTCAGATCCAGTCCAGCAACTCTTCTTCATTTAGACTTCCCTCATACACGGGAATGTCCATCTTGGTTTTCGAGCTCATTCTGGTAATGGCTCTGATCAACCGCTCGGTTGATGCGTCTTCTGCTGAGACCTCTTCTGCCTCGTGTCCAGCCTCCTCTTCAATCTCGGAATCGCTGAACTCTCCAGCACTAGCCCCGCGTCTCTGCGCAGTCTCCATCTCCTCAAACCTTGCTCGGAGATCTCGCATCTAGCGTTCTATCTCAGCATTCCCTGTCGGTCTTCCCCTTCTTCGCACCTCCCTATCTTCGGGATCTGGTGACTGCCTTTCTCTCCTTGGCGGCATGACGTATTTTTTGTCTCTGCTACAAAAAGCAAAGATACTCCCGCTCTGATACCACTTGGTGCAAGTTCGCAACCCTCACGGTTCAACTTGCCTCTCTCCAGGACCTTCTCTAAACTCAGCTCGAAGAGTCGAAGACTCTTCCTAATACCCACAACTATCTCCTCGGTTTTCTCCTATTCGCTTCTCGGGAGTTCGGGTTTCGTGGTTTCGTGAAACTCGGGAACACAATTCTCATGCAACGTAAAACCTCGAACCCTGAGCTCCGATGGCATGTGTCCTCACTGGCGTCACTTGGACCCACACACCTATGAACTCGGGAAACCGTCGGTCGGGAGTTCGCGATTTCTGCAGCACCGTTTCACAGAACCTATCAAGTCCCGATCCCCGAACTCCGACACCACGTGTCAATTTCCACACTATGACAGTGGGACCCTTCGCAATTCGTGGTTTCACTAATCCTCCATGGTTCTTTCGACCTTAAAAATTCCGAAGTGCCGAATCCCGACTTCCGGGGATCTTGTGCCACCTGTCCTTGTCATGATCGACGGCTCCCATTGATTCGGGAAATCGCAACTCGCGATTTCGGAGAATTCAAAACTCTCACTTTGACAAACACCAAACATCGAACCTCGATGGGCTTTGTTTCCCCCTGCGCATACAGATTTAACCTCCGCTCAATTCCTACGGGATCCTACGATCAACGGGATTTCGCGAGCCTCGACTGCGAACCCTGATCGTTAATTCTCTGACTGGAGGGTCTCCTCTGTTTCAAATATCCTTTGTTGTTCGAGCCCTCTTGGGTCTGTTCCCAGCGTTATCTCAAAAGGAACTCTCCCTCCTGAGATTAATTTCTCTTATTCCTTCAGAGATTATGCACACCCTCTGATGCTCGGCCTCAACAACTCTCGAAGTGTTGAGCTATTCTTTCAGTTTTTGTGCGCTCACATCCACAGGTATCCCTAGTTCCCTCAGCTCAGGAAACTGCTGAGACTTCTCTCCATCCTGCACTTCTCCTACATGGCTTCCTTGACCCAATTCAAACCCTGGGCAAGCAAGAATAAGAGTTTAACTGTGAGCCTCCTCAACGCACTCTATGCGGAGGAATTCAACTGCATTCTATGCAGGAATCTCCTGGCTCAACCAGAGAAACAATTGAAACTTATTCTCCCTTCTCTCGGACTTCAGTTAACCTCTGAAATCACATGCATAGCATAACCAAAACAAATGCATACAAGGAAACAAAACATTCATGAACATATAAGCAACATACACAGAGAAAACAACACCAGTCATGAAATTGAATCAAATCTCTTCTTATTAATCCAATCTGTAAATGAGGGCTCTCCACAAGTTCTCTGCTCTACTCTCCTGAATGAATGCTAATGTTACAATGATACAAAGGAGGGTGCCTATATTCTGTTTTCCCTCGAAAACTGGAATCATCATATCTACAATAAATTCCTATCTAACAACATTAAAACTAATAAATGCCTTCTTATCTATAATACAATACAAGTGCGCTTTATTACATTAACTCTTTAATGCTTGGCGCAACA
>ML789414.1:55150-67724 GCA_009831015.1 Picea engelmannii
GAAATCCCGAAAATGCGGGTCGTTGGTGGAAATCCGAAGAACGAGATCAATGGCTCCTGGTGTCTCTCATCCAACAGTGGTTACCCTCCTAAGCTTGTGAACGATCTGCCTTAACATCTGCGTAGAACTTTGAGCTCCGACGGTTCACGGGATTTTGGTATTTTCCCAATGAAGTTTCCACCATCCATTCCCTTAAAGACATCTGATCGTTACCCTCCTCAGGTTTGATCAATCAGCCTTAACATATGCGTAGAACTTTAAGATCTGACGGTTCACGGGATTTCGGTACTTCCCGGTGAATTTTCCACCGTCCATTCCCTTAAAGACATCTAATCGTTACCCTCCTGAGTTTTGATCGATCAGCCTTAACTTCCACACAGATCTATGGGATCTAACGGTCCACTAGATTTTGGTCCTTTTTCTTGAGAATTTATCACCGTTCATTCTTCTAAAGATATCTGGCGAGGAGGATTTGGTGCTTTTCCACTAGAGCTTGACCCCTGCGAGACGATTTCTCTCTCTGCCTCGCTCTGAACACTTTAGGCTGATATCATTTTCTCTCTCTGAACAATGGAGGCTCCTTTGAGCTAAGTTCACTTCACCCTCTTACTTTGAGTATGCTGGAAGGGTGCAGCGAATAAGGGAAGGAACAGAAACATGGAGGGAATTTACCCACATAAGCTTTCCGTTCGAAGTATATTAGGTGGGTGTAATAATATCCTTACGGTAAGAATTGAATCGTTCCTGTTTTTACAATCTAAACTTAAACGAAATTGATTCATGTCCAATTTTTTTTTTTTATATGGTGATTTTTGAGGTACATTACATGTGGTATCAGAGGAAAAGTTACAACACTAGGCCTGAACAAGGCCACATTAATTGCTTAGTATATATATTCTGATCTATGAGAAAACTAACAAATCTTGTGAATTGCAAACATAAATCTTTTATGTCTTGTGTTGAATAATGGCATCTCAAGAAAGTGCAGAAATCAGGGTGGAAGAGAATCCACAACAAGGACCTCCTGGAGATCCAAGATAGAATAGTGATGGAAGCTCACCCACGGAGGTGTTGGAAACAATGAGAAACCTTATTGTTGAACTACAAGTTTTCAAGGCTGACAATGAAAAATTGAAGAAGGCACAGCAGGAACAACAAGAGATAAATGAAGTCCTGTTGCGTAGTATAGTAACCAAGATAAGTCCAAAAGATGATAACCATGAGGAAGAGTTCAGCAAAAGGGCCTCCAAGAATTCTGGTGCGAAAATGGAAAAAGGAGACAGTTCGTCTGAAGGGACACCTTCAGCTGAAGACAAAACCATACCAGACAGAAAAAGAAAACAAACAGACCACCTTGAAGGAGAATTTAAAAAGATTAAACCAACTACTTTTGACGGAGAATCCAGGATAGGAGAAGAAGTTGAGGCATGGTTGTTGGACATCAAGAAATACTTCCAAATCTACAACTATTCCAACAACATGAAGGTCAGAATGGCCATCTACAATCTGAAGGGGAAGGCCAACATTTGGTGGCAGGACCTGAAATTGGACAAGGGCCTAAAGGAGAAACAATTGGAATGGTCTGACTTCAAGAAGTATTTTAAGAAACAATACCTTTTTGAAAGCTACTATGAAAGGAAGATGAAAGAATTTTATGAATTACGACTCGAACAAATGACGATGGATGACCTTATAAATAAATTTATGGAACTACTAAGGTTTGTACCATACATCTGGGAGGATAAGGTAAAAATCCAGCGATTCTTAAGTTGTTTACTATAGTCCTACAAGGACAGAGTTGAGTTTGATAACCCCAAATCGTTGAGTGAGGCATTCAAGAGGGCACAAATGTGCTATGACCAGTACAAACAACGGGTAGAGTTTCCCAAGACCTGGAAGGATAAGAATCAATATGGAATAAACCAACGAAAGAAAGGATACCATCCAACTCCTTATCAGAATGCAACAAAAAGTTTCCCAAGGAAGGATTTTCACTCCAATCATCCGAATACGCAAGGTAGTAGTAAACCGGTAAACCTTGGAACAAAGAAGTTTGGGGACAACTCCCGCGAGCCATTAAAGTGTTGGGAGTGTGGAGAGCCTCATCTAAGGAGGAACTGTCCACGTTTAATTGCAACAAACAGATCTTTTGTCCACAATTTACAGGAAGCCTTGACAGTAGGAGACATGGCCAGAAGTTTGCATCGGATAAATGCAGCCATAGATGGTCGACAAGCTGACCACCAGTCGTCGGTGGTAGAGATTGAAGGTAAAATTCATGACACTCGAATTTCTATTTTAATTGACCCTGGAGCTATGTTAAGTTATATTACTCTCAATGTAGTAGAGTCGAATAAACTTAAGAAACAAAATCATGCAAAATCTTGGCTTGTACAACTAGCAACAGGGACTAAAAGAAAACTAGTTGACTTTATTTCTGATCTTGAGTTCAGTTTAGATGGTCAAAATATAAGGACCAATCTGAACATCCTACCACTAGGGTCTTATGATATGATTATTGGGATGGATTGGTTGGAGAAACACAAAGCAGTACTAGATTGTTATACAAAGATACTTAGCTATAAAGATAATTTTGGCACTGTTAGAACATCCCGAGGCATACCAAAACCGGTGTCAGTCAGACAAGTTTCAGTGATGCAATTCAAGAAATGTATTAGAAAGGGATGTCAAGTTTATGCCATCCAAGTGACGAATCTATTAGAAAAAGAAGATAATCCCAAGTTAGAAGACTTTGTTGTCCTACGTGAATTCTGAGACATGTTTGTTGATGAGATACTAGAATTGCCTCCTAAAAGAAATAGATTTCTCCATAGACTTACTACCCGGATCAGCCCCTATCTCAAAAGAACCCTACCGAATGAGTCTACTAGAACTGACAGAATTAAAAATACAATTACAGGAATTGTTGGATAAAGAGTATATCAGACCAAGTGTCTCGCCATGGGGAGCACCAGTCCTCTTTGTGAAAAAGAAAGATGGTACTCTGAGACTATGTATCGATTATAGACAACTGAACAAGGTAACCATTAAGAACAAATACCCCTTACCTAGGATAAATGATCTGTTCGATCAAGTTGGGGGGTGCAAGATCTTCTCAAAATTGGATTTACGATCCGGTTATCATCAAGTTAGGATAAAGGATCAGGACATAAGAAAAACAACTTTTCGAACAAGATACGGACACTACGAGTTTGTAGTCATACCTTTCAGACTCACTAATGCACCAGCCACATTTATGTGCTTAATGAATAGCATTTTTAGCCAGTACTTAGACAAATTCTTAGTAGTATTTATCAATGATATTCTGGTCTATTCTAAAACGGAGGAGGAACATGATGAACACTTACGAATAGTCCTGCAAACACTAAGAAAACACAAACTATAGGAAAAAATTGACAAATGTGATTTCTATCAAAAAGAAATACAATATTTAGGACATCTCATTTCCTCGGAAGGTATTGTCGTAGACCTAGAAAAGATAAAAGACATTATGGAATGGCCAGTGCCTAAAGATGTGGAAGATATCCGGCCATTCATGGGAATCACTGGATATTATCGCAGATTTATAGAAGGGTTCTCCAAGATATCCTACCCTATCACGTCACTACAAAATAAAGGGACCAAGTTTAACTAGTTGCAAAAGTGTCAAGACAGTTTTAACAAGCTAAAAGAATTATTGACATCGGCGCCCATTTTGAAGGTAGCAGACCCAGATAAAGACTTCACAGTATGTGTTGATGCAAGTAAAGAGGGGCTAGGCAGTCTTCTAACTCAGGAAGGGCACGCGATTTGCTATGAATCCCGAAAATTAAAGGAGCACGAGTGAAATTATGTCACTCGTGACTTAGAATTGGCAGCAGTAATACATGCCTTAAAAATGTGGCGACACTATATCATGGGAAGAAAATTCTTACTATTGGCAGATAATAGTGGAGTGAAATATCTATTTAACCAACCAAACCTTAATGTGAGACAAGCAAGGTGGCTAGCCTTCTTGAGCGAATTTGACTTCAAAGTCAGACATATCAAGGGTAAGGAAAATAAATTAGCAGATACTTTAAGCCACAGAATCCATGGGTTATTTGAGATAAATATCAGTAGAGAAGAAAGTGATCTAGAACAAAGAATTAGAACGGCAGGTGTTAATGACGAAAATTACATTGAGATGATGGCAGAATTGCAAAATAGTGTCACAAACTCAGATGAACCGGATATAAGTATCGACAAGGAGGGACTATTAAGATTTAAAAACAGACTTTATGTACCAGATTCAACAGAGCTAAAATTAACTATTTTAGACGAAGTGCATAAGAAACGATACTCTGGCCATCCAGGTTACCAGAAAACAATAACAACACTCAGAAAACTATTTTACTAGCCTAATATGAAGGGCGAAACAGCAGAATACTTGGCTAGGTGCCAAGATTACCAGCAGGTTAAGGCTGAACACCAGGATCCAACTAGCCTATTACAACCATTACCAGTACCAGAATGGAAATGGGAGATCATCTCACTGGACTTTATCACAGATTTGCCTAAAACTCAGAAACATAATGATTCTATCATGGTTGTAATCGATAAACTCATTAAGTCTGCACATTTTATTCCTGTAAAGTCTACTTTTAACGCTATTAACATTGCTAAAATATTCATGAAAGAAATTTTTAGACTGCATGGTATTCCTAAAATGGTGATTTCCGATAGAGACGTAAAATTCACATCCGCTTTTTGGAAGGAATTGTTTGCAGAGCTAAATACTAATTTGAATTTCAGCACGAGTTTTCATCCACAAACAGATGGACAGACCAAAAGGAAAAACCAAATCATAGAAGATATGCTCTGCATGTATGTAAGAACAAAACCGAACAAGTGGGAAGACTACCTACACTTGGTGGAATTTGCATATAACAATGGGTACCAAACTTCGACTAAGATGAGCCCTTTTGAAATACTGTACGGCAGAAAGTGTACAACTCCGATTAGCTGGGATAACCTGGCTGACCGACTCATGGTTAGACCAGAGATGCTCCAAGAAATGGAGAACATGGTAAAGAAAGTACAAAAGAACTTGAAAGAAGCATAGGATAGACAGAAGAGCTATGCGGATCAGAAAAGAAGACACTTGGAATTTCAAGAGGGAGACCATGTTTATTTGAAGGTCAAAGCCTGAAAAATCTCGTTGAATTTGGGGAACTGTGCCAAGATGGCACCCAGGTTTTGTGGGCCCTTCGAGATACTAGCTTGAATTGGACCCGTAGCATATCAGCTTGCACTTCCAGCTAATCTAAGAATTCATAATGTATTTCATGTTTCTTTGTTGAAAAAGTATATTCATGACCCTACTCATATGATTGATTGGAATTGGTGCTGGTGGAACCCCTGCACATTATGGACCGGAGAGAAATAACACTTCGGAACAGAGTCGTCGCTCAGGTAAAGGTGCAATGGAAGCACTTTAGTCCTGAGGAGGCCAGTTGGGAATTGGAGGGAGATTTGTGGAAATATCATCCAATCATGTTCCAGGAAAGGAACGAACACTGAGGAAAGTGTTTTACTGAAGGGGGAAAGGATGTGACATCCCCCAAAAATAAATATTTTTATTTTTATGTGTTGGAAATTTATTTACGTTTTTGGCAAATTCGAATCTGGAAAATTTTTGCCATTTATGGAAATTCTGAATTTCGAATTTAATAATTATATTTAATTATTGTGACTGTTGGGAAGAGATCTGTTTTGACCCAACTAACAATTTGACTATGACACTTGTATCACAATAGAATAATTATATTAACTGCAGGAGGACAAATGGAACAACCATGTTAAAATCAGCTGACCATGACTCCATGAGTGGGGAACAAGTTGGAACTGCCTCTGGGTTGATGATTACAAGTGGAAAATTAGAGATTTGGCCACTGGCAGCCCCTGAAAAATTAGGGATTAAGAAAAGATGCGAAAATCCCCAAAGGAGGGAAAAGACCTAGGCAAAAATGGATAAATAGCATATGCGAGGAGGCAGGACACTGTCAAGTATGCTGGGAAAGGATTCCTGAGCTCTCTTGTCGTTATGAACACTGCGGATTAAGTGTGAGGAAAGAGGAGCCTGCTGAAACAGAATTGCCTTGTTGTTATGAGCATTGTTGAGTAAGTGTGAGGCAAGAGGATAATTGTTGGAATTGAAGGACATTGCTGAGGAGGAGTTTCCAAGTTCACCCTCATGGATTCATGGTCAGGCTAGTGGGTGAATCGAGCAAGTGATTTTGTCTGCCCTGTTCTATGGTTGGGAGGAACGTGGTTGTTCCCTTTGTCTTCTCGCAGATTGGATTCAGATATGTTGATCTATCCCTTTTTATTATGAATGGCTATATTTTCATCTGATGTCATGTATCCTGTAAATCTGAACTAGAATAGTTTCTATTCTCTATTTGAATGATTTAATGTCTGATGCATTATATTCGTTTAAATAGGAAGCGTAATGATTCCCTTCCTCTGTTCGAATGTTTTTACCTGATGTTAGGTATCTGTTAAATCCGAACTGGAAGTACCAGGCAACTTTATTTTATGCAAATAGAGTTATGAGAGACGATCCATCTACAGGATAGGTTTAACCTCTAGTAGAAATGTTAGGACACTCTGTAGGTTAGAAGAAAACTAATCTATATGGCTTTAGGTTTATTTCTGTGACTGGTATATTAAATAGATCTAAATTGGAGAAAATCGGGATTGAATAAATTGTGTCGAAGGGAAATGGGAAGATATACCGCTAGAATTAATTTTTCCAAGCAGTCTAGAAACCCCTTTTGTTTTTTTCTTATGCTAAATAATCTTGAGAATCGACACCTTTCAGAGGTTTTTTTTTTTATTTCCTAGGTTCCTTTCAGAATGGGCTACCCTTTTCCTTAGTCAAGATCCATGACAAATTTAGAGATTTTCCCTCACAGAAAACCTTTATCCTTTTGTATCGTTCGGGGTTTGTAAATTTTTCTTAAGTCCTTGTGCTTTTGGAATTCGGGAAATGTCTTACGTTGTTGTTCGACATTTGAAACCCCGAAACCCCGAGTTCTAAAATCCTGAATTTGTAGGGCCCACACCCTTACCTTTTTCGTAACTTCGCGATTCGACGTTTGATGACTTGTGATGTTTTGCATCGGGAGTTAGTAAACCTCGAAACCCGAATTTGTAGGGCCCACCCCTTACCTTTCGTAACTTCGCGATTCGGCATTTGATGTCGTGTGATGTTTTGCATCGGGAGTAGTAAACCCCAAAACCTGAATATCTAGGGCCCACACCCTTACCTTTTTTCGTAACTTCGTGATTCGGCGTTTGATGATGTGTGATGTTTTGCATCGGGAGTTAGTAAACCCTGAAACCCGAATTTGTAGGGCCCACACCCTTACCTTTTTCGTAACTTCGCGATTTGGCGTTTGATGACGTGTGATGTTTTGCATCGGGGGTTAGTAAACCCCGAAACCCGAATTTGTAGGGCCCACCCCTTACCTTTCGTAACTTCGCAATTCGACGTTTGATGTTGTGTGATGTTTTGCATCGGGAGTTAGTAAACCTCGAAACCTGAATTTGTAGGGCCACACCCTTACCTTTTTGCCTTTTCAAAAGTTTTTTCATGTTGATGTTTGGACATTGGAAATCGCGAAGTTTCGAACTCTGAAATCCCGATGTGTCGGTCATACCTCCTTCCGCCTTTCACTTTTTCGAAAGTTATGGTTTGTTGTTGGTTGGTATTTGAAACCCCGAAACCCTAAATTCTGAAATCCCAAAAATGCGGGTCATTGGCGGAAATCCGAAGAATGAGATCAGCGGCTCCTGGTGTTTCTCATCCAACGGTGGTTACCCTCCTAAGCTTGTGAACGATCCGCCTTAACATCCGCATAGAACTTTGAGATCCAACGATTCATGGGATTTCGGTATTTTCCCAATGAAGTTTCCACCGCCCGTTCCCTTAAAGACATCTGATCATTACCCTCTTGAGGTTTGATCGATCAGCCTTAACATCCGCGTAGAAATTTAAGATCCGACGGTTCACGGGATTTCAGTACTTCCCGGTGAATTTTCCACCATCCGTTCCCTTAAAGACATCTTATCGTTACCCTCCTGAGTTTTGATCAACCAGCCTTAACTTCTGCACAGATCTATGGGATCTAACGGTCCACTGGATTTCAATCCTTTTTCCCGACAATTTATCACCGTTCATTCTTCTAAAGATATCTGGCGAGGAGGATTTGGCGTTTTTCCACTAGAGCTTGACCCCTGCGAGATGATTTCTCTCTCTGCCTCACTCTGAACACTTTAGGGTGATATCCTTTTCTCTCTTTGAACAATGGAGGCTCCTTTGAGCTAAGTTCGTTTCACCCTCTTACTTTGAGTATGCTGGAAGGGTGCAGCGAATAAGGGAAGGAACACAAACATGGAGGGAATTTACCCACAGAAGCTTTCTGTTCAAAGTAGATTAGGTGGGTGTAATAATATCCTTAGGGTAAGAATTGAATCGTTCTTGTTTTTACAATCTAAACTTAAACGAAATTGATTCATGTCCAATTTGTTTTTTTTATATGGTGATTTTTGAGGTACATTACACGGCTAAACCTTATATAGTTATATGACATGGATCTACAATGTATTTGATTGGTAGCCATGATTTTATATTATCCTGAGCATGGGTATGCCCACCTCAGTGAGACAATTATTATTTTGCAGACGACACCTCTCGATTTCTGGTCCCTGGGCTCACTTGTTCGGCACTTCGGTGAAGATTGTTAATGTATTTCAGCCATCAGATGCTCTTCTGATCTCACACATTAGGAGGCATCTGTTATAACCCTAATTTTCACCAGACATGCCTACCTGGCATCATGACATCTCAGATTCCTTCTTTGCCAAAACACTGCTGAACAACTCTTCTTAAAAACCCCTTTAATAATTACCCACACACCCTGCTCCATTACTGCATGCGTGTACATGCTAGCTGACCCAAGACAGCCCGCGTGAACCTACATAACAACAGAAAAAGAAAAGTTTCTAATGGATCACACAGCTTTGGGTAGGTTAACTAAACCTTTCATCCATGCATGGCCGGTCACTTGACCAAATACCTAGATTCTTCTAGCCTATAAAAGAAGGGTTAGGGGTCCCATTTGAAAGGAGGAGAATCATAGTAAAGAAACTATACTCGATTGAGCATTCCCTTTGTCCCAACCTTTAGCCATCCTTGTGCGAAGAGAAGTATAGAGCAAAGCAGTTGGAAGACAGTGGAAGAAGAGCCCAGGACCAAGATCAAGGAGCAGTAGCTGACTTTATCATTGTGAATTTAATAAAAGAATTGTTTTTCCCGTCCCGCCATATGAGATTGTCATTATTGGAATATTGATTGTATGATTGATTAAATCTCTAAACCGTTAGTTCATAGATCAAATGCATGTGGAGTTTTTTGTTTGTCTTTAGTGAATGCAGGTCAGCATTGGGAGGAGAGTTGCAGTCAAAGAACGACCAAGCGCAAAAAGGGATCGACATCAAACACGAAAAATAAGGTACATCAACTTAATCTCTTGAGCCTTGTATTTACATACCAGTAATGGGGTTTAGGCATGGGATGATGGTAAAAAGTAAGAAACTTTAGTTCATTTCTGCATGCATGATAAAACCCTTAGTGCTAGTCCATAGGAGGGATTTCCCACCCACAACAATAACTATTGTAAAACTATAAAGAAATTATTTTATGTAAAGAAACTAATTGAAAGTCAAACCAATTTGACTCCAAAGAATAAAATTGAAAAATATGTTATATGTTAACATTTAAAACTAGTCTAACGAATATATTATTCAATTTCCCTACATGTAAATAGAATACAACATTTCTAGTCTTTCTATTATGATTTGTATAACACTAAAAACATCATTTCAGAAAAGAATCAATGCATTTAACTTTACATACCCTCTCAAATCTAATAAACCCTAATTTCTAATAGAATCTTGGCAATAACATGACAAATATTGTTTAGGAATGATTTCTTTACCTGGCCCATGGCTTGGCCACAGGGCTGCCGGCCTCTGTGGCCAATCCGTGGGAACGCCAATGGCTTGACCACAGGGTTGGGCCCCCGCAGCCAAGTCACAGTCCACTGGACTGTGGCTTGGCCACAGGGCTGCCCCCCTGCAGCCAAGTCACAGTCCAGTGGACTGTGACTTGGCTGCGGGGGCCCAGCCCTGTGGCCAAGCCATTGGCGTTGCCACGGCTTGGACACAGAGGCCACCACCTAAACTAAATTTTAATTTAAAAATTAAAATTAAATTTCATATTACAATCTACAGATTAAAATTAAAATTAAAAAAATATATATATATAGTTACATACCTGAAGCTCATCCCGCCGAACGCCCACCAACACAACATCCCAACCTCTCGCAGGAACACCCGTTGGCACTCACGAATGCTCACAAACACCCTACGTATGTGCCAACACTCCCAAACGCTCACAAACGCCAACACTCACGAATGCTCACAATCACGAAGGAACGCTCACAAACGCCAAAAGGTTAGAAAAATATTTGAATGTTGATGTGTGGTTGATATATAAACATTCTTTCGGCCGAACAATCTTTCGGCTGAAAGAGTTTTCGGTTGAAAACATGTTCGGCCTAAAGATTGTTTCGACAGGAATATCTTTCGGCCGAAAGAATATTGACGGATGGAAAAAAATCCATCCAACTAAATATTTACAGGCAAATCAAGAATACCGTCACTGTACCATTCAATTTGATGTTTCACCTTTCGGCCGAAAAATACTATTAGTTCAGCCAAAAAAATGTTTTTCAAAATTTTGGAGATCAGATTGTCACGAAAGTGTTACCCACCTCCATGATTTCACCCTTAGTTAAGTGTGCATAGTGGTAAGTGTGGTAAATTTCACTTATTATTTTGATATTTTATTCATTTGTTATATTTTGTTCTTATTCATTTGTTATATTTTGTTCATATGTAGTTTAATTAGTTTTGTTAATTAGTTAGTTTATAGTTTTGTTATTTTTGTTACGGTTATTAATTATTAAATGTTAATTTTTTGTTATTTGTATGAATTGTTAAGATATTTATGTTATCTTGTTTATTACTATGTATATATTATGATATGTGTGGATTTAAGAACAAGTGTGTGTGATTATGATAAGAGGACAAAGTTTAAAATAAATTTCCTTTACATCTTCTCTTCATCTTTCTCTTGCTTCACATTTTTCCTTATTGCAATTTCATCACTTTCCCCTCTCGCTTTCTTGGGTGTATCTTTTCGAGGACATTTCATTTGCGTAGTTTGAATTTAGATTCATATTTATTTGTTTTTCCTTTTAGGTAGTTTGTTTTAATTTGGTTTTTCCTGCACTTGGTTTCATTTATTACACTTTGGATTCCTGCACTTTAATTTCCCATATATTCAATCACCAAAGGATGATTAAAGGCCTAACTCATTAGACATGGATTTCCTGTAATGGGTTTCAACCTAAGGTGCTAGTTTACTTCCTGTCAATTGAATTCATTTTCCGGTTTCTTATTTCATTTATTGCATTGAAGTGTGTTTGTCAGTCGTAGATTAGGTTAGACTAGGATCTAAGTCTACAACTCCCTGGTTGATAATTTAATGTTGGAATTAATAGTGCATATATTTTCCCCAACAATTATATCACTTTGTTATTATTTACCTTCTTCATCACTGAACATTATTATTTTATTATTATTCATCTTCTTAAGGATGTAAATTTTATGATGTTTTGCTAAATTTATGAAATTTATTTTATTTTATGATTGAAAATATATTTTTTGATAAGGTCGTCCACCACTAAAATTAGCATAGATCCATCATAACTCTAAATCGATTAAGCACCAGAGGAACTAAAATCTATCGAGATGTAAAGCTTAATTTTTTTTCTCACTCAAACAGATTTACACCTTCATTAATTTGATCCCTCTTTCCACTGGATAAATTCAAAAATATGGATACACGCCATTTGTATTCCCATAACGTATCATTTTCGCAAAGAACATAATATAAATACCATTTTATGGTTTATTCTGTTGATGAATTTGGAAAAACAACAACACTAAGATGTTGAATCCAAATGCTAATGTTTAAATTGGCTAAAATGACATGAATATAAATATTGCTCCATTTTATGGTTATAATACCCCCAAATCAATCAAAACATGAAATGTCTAGTGTAATTTTAGGTATTAGGGAATAATAATAAAGGAAATGTGTCTTGGCATTTGATATGTATCCTTACATTTCCCACAAACAAGGGGGTCTCATACACCAATTTGTTGCCTAGCTTAGCAGTGACCTTAAAAATATATTATTATTATTATTATTATTATTATTATTATTATTAAATAGCACTTACAATTCCATTCAAATATCTTGTTGAAGTAATAATAAATCATTCATTTGAATTCTTTGAATCAAAGAAAATAAAATATCTTGTCACTCACTAGGCACATGCATAAATATTCAAATATTTGAATATTATATTGTTATTTTTTAATGTTAATGTAAGTT
>ML789414.1:97855-120772 GCA_009831015.1 Picea engelmannii
TTAGTCGTGTTTTTTTAATGGCGTTCGGGTTTTTTTTCATTTGTCCTGTTTTGACTGCAGCGTGATCGTACGGAACGGTGATGTTGATAACGATTCTGCAAAATTAATTCGGAGTGGGCGAGTCAGTTCAAATTGAATTCCAACCGTTATGGGCCCTTGTTCAAATTGAGATGCTGGTTCAAATTGTTATAAAAAAACTAATGAGCATTCAATGCATAAAATCATAAACACATGAAGAGAAAAACTAAACAAGTAGTTCGAGAGGATCATGAAAGATGAAATTGAAGAACAAGCAATCGAAGATAGAGAGTCAGTGCAAACCATCAAGAATAAATTTTATACAGAACTTCACGATGGGTTTTTTTTGCACTATTCCATCGTTACTTCACAAATTTCTCATAGGCAAAGGATTAAGCGACATCATTGAGTACCGATCTCTCCTGAAAAATCCAAAAATCCTCCTCCAAACTCTAATTGGAAAGAAAGATAAGACCAGTGGGAACGGTTCTTCGAATCTAACTGCAAAGATACTAGAGAAACTTGGGAATACTTCTAGTAGAAATGAGAATAAAATAAATGACAAACACCATCGACCATGAGTAAGTGAGGCCAACGTTGGGGGGTTAGATGATTCGTGAGATGGTATAAAGTCGAATTCGAAGTCGAAGCACACCCAAGTCAAAAATTTCAGAAGTCAAGAGGAAGATAATCAATTCAAGTGCGAAATTTAAATGTCGAAAACAGACCCACAAACCTTCAACGGATATACAAAAACAAGAATGGGACAAGATACCTAAGAGGCGAGAAGAGTTGTGAAACGAGAGTGATCCCTTAAAATATCAAAGAAAACCTATCCAGGAATGGAAGATCATTGGAGTAGCCCTTGAGAGCATCCTGATGGTTCCTGAGAGGAGGAAATTCTTGCAGTTGATCATGGTAGTCGGTGGCGCTGAACAAGCAAACTACCAAGTTGATATGGAGATCGACGATTCAAGACATGCAGCTCAAATTTATCTTACAAGAAGTCCTAGCCCGAATATTACAGACTTCCTCCGCTAAAGAATTTTCACGTGGATATGAATTCACCAAGGGTGTGGTGTCGAACATAAAATGTTGGTCAATTAAGAGATACGGTGCTCATTGAAGCACAAGAAAATCGACCAAAATATATATTACTTCGTGTAACAGACCTCACAAACTTTCCCCCCCTACTAAATCTTTTATTTGAAGATGCAAATTCAATAGACAATGACAACGAATCAATGCAACCCTATAGAGGGCGATTAGTTGAGTATATAAACAAATATTGTCAGACATATGTCCCAAGTACAAGAAAAGAACATGCACAATTATCAATTGAATACATCCTGCATGAAGACCGATAACAGAAGATATTGGTCGAGTCGAATATTCTGACTTTGAATCAAAGAAACAACTTGAATTCCCAGTCGACTTCGACACAAATCCTCAAAAATTCCCAAATAGAAAGAAATCTATGAAGTTTACAATGGAGCTCAACTACATTCCAATCTATGAAGGAAATGAGGATCTCAAACGACATAGACAAGAACCGAAATAACAGATGAAGATAGACAAATGACACAATTTGGTGCTACACTTCGAGCTCGATCCATTACCTAGTTTATGAACTACACAGACAATCAGCGTTGTTTTGTTAGAAATAAAACAAAATTTCCTCAAATTATTTAACACATAAGAGATCAGTCACCTAGAGGCTAAAACATTGAAATAAATCAAGAAGAACCCAGGAGAAATTGTCTGTGAGTACGATAATAGCAACAAAATGTGTATTCCTCGGATAGACCTTTCCAGCAGGCTATCATGCGCCTAAAATTGAGATTGTATACAAAAATTACGACCCAGGGAAGTTGATGTACTAACTTACCCAAACGGGGCCCACATGAATTTTGGCGCTTCATCTCCTACAGTTAGGTTTTTTGGATGTCTAGGGTTTTTGACATTCCTATTTATTGTAAAAATGCCTTCAGAGCCTCATTGTAATAATCTTCTTGCGAATGAGCAAAACGGTCACATCTCTTCTAAGAGATAATCCGCCACCATTCTAGCAAGCTTGTTTCCATTGCATTTTATAGTTTCAGCTTATTTCCTTATTAAGTAGAAACTAGTTTTACTGTATATCGATTATTCTATGTTAAGAATATTTTATAATAATATGTATTCATTTCATTCTGCAAATATATTATGGATCAATGATGCACTAGACCCTACAGTCCACTGAATTCATATTGAAACATTTTGAGATATATGTAAAGGGGTGACAAATCATGCTATGAGGGTCTACCCACACAACTTGAGAAATGTGCACCCAAAGTGGTCTGACATATGTGAGGATAATAATCACTTGACTCAAGAATTTCGGTTGAATGGAAAAAATTGAACAAAACTTCACTCAGTATATCACACATAGAAAATTGACCAAGGTGGAAATGGACATAAAAGTCGAGGTTGAGGAGGATGCCAAGTCCATGGACGAGGAGGACGAGGAAACTTAGGTAGAGGATTAGGTCGAGTAAGATATTACTATTTTCATTGTTGGAAGGACAACCACATCAGTGCAAATTGTCCAATAAAAAACATAAATGATCTCAAGTTTTGTAATAGTTGTGGAGTGAGAGACCACTCACTTGAAGAATGTCCAATAGTACTCAAAAAAGTGATGAACAAAAGAAATGTAAATCTCTTACATACAGTGACAAAACATGACATTTTGAATTTGAAGAACCTCCATATATAACACACTCTAGAGCTGGTGAGGACATTTTTGGAGAACCACCAAATCGACAGAAGGGTGGTGAAACTACATATCCCAACCTAGAACATGAAAAAAACTAATGCAGGAAGCAATGAAATTCTTAAGAAGCATGGACCAGGACAAAACCTACAAGGGAATACATGAGAACATATTAGAACTGTGCTAGACGAATTCCTCCAACTACTGAAAGAGAAAAATCCATTCATTCGATTGATTAATCTATTGAGCATCTTGAGGGAATATAAAGAAGAACAAATACCAATCAAAAGTTTGCACCAGTTATCACAAGAAGCATAAACAAATGAATTTGACTCTCATGTCGACCTCGAAATAGACGGAAATTTGATCAAACAAGTCATACTCGACTTCGGGTGCCAAGTAAATATTCTTCCTAGAGAAACATGAGTTTGAATTGGGAAGCCACCTCTACATCCTACAATGAATTTCTTGAAGTTAGGAGATCAAAGGTTTATTGGGCGAATTGGTACACTGAAAAGTGTAATAACATCTATTATGGGAATCCCGATAAGAGTTGACTTTGAAGTAATCAACCCAGTCAAAGGCATCCCCACCTACCCAAAATTAGTTGGACAACCCTAGGGACAGAACATGAGGGCCACAATCTCTCACGAAAGAGATATAATAAAGTTAAAAGGAAGTGGCATAAAAATCATAATTTCACTTGGTCTAAAGGAAGGAAAATCGTGGGTTGAGACATGGGATGAAGCACATGAAGCCCATCGACTATACCAAGTCATGAATGAGACGAAGGATAACATAGAACCCAATAGAGAAGGAGAAATATTACTTGTGTATCCATTTTCAATAGGCAAAAACTCAGATACAAAACTATACAATTGGCAAATGGAAAACTACAAATCACAAGAAAAAGAGTGTTGGTCGATAGAAGCAATATCAATACGATGATCCAAATCATGCTTCTCGGTACAAGAAATATCTACCGTGGCTGAAATAAATCTCAAGAAGACACCAACACTAATTGCGACACACTCACACACAAAGTAACCTATGCAATTCAGTGAAAGGAAATCTCCATCAGTGCATGTCGACGAAGTTTCTAAGTCAGTTGGGGAACATGGAAGAGTGAAAAGTCTAGTCGAATCATTTATAGACCAAGCATCCCGATGGTTGGAGACACATGCACCTCGACTACAGATGTGGAATACTGCTACACTTTACTTTGTATAAATATTTGGTGCGAAAAGACTATCATCCAATATTGACATCTTGAGGTTCAAACCTGATTTCATCCCAGTCGATCACATCCACCAATGTGAGAAGGACTGGAAGAAAGCAGGCTAAAGAGACGAAAGGGTATGAGCTCACATGTTTCCAAACACATTGGATGACATACCCCATAAATGGTATAAAATTGAGGAAGCATGTGGACATACATTCAAGTAGAATGAAATAAAAATTAAATTCCTTAAATACTTTGAATTCAGACTTGAAGAAGAACTATTGAACTAAGCAACAAGAGAGATTAAAAATTTCTTAGAACAACCAAGTCCCCAACAAACTCATATAAAGGAAAAACTTAAGTCGATATGGGCTCGACTTAGACTTGCAACTTAATATTGACACACAATTCAAGTAAGATCATAGCTCATTGAATAGACATGGAAAACATAATTTTTCCAGGACAAAGCTTTCGATGGAAGAAAACTTTTCCAGGAGTACAAAATCACGTAAAAACAATCTACTTCATCACCAAGGAAGAAAAGGAAGAGAAATATGATACAGAAAAATTGAATTTTACATTGATTTATAATCAAGTTATAGAAAGAGAATGACAGTTAAATGAATCAAAAGCGCCTGAATGTATGGATGTGGAAATTAAACCAAGGAATTTGAGATTTCAATAGACGATTGATAAAAAATGGCTAGAATAGGTGACTATTGGTCTGATAAGAAAACCATAGAAATAGTTGACCTCTTAAAGGAATATCAAGATGCCTTCACACATCACTACAAAGATATCAAAGGATTGGTATAAGAGATGGGTGAAATGAAAATCAAACTAATCCCTGGCACAAAGCCTATTAAAAAACAACCATATAATCTAGCACACAAATACAAACCCATCATCCATAAATAAATTGAAGAAATGCTTCACGCTGGAATTATATATCTAATTAACAAGTCGGAATAGGAAATACCCATGGTTGTGCAACTAAAGAAGCATGACCCAAAGAAACTGAGAATTTGTGTCAACTTTCGATGATTGAATAAACTAACAATGACCGATCCATTCTCGACACCATTTACTGATGAGATTATCAATGAGGTCGCATGACATCAATGTTACTCGTTCACTGACGGTTTCTATGGATACAACCAATTACCTATAGCTAAGGAAGATCAAGAAAAAACTATGGTTATCTATGAATTCAGATCATTTCAAGAATAGTTTGGTCTAAAATATCTCTTGGTAGTCTTCTTAAGGATAGAGGTAAAGGCATTTCAGGAATATATTTATAAAACAATGATCTTATATTTCGATGACAGAAATATCTACAACTTACTAAAATACCACATCCATTAGTTAATAATAATGCTAGAAAAATGCCGACAAAGCTAATTATATTTAAACATCAAACAATTCATCTTTTCCATGCCTATAGGTATATTGTTGGGCCATATTGTATGCAAGGATGGGATAAAATTTTACATGGCCAAAATTAAAATCATCCTCGACTTGAAACCACCATTCAACCAAAAAAGATCAAATTTTTTTTCAGTCACACGGGATATTACAAAAAAATCATTCACCACTACTCCGACGTCACATACCCAATCGATGAGACTTTAAATAAGGAGGTCAGTTTCCAATGGATTTAGCAATGTGACACGTCCTTCAAACTATTAAAATGAAAATTGGTAGAAGTGCCCATCCTTCAATTTCTAGACAGTTCAAGAAAATTTCATGTTCATGTCGATTTCTCAAGTGTCTTTGTTGGTGTGGTCTTAGCCCAGCCATACGATGACATGGTCAACCACTCGAATGAATATGACAATTGGAAACTAAATAAAGCATAAAGTAGTTGTTCGACAACTAAATGTGAAGCTCTAGAAATATTGTTTTCCCTGCAAAAATTTTGACACTATTTTCTCATCAATCTCTTTACATTTTTCACAGACCATCAAGCACTGAAAAATTTAATCAATAAACCTGTCCATCAAGGGAAACTATTTCGATGGCTACTTTTCTTTCAAGAATTTTACTTTGAAGTAGGAGTCCGACCGAGAAAAATGAATTTCATCCCGAATGACCTATCCTGACTTGAGACAAGGAAATATCTGACATGGATATATGATGAACTACCAGACATTAATTTATTCAGGGTTAAAGCAGTTCCCCAAGAACTGGAAGAAATCACAAATTTTCTAAAAGAAGGGAAAGCAAATGTGTTGGCAAGTTATTTTTTTGGTGTGATGTCAGTGTTGTCATTGATGTCAACTGAGAATGCTGAGAAGGAAAGAAGGAATCATGAGACAAAGGTTTTAAAGAAACTACATCAGGAACCGTTGATCTGACATTGCAAACTAACTTTTGACATCGCGAAGTGTGAAGTTTTGAAGTGCGAAGAGGAGCTCTGGTCCATCAGATCATAGAGGGTTGTGGACCATTGATCTAACACAGTGAAGTTCAGAAGTTCAGACATCGGAGAAAGGAGGAGATCTAACTCATGAGTTCGTGAAACATGAAGTCCCAAAGTGCTTGGCCCCAAGTCATAGCCATTGGTCACATCAACCGAGAATAGGGGAAGGAGCTAGCATCGCTAGGATATACCTCGGAGTTTCAAGAGTTAGGATAATCAAGGTGACTCACAACAGAATATCCAACGCGCGAAGTCACAAAGTGTCTTTTTGATTGGCGTGTGATCACAGCTAGTGGTCACATGGAGAGAAATTTTGTGCTCGGTGCTAGTTCGCATGGGTATAGTTCATGAGGACCCGATGTAATTCAAACTATTGATCTCTAAATTCGTCCTCCAACAAGATCTCAATCATTCAAATCTATCGACACTGTATTTACACATTGAAAATTAAAAAATACTCTGCGTGTATAATCGAACGACGTTGATTAAATAGACATTCTGATCGAAGGGTTGATGTTTCAATTCATGGTTCCTTGACCAGTTACGATTCAATTATACTAACTGAATCATTTTTCTTGGGCATTTGAGATTCGTAGTGTAACGTATTATGAGAGTATGCATAAAAGAAAAATACCTTGACAAAGTGAGGTTGTCGTTTCTATGTAAAATGAGTTGAACTGTATGTAATGAAAATTACAGTATGAACAGAGAGAGAACAAATTCAAAGATGAAGAACATAATTTGGACAAAGTATAAATGGTGAAAAGAGAATAATGTAAAATAACCTAAGAGCATGAGAAAAACAGAGAAAGAGCAGATGGAAAGCGATAGCAAGTGGAGCCAAGTATGAACAGATAGAAGCAGATCAGAATTGCAAAACAGAAAAGAGATAGAAAGTGGAGCCAAGCATGAACAGACATAAGCATAGAAGAATTGAAAAATAGAAAAGAGATAGCAAGTGGAGCCAAGCATGAACAGACAGAAGCGGATAAGAATTGCAGAATAGAGAATAAGTGGTAAGTGTTGAAATATCTGTATTGTTGTAAGGTATTATTCAAGAAAAGATTTATAATCAAGGTGGTAGGGTGGTGCTAGGGAAGATTGTGGTCCTCTGTTATTCAAGTTGGTGCTTGAATACTGGGAGTTGTAGCTTCCATCTAGTTGTGTCTAGAAAACAGGGTGGCAGGGTGGTGCTAGGGAAAATGAAGAGTTTTCCATGTGCAAGTTGGTGCTTGTATAAGTGGAAATAGGTGCTTCCATCCATTTGCTGCTGAAAATCATAAGGAGAAAATATGCTTCCTTCTAGTGGGTGCTAGAGAAACTTGAGTGTTGGTTCTCTCTACAAGTTGCAGCTTGTTAAAGAAGAGGTTGTAGCCTCATTTTGAGTTCATTCTCAAAGATAGATGATGTACAAAAATTAAAATAATGCTTATCATTCTAAGAAGAAGAGGTTTTCTCCCTTTATGGGTTTTCTCATGAATATCTGTCTCTATTTATATAATATGTGTGATTGATATTTACTATTTTTGTTGTTTATGTCTTGCATAATCTTGATTAACATTTGGATAAGAGTAACAATATTTTAACAGGAATAAAAATGTTTAAGCACAGTGACAATTGATTCACCCCCCCCTCTCATTTGTCTTAGTAATTTTAACAATTGGTATCAGATCAGGTTCCTTTTATTTAAAGGTAGTTCAGTAAACTTAAACATGACAAGTCATGAAGGTACTTCAACCAATAAGCCTCCTTTGTTTGATGGAACAAATTTTTCTTTCTAGAAGGCTAGAATGAGAACATACATTATGGCCTTGGGTGCTGATGTTTGGGATGTAGTAGAGACTGGATATACAAAACCTGTTGTGCTAGCTTCCAAAGATGATAAGTTAGAATTTAGATTCAATGTAAAGGCAATGAATGTTATCTTGAGTGGGCTTGTTGAAGTTGATTTTGTAAAGGTGATGCATCTTGAATCTTTCAAAGAGACGTGGGATAAACGTATTAGTCATTATGAAGGAAATGAGAAAGTAAAAGATGCCAAAATTTAGACATATAGATTGAAATTTGAACAAATGAAGATGAATGAGGATGAAACAATTGGTAAATATTTTTTAAGATTTGAGGATCTTGTGAATGCCATGAATGGTCTTGGTGAGAAGATTGAATACACACTCTTAGTTCATAAGATTTTAGGATCTCTGCTTGATAGATTTAATCCAAAATTTTATGCAATAGAAGAACTAAATGATCTTAAAATTCTGCCTATTGATCAACTTCTAGGAACTCTAACTACTTATAAAATGAGGATTAGTAAATATAAATCCACCACTAGAGAAGCATATTTTAAAGAAGAAAATAATACTAATTCATAATTAGATGAGATTGAGGAAAAAATTGTGAGAAGGTTAAAGAAAGGATCAGACAAATACCAAGGAAAGATGCCATTTAAATGTTTCAACTATGATAAGATAGGTCATTTTGCATCTAAGTGTCATCACAAGGAAAAATACCAGAACTCTGATGATGAAAAGAAATACAAATTTAAGAAACATAGTAAAAATAAAAGTTTGTGTGCAAATAATGATGACTTCTCAGAAGACATAGATAGCAATTCATCTTGTGAAGATAAAGTGAATGATTTTATTCTTATGGCCATAGGAGACCTTGATGATGAATACAAGGGAGGTGACATGAATGATGAAGAAGTTGTGGTTGATATGGAAGGTGAACTAATCAGTGATTTAGAAGAGATTGGCAGGCTCAGACTTAAGAAGAGAAAACAAAAACAATTGTTGATGCAGTTTCAAAAGAATGGTAAAGAACCAAGTGAAGATTTTGTTTTGTTAAAAGTAGAATTAGAAGAAGCAAAAAAAATATAAGATATTCTAAAACATCAATTAGCAGAGAAGAAGGTGAGATGTGAAGCTCTGGAAGAAGAAGTAGTGAAAGATAGAAATGAGTTGGAGAAGTTTCAAGCCTTGTATCACTAAAATATGTCAAGTATCAAAGCCTCAGAAGAACTGAATAGCATCCTGAGTAAACAAAGGTCTCCATTGATAAAAACCGGTCCAGGTTATGAAAGTGGTTCTAGTAGCAGTCAGCGAAAAAACAAAGAATCAACTAAGATGATCAAATTTCAAGTCAGCAAACAATCAAATTATGATCATACTCTGCAATTTTTTTTTAATAAAGATGAGTTGAGTTCTGAATGGGAACAAAGCCAACAAAAGATAAAACAAACAATTTCAAGATGAAGGACAATATTCAGGTATCAAAATTTGTTCTATGGTTACTGTTATTATTGTTCTAATTTTGGTCATAAAGATGCAAATTGTGGAATTAAGTTTAGAAGTATGCAACTAAGGAGGTCACAGAATAAACAATTGTTGCAACATAGAACTAGACAGTCAGTGACTAGAAAACAACGTACCAATTATTTTGATCCATTGTATAATGAGCATGAATGTTACATTTGTCATAATTTTGGTCACAAAGCATTAGATTGTCATTTGAAGAATTACACAGTAGATCCAAGAATAAATCCCTCAGCTGAAAATGTCAAGATATGGAAAAAGAAAGAAAGTAATAAGTGTGGGTTAGTACTTTCTATTCAAAGACAAAAGGATCCTTGGTATATTGACAATGGATGCTCCAAACATATGACTAGAGACAAAAGTAAGTTTTTGTCTCTAAGTGAAAGAAAATCAGGGATGTAACTTTTGGAAATGATGCAACAAGAAAAATAAAAGGTAAAGGAATGGTAAGTCTAAGTAATGGCAAAGGGAAAGCTCAAGATGTGTTGTTTGTAGATGGTCTGAAATATAATGTTCTTAGTGTCAGTCAAGTTTGTGACAGAGGATGTGAAGTTGTTTTCACTTCTAAAGATTGTAGAATAAAATCTGTGGATTCAGGATAGTTGATTGCAAAATGCATAAGAACATAAAACAATGTCTATGTTTTGAAAGAAGAAAAAGAAGAATGTCACTTAAGCAAGTATGATGAAAGTTGGATTTGGCATAGGAGACTTGGACACCTAAATTTTGATGATATAATCAAGGTTAGAAACAATGGGAAGTAAAATATCTTCCAAAGATATCAAATCCATATGATTCTGTATGTAAACCTTGCCAAATAGGAAAGCTTACTTGGACACAGTTAAAATATAAGAACTTTGCATCAACAAAAAAACCTCTTCAATTAGTACATATGGATTTATGTGGACCATCAAGGAAGGAAGGTACATGAAAAGAAAATTACTTCATGTTGATTATTGATGATTATTCTAGACTCACATGGGTTGCATTTCTGAAATAAAAATTTGAGGCATTTGAAAAATTCGAAGTGTTTAAGGCTCTGACTGAGAATCAAACAGGAAAAAGATTGAAGTGTTGGCATGTTTTACAGGCAGTGTATGCTTGTCATTGAAGGCAAGTAAAAGAAAAATGATGGCTTGAGTACAGGTATAATGTGCCAGGCGGGCACTAGAAGTATTTTGGTAAGACGCAGCAGAGCATGCTCGTGAATACCAGAAGAGATAGTGCATAGGTGCATGCAGAGTGCAAAGTATGCGTGTTTGTCATTGATGGAAAAGATCACAACCAACAACACAACGATGATCGCATGGAAAGATCAGAAGCTAAATTCCATTTCGGGTATCAGAAACAAAGACTCCATTTTGGAGTTTCGGATACCGGAAGCTGAAGGAGTCAAGGAAGCAACTCACGGCAGGAACTTGCAAAATGCAAAACCCCGAAATCATGAAATAGTCACATCAGCCGGAGTTTCAGATACCGGGATTTGGAGGAGTCAAGAGTGGAGACTCTTCATCACAGGAGTCCCAAAGCGCCGAAATGTGAAACGCTGAAATCCCGAAACAGGCACATCAACCAGAGTTTTGTTGGCAACCAATTCAATTTTTTCTATTGTCCTATCAGCTGCCTACACCTATGTCTTGCAAACTTCAAATTGTCGTCGCATTTTTCAAACAGACGATATTTTCATTTCTTGTGACACTTGCAAATTTGTTTCCATTAAGTTTTCACGACTGTAAGCATGAAAACTTCTCCTTTCATGGTCACATTTCGATTTGAATTGTCGTTATCTTTTTATCGATATTTTCTATGGAACTTACCTTTGGTTTATCGTTATATGGATGAAAAGATTTTTAAACTATGCCCATTTGGACATTCTTACTTTGATTGCATAACTTGGTTTTATTAAACTTATGAGGCATTGAGCATGTGGGTTTATACTTGATTCTATGAATTACATAAGGGTCATGACTTATTTTTTGTTTTTATATATAATGTGATCCTTATGATAATGTTTTTATGGCTCTTGGCTTGTAAAGTTTATAAATATCGATTGGCACAATGGTTTAAAACTGTTGATTAAATATTTATACAATGGCGCATGGTTAACATTTGGGGTTGATTTTATGTTGAATGACATTGGTTTGAAAAAACTATGGTAATGGCGCGTTGGCATATCACTCACCATTTGATTCTTTGGTTGGCAAACGATTGGTTTTGAACTATGCTATGATTGATTGAACATATGTGGAATTCGTCAGTTGTACTTTACCATAACTATTATGCATGGCGGTGAACAACTCCACCACCCTCGCATGCGCACATTAATGCGTTGCCCCTTTGATCGTTCATTGCTGTTAAACCAAATGACTCTGCTCTTGTGCGTTGGGAAATTCGAACCAAACCCTTACCATGTGCTCACACCATGGCTCCAGTCGTGAGGGATGAACCCGATGGGAGCCAGGCTCTGTTGATGTTCGATAGTGCCCGCAGTGACCTCGAGGAAAATGGATGTCTTCCATTTATACAAAAATTTGAGGGTTTTAACCTCTGCGTAGCTCGACAATTTGCTTTGACCTTTGATGGTTGTCGAGCCAAGGTCGGCGATGTTCAATTGGAAATTGGTGAACAGTTTCTCAGTTTGGCTATGGGTTTGCCTGCCACTGGACAACGATGGTCCAAGAATTGCAAAGTAGAGGAGGTCCCTTGGACACTGCTCTTCCAGTCGTGTAAAGTTATCTCATGTGATAAAGGTTTGCCAGTGACCATGCTTAAACAGTGTTGGCATGATTTATTGATGATAATCAAACAGTTTATCACCTGCGAAGGTTGGTACGGTTTTTTTTCTTACACCACCTTCGTTTGATTATGGTCTTTATGGGTTATCAGCTTAATATGCCTTCTTATTTGCATAGAAGCTTGTTTAAAATGTCAAAGAAGTACAAAAGGAACCAAGCTGATAGTAGCCTTTTTCATTATGGGCTGGTTAAGATTATTGTGGTCTACCATTTGAGTCTGCACGGAGATTGTTGGAGAAGTTTCATTACTTGCAACGGTTTTGAAGATTCGAACCCTCCACAGGTTGACAAACTTGTGGTGAGCGAGGTTAAGTCTGTACCCCCAGTACCCTACAACATCCTGCTACCTAAACCCTTGGCCGACTCACCTATCGACCTACCCCACTCTGTGACTAAGGATGTCGAGACTGTTAAGCCTGTGGGAAAAAAGCCCAAGGCAAAACCCACTGTAAACGACAAAGGGAAAAGTTATGCACATTTAATTTCGCAGATGGCAAGAAATAAGTCAAAACCCCTTGTCAATCCTAACCCTATCGTGTTGAGTGAGGACTCCGACTCTGAAATAGAGCGTTTCTTGGCTAGCGAATACCCCTATTCGCAAGGTCTCTGTGTCGAACCCTCATTTGACTTCGTGACAAACCTACCCCCTTGCCTACAAAATGACCCTGACTACCCAGGCATTAAGCTTCCTTGTGAAACCCCCGGTCATCTATCCAAATCCTCTCCTGCTCTGTCTAAAACCATAGTGCCACCCTGTGATCAATGCAGCTCGCGGTTAGAGAGGTATTACCTTGATGTGTCGATTCTACAGTCAAGAATTCACTCTTTGGAGGACCAGGTTGCACTGCTTACCAATCAAAAGCCTATGCTACAAGCCACTGATAAGAAACAAAGGACGACAGGCTCCATCTTTTTTAAAAATGTGGAATCAGCTACGGCGGTCGTGAATTCTAAGTTGGCATAATTTGAGCAGCCTCACACAGGTATGTTTTGATATCGCTTGTTTATATAACGAATTCGAACTCGATTTTGAATAGCTCTGTTTCCAGCATTGATTTACTCTATCACATTGTATGCACTCTGTACATAGCTTTGCTTTGATTAATGGAAGTTCGTTTTCCCAGTTTAGCTTCGATTACATTTTCATCGATTTGATTGAGCTTGGTGTGGATTTGATTGGTTTGATTTTAGTTAAAGCGAATGCTCTGCTGTCAATTGAAGTCGTTTGTATCTATTCTTGACAGAAGCTGTTTCTCATATTTCAATTTTAAACACAATCACATTTCGATTCGATTTGGTTATAATGCATATGCTATGTTTGGCAACAGTTTTGATATGGTTAATTGTTATGGTTTTATGTCCCATATGACCTTCGAGCAACAAGAATACAATTCATATTATTTTCAATATGATTCTATACAAATTCACCCAAATCGTGAATAGATTCAATTCATAACAACTATGCTATAAACTCAGCCAATTAATATGCATTGGTCTACTGTTAGTTCCACCATTCTATCAGTCGGATTCATATTGTCATGGATATGTTGTTTGATTTTGATTCGTAGAACGAGTTTGACTATATCCAAATTCACGATCTATTTCCATATTAAACTCAGTCGTGATTTGTTTTGATTATTTTCCCAGTGTGCAATTATACCTTATGTTGATTCTATTAATATTGTGATCACAATTAATTGATCCTGTCTGTTGACTATGCAAGGATCAATCACAAATTTGGTTGGGTTGATGCTGTTACTTGTGATTTCGTTTACACATAATTGAAATAGACTTTCTATCTTTGTATTCGATTAAAATGATGTGAATCTTTTTCTATCGATTATAACTATAACGAGTTGAAAATGGTTGTGTTGGATTAGATCGTATCACATATGATATAACTCATTATCGATTTCATTTGGATATGAAACAGTCTTGTCACTGTTTGACCCGATTTTATGGTAACAGAGAAACAGAGTATTCCTACCCTTGTTTTCGATTGAATCACTTTTGATTATGTTTAATGTTGAAAGATAAAATCATTTGAATCTTGAGTGATTCGTTTTAAATGATCATTGGAAGAAAATTGGTTTTAATTATTTTAAAAGATTTGATTTGATTTCGATTTTGATCCTGTATGTTATTTTAGACTAGCTACATAATCACATGATTCTGTATCTAAGTCTATAAGATTAGATTTTTATTGTTTTTCTAATAAAATATCTTTCTAACTTGTTATTTTTGGTCTATTGCAGATGAATTCGAAATTGCAGTGGATTTGATGAGCAATTAGAGGATATTTGAAATATTTTACTTGCATTTTAGTTTCCTAGTTTAGTTGATTTTGGGAATATCTTCCCAGATTATGTAAAATAGTTTGATACTATCCACAGGGAGGTTTTACCCTGTGGAGAGACTTATAAATACTTATTATTTTTGTAATAATATCATCCTCATTCGTGGGAGAACAAGGATATGGAATTTTAATACAAACTTAGACAGAATTTGATATTCTGCTACACGTTTAGCTTTCATAATATCAATATTTTGTTTTATGTTTATGTGTATCTATTTGCATTTGGTTAATGACTACTTTAGCTATCTTAATCATTCACAAATGATATAATTTAATCATTGTAATCCATATCTGATTTCTTCCAAGTGTATAAAAAACATAGCAATTGCTTGATTCAGTTTGTGAATGACAGATTTCTCTTCTTCATAAGTTGAATTATTAAGTATAAGTTTTTGCATAATAGGTTTCCCTTATTGCAGAGATTTATAAATCATATAATTGTTATGATTTTTTGTGTCTTGTTTGTCCTGTAAACAACTCAAAGAGAAACACAGCCTATCATTTACGAGAAGCTTCTGGATTAACCGGTGCGAGTTTCCTTCCTCCGACCAGCTTTGAAACCATCATACGCAGGACAAATTTGGAGCGTTTCTAGGTCAGTTTGTCATTTGTTTGTTTACTGTTTTTATTAGTAGTTTAGTTTAAATATAAGTTCAGTTAGATTTGTAGGTAGAGTTAGTATATTAGATTGTTTAGTTTTAGTAAATATATTAGATCGTTTAATTTCAGTAAGTTTTATTTCTTGTTCATAAAATCATAAAATCAAAAATATATTTATAGCTGTCTTAGGGAAGAAAACAAATGATTTTTATAGGTTTTATTCAAATCTGCAAGTTATAGATATTATATATTTGTGAATAAGTTGTAATTCAATTAGTAATTAGATGGTTAATTATTAGAGTTAGTATAATAGTAATTAGTAGTTTGTATATAGAATAGAGTAATTTATATTTAGTTTTAGTTTAATTTATTTAATAGTTTGTTTTAATTAGATTAGTGTATTAGTTTGTTAGTTAGTTTAGTTTCTCGTATTTAGTTTTAGTTATTTTGTTTTATTTTGTTTTATGTTAGTTTAGTTTGTTTTATTTGTTTTAGATAGATTAGTTAGTTTAGATTAGTTTTCTCTCTGGTTTTCTTAAGACCTTAGAGCGGCCAACGGAGCCGTTAAACCCGTCAGGGTGGTTCATTCCAAACGGATTGGGTTATTAGACAACCCCGGACCGGTTCCACTCTCTCAGTTGACGGACTTTCGATTTCGCCCGTCAACAAATGGCGCTAGAAGGAGGGCCTGAACTTAATTAATGGCACGAGGCAGTCGCAAGACTCCTCCCCCCCCTAATCGCTCACCTATAGTGACTAGAAGCCGTTCACACGATAATATTCCCCTTCAAACAACAACTACTTCAACCGAAGATCCGCAGATCACAGTTGAGCAAGCAACCCCTAATCCTACAGGTGATGACTTGTAAGAGATTGTCTGTCGATCTCTTATTAGAAAACATAGTGCCTTAGCTAGTTTGAGGCAACCAAACCGTCCGTGGGGTCAGCCTTTGGACTTCTCTAATATCAGAGAACAATTAGGTGACACTAACCTCACTGTGAATCCTATAGATCCAATCACAAATCCTGCTGTAGGAGGATCTGGGATACCTCCTTCACCACCTCCCTCATCTCCTTCCTCTTCTGGAGGAGATTCCTCTTCCGATGAAGGAAATTCACCTTCTCATCCTTCCACACCCACTACCTCGATGGCAAATCAGAACAACCCTGCTAGACCCTGGTTGGACCAGGATGCTGTGGCTGTACATGGAGCCTAGCACCCTTTACCTAAGCACCCAGAGAAATGGCTTCCCAAGTTTGATCCTGATTCCAAAAAGATAGCTGAAGATCATATCAAAAAATTTATGTTAGCCATCAGACTCCGTAATGTTGAACATGAAGATGTTGTCTGTGGGTTTTTCCCTTATACTTTTGAGGGTAATGCATCCACTTGGGACTTTGCCCAACAGCCCCACACCATAGTGTCTTGGGAAAAGTTTGATTCATGTTTTTTGGAAAAATTCGGGGATGGTAAACCTCCAGAAGTCTTAGTCATGGATCTTTCAAGCTTAAAAATGAATCCAAAAGAAAAAGTTAAAGATTTCAATCAAAGATTATTAACACTTAAAAATCGAATCCCTGCAGATTCTATGCCTGCTGAGAGTCTTGTAATAGCTTACTACACTAAAGCTTTACATCAGAGTATAGCTATTTGGGTTAAACGATCCAAAAAGGCCACGTTGTTAGAAGCCTTCGAGGAGGCTACTTAGATTGAAAAAGACATACTTAGCCTTAAGGACTCTTCTAGCAACGAAACTGAGATTGTTCCTTCTTCCAAAAAGAAGATTGAAATTCTCCCCAGACCCACACAAAGTAAAACACAACCTGAAAACTCTGATTTGGAAAATTTAACTAAAGTTGTACAAAAATTGTCTAATCAAGTTATAGAATTAAAAAGGTCGACTGAAGAAGCTTACTCGAGTAAAGGACCCTACAAACCCCCTTTCCAAAAGCCTTTTCCTACCAACTGACCTAATTCAAACCCATAAGGCTTTAATCTAGAAAGTTTTCAATGTGCCCTTCAGACAATTCTAGAAGCCCAAGATAACTTGATACCTCCTGAAACCCCTCAGGAGGAAGTCGAGTAGGAAACAGTTCAAGAAGAAGAGTCTTCTCCAAACATGTTTGGACATTTCTCAGACAGCATCTTTCAGGCCAACTTCGAGACTGTTCACCCTTATAACACTAGGAGTAAGACAACAAACAAACCTCCTGCCGAAAACACTACAACTTCACCTCCCAAGCCATCTAAATCAGTTGAGCCGAATCAGAGTAATGTGAACCCTAAATTAGATTATGATGTTGTTGAAGATCTTAAAAAATTAAGGGCTAACATTTCTATTTATGAGTTGTTGAAGTTTCCATTTTTGTTACAGAAAATGTTGCAAAATATTTCAGAGAACAACAAGAATGGTAATTCAAATGGTAACAAGGTTGTGAAAAGCAAAGTTCCGTAGAAGACTTCCATTAAAAATAATCCAGATTCTCAAGATAAAGGAAGCCTTCCTGTAGTTCCTGTAAATAATGTAAATGATGTAAAAAATGTAAATAATGTAGATAAAGTAGCATTAGAAACTACGAGTAAGAAACCACAAGCTACTACTCTAAGTACTCGCAAAAATGTACCTCCTTTCCTTTTAACTTTCGAAATCTTCAACATAAATGTGCATAATTGTATGGTTGACTCAGGAGCGTCATCTAATGTGATGCCTTGGTCTGTCTGCCAAAAGATTAACGCTGAAGTAGAACCATCTTCTTTGAAAATCATACAACTTGATCGAACAGATGTTAAAGTTATAGGCGAACTAAAGAATGTATTGATTAGATTATCGTCTAACCCAAAGGTTCATCAGGTTATTGATATAATTGTGGTGGATATTCCAGAAGTGTATGGTCTGTTTTTGAGCAGGGACTGGTCGGAGCAGCTAAATGGTTACTTTGCGACGGACTGGTCTCACTTATGGCTTCCATAGAATGGTAAGCCCAACAAGATCAGAGTGAATCATGAGCGTTACCTTAAGTTCACGGTTATAGACTTAAACGACCCTAATGAACCATACACACCTCCGGTTGATTCACCTGAAGTCCAAGAGATGGAAACCTTCTTCGGAAATTTCATAGCTGAAGTTTCACCTATCAACAATCCAGAACATCAGTCCGAGATCATAGCATACATGCAACCAACAGCTTCTATGCAACAGTCCTATGAGCCCGATGGAAACCAAATTTGGTCTCTTTATTTCGACGGTTCCAAGTCTAAAGAAGGAGCTGGTACAGGCTACATCATTATCGATCTGGCAGGTAACAAGACATTATTGGCTTGTAGACTAGAATTTGAATGTACTAACAATACTGCAGAATATGAGGCTTTACTGCAAGGTCTCAGAAAATCCCTGGATATGAACATTCAAAATTTGGTTGTATTTGGCGACTTTGAAATAGTGGTTAGGCAGGTAAGAGACTCTATACACTGTCTTTCCCCGCATCTCAAAAGTTACCAGTCTGAGGTATGGAGTTTAATGAACAAATTTTCTTCTTTCAATATAAATTCCATTCCTAGATTAAATAATGTTGAAGCAGATCTACTAGCTAATGTAGCCTCTAAACTTCTTCCTGCAGAAGGCTTATCTCCAAACGCGTTCTCCGTCGAGCTATTGTTTCGACCATCTGTTCCTGACAATATTATAAATTGGAGAGTATTTGACGATGATCAACAGATCATTAACTTTCTGCACATGGAAGAAACCTTTCAAGGCGCAGTGATAGATGAACGCACACACGACGAAAATTTGCACGATTTTACGGTAATACCTAATCCGAAATCTCCTGAAGCTCTATCGGACATGGTAAATTACATACCCAAATCTATTGTTTTTTTTTTACTATAACGGCTATGGGTCTTTATTATTCAAACTGGCAAAAGACTGCCCGAGAGTTACAATCACATAGAGTCTTCCGACATTTCAATTCCTATCAGCCTTGTATCAGGATAGATCTCCATGGATACAGAGGTCTGGACGTTGACTATCTGTTGCATTTTTCTGAATAGAGCCAAATAGCTGGCGAATAGGGCGAGACTGACTGTCAATAGCAACAGTCAATGGCAGCTTCGGCAACATCCAATCATTGCGCCTTCAGAGCTCCATACGCAGCGCAGAGAATCTCAAGAATGGATTGAGTGTTTTTGATCTTTTGGAGACTGCTATGGCTTCCGATCTTCTGGCTTGAGATTCGTTGCCTCTTGACTAAAACCAACTGAATCTTAATGAGCAATTCTGCCTGAGTCTATACCTTGCTTCCCAGATTTAGTAAGGTGCCCTTCATTTTTACTCTGCGTTTCGACATTTTCAGCAGCAGGGGGGATGAGCCTGGCAGAGAGAGGATTGCCAGACGTCCGATCTCCTATTGGTCTCCAGCTTCCACTTAGTGCTAAATCGAGCTCGGTGCTTGCCTGAGAGAGAAAACAGAGTGATCCTACCTTCCTTGATCACGAGAGTTCTTTACTACAGGGGGACTGCCTTTGAAACAGGGTACCTCGGAATCCTAGAACAGAAGTGACAACCCCTTCCAAGAGGGAGAAGGAAATGCTCTATCAATGCCAAGTTGCAACAGTCTACGGGATAGGGCAGAGAGAGTCCCTTCCATTGATTTTGATTTCCCCTTTTTCCATGGAGGAGCCTACATTTGCCTAGGAATCCGCTTGTTGATTAAGACCTCTTAGCACATGATAGAAGTTGACTTGATCGAACTCCCTCACTAGGTTCAGGATTCTAGAGAAGAGCTGAGACAGCGGGATTTGATGCGGCCTTTTTCTTCCAACCAAGGATTGAATTACAATCCTGGAATCCCCAAAAACCACCAGATTTGGAATTTGTTGAGACCTTGCTTGTCTGAGGCCTTGCCACAGAGCAAGGTATTCCGCTGAGTTGTTGGAGAGAAGCCCAAGTCCCCAAGCGAAGGAGAGGACCAAATTGCCTTTCGGATCATAAAGAACACCACCTCCCCCTGCATTTTCGGGGTTACCCTTTGAAGCACCGTCAATCATCAGCACATGCTTTTCAAGTGTGGATCTCCACTTGATGAATTCATTTTCTTCTAGTCTGATTTCCCATGGTGAATGAATACTCTGCGAGGTCTTGATCCTTGACACCAGCATTGGGTCCAGCTCTGAAAACCAGTTATGGGTAGCCTGATCAGGGGCAATTTCATTACAGAGCAAGGGTTTAGAGGACACTAGCTCGTTGACTAAACTCTTAACTTTTGATGCCAAGCAAGCAGGGGGGACGCTGAATATCTGAATATTCTTCCATTTCGCTCCAGCCAAAGGTTCCAGCTAATTAATTTAGGAATCCATACCCAACAGTTTTTTAGCAGACTCATTTTGGCCAAAGGGAAGGGAGCTGTATTCAACCAAGAGTGAAAGAGAACAGAAATGGAGGCCGGAAGGGTGATATTGAGCTGACCCAAGATCAGATTCCACAGATCACAAGCATAAGGGCAGAGTAAGAGTAGGTGGACAACAGACTCCTCACTGTTGCAGCACAGGGGGCACCTTGAGGGGCCTTCCCACCCTCTTTTCCTAAGAACGTCGAAGGTGAGGATGCTGTTGTGTAACAGGGTCCAACAGAAAAGATCAATCTTGGGGAGAGAAGGGAAGTCCCAGAGAGAATTCCAAAGAGTGGGATCCGAGGGGACCCAAGGTATGGCCCTTAAAGCAGTGTAGCCATCGACAACGGAGTAATTTCCTGTAGTGCAGCCCCATCCTCTCTTGTCCTTCGATCTGGAAGAGATGGGGGACAATCCCTGCAACGCTCTTAGGAGGCTGTTAGCTTCCATGTTCAGGAATTGAGGGACCTCTCCCAAATCCCAGGAGCTCCAGGATCGTCTCTCATTCTGGTTCCACACTGATATGTCCCACAGGGTTTTCTGATTTTTAGAGATTATCCAATTCTTTATGTTGTCCAGCTCGGGATTCTGGCCTAAGGGAGGCTTTCCTAGAATAGAGTCCTCCCAGAGGTTTATTTTTCCCCCATTTCCAGGGATCCAGTAAAGATTATTATTGATCAAATCCTTCGCCCTTTGACAAAGAGAAAACACAGTGGATCCTTTCCCTGTACCCATAGGTTTGTCCAAACATCTTTCTTTGTGGCCCTGGAAGTATTTCAGCCGAATCGCCTTGGTGCTCCAGGAGCTTTTCTCATAGACCATTCTCCAGAGGATTTTCCCTCCCAAGGCTACATTATGGGTGGCTACATCTCGGATCTGTAGCCCTCTCTCAGCTTTGGGAGTTTTGACTTTATCCCAATTTACTAAGTGGATTTTTCCTTCTCCTTTCTTCCCTCCTTCCCAAAGAAATCTTCTCAGAAGTTTGTCGATTTGGGAGAGAATAACTTTTTGGGGCCAGCAGCGAGGAGGCTTGATAAATCGGCATAGCAGTCAGGACTGAATTTATTAGAACCAGCTTGCCCACTTTGTTCAGCCAAGAGGCACCCCAGGCCTAGATTTTTCTTTTGAGTTTGTCTATCAAAGGGAGCCAAAGGCTATTTCTAGGGGATGCTTTGACCAAGGGGATTCCAAGATAATTAAACGAGTCCCAGGCTGTAGTACCTTCCATTTCAAGGGCTCTAGAGATATCCAACATTTCCCTTGGGGGGCAGTTCCACCCATAATTTTTTCACTTTCTGTGACTGATCTCACTTCCCGAGGCCATATTATACTTATCTAACTCTCTTTTGAATTTAGAGGCAGACCTGAGTGTTGCAGGGCTCAAGAGCAGGGTATCGTCAGTAAATTGGGCATGATTTAGATTTCTGACCTGGGGTGCTATATTTAGGCCAACCAAAGACTTCTGCTGGAGACAATTATCTAACTGGAAGCTTAATACAGAAGCTTGAATAGCATACAGCAGGGGGGACAGGGGGCAGCCTTGTCTGAGGCCCCGGGAGGCTTGAAAAAAAGGGGCAGATCTTCCGTTTATAAGGGGAGCTATCCAGGGACCGGAGATACAAGCCTTAATCCAATTTATAACTTGGCAGTGGAATCCTAGCTTAGACATAACAGCAAACAGAAAACTATGGTGGACTCTGTCAAATGCATTAGCAAGGTCTAGCTTGACAATCATACCTTTCTCTTTTCTTTGGCAGCTGGAATGAATCGCTTCCTGGACCAAAGTAATGTTGTCCTGAATATGGCGGCCTTTCACAAAACCTCCTTGATTTTCAGGAATGATCTTAGGGAGGATGGTTTTGATCCTATTCGTGATGATTTTGGTTATTAACTTGTAGCCTGTGTTACACAAGGAGATAGGCCTGAATCTTGGGAAGCTTTGGGCTCCCTTCTCTTTCGGAATAAGGGCAAGGAAGGAAGAATTTGTACTCCCCCCTATCTTTGCACAGGTCTGGGACTTTTTTACCATTCTGATCAAGTCTTTCTGAAT
>ML789414.1:123394-146891 GCA_009831015.1 Picea engelmannii
AGGCCGAATCCCCACCCCCAGGGGCAGCCATGGCTACCGAGGGCCGATCTCAAGCAAACCCTATCGCTGCATGTACAGGAGGAAGCACCGACACTTGACTTGTATTATTTTTCCAATCTGTTGTATCTTTATGAATAATTTACTTTTAGGCGTAGATCTTATTTGATCCAAATCTATTGTTAGATTAGAAAAGTTTTATGATTTTGAAGATAAATTTAAAAAGACGGTCAATTGTAAGACTAATAGTTCCTCGTTGTCTTATGAAAAAGTCAATTTAGGAACTAGTGAAAATCCTCAGTGTATCAATCTAGGCTTGGGATGTTCTAGACAAGAAAAAGCTTCTTTTGTTAAATTATTTAAAGAATTCAAGGATGTCTTTGCATGGACATACGATGATCTCAAAACGTTCGATCCTAATATTATACAGCATGTCATCCCAATGAATCCCCAAACCTTACCCTTCCAACAGAAACTGAGGAAAATGCACCCTAAACTAGAACCGAGCGTTCAAAAAGAATTGAATAAACTCCTAAGTGCTAAAATAATTTTTCCTGTTAGACACACTCAATGGGTATCCAATCTTGTCCCAGTTCGGAAGAAAAACAGGGAAATTCGACTTTGCGTCGATTTTCGAAACCTCAACAAAGTGTCTGACAAAGACAACTATCTTGTCCCACCCATGGAATAGATCCTGCAACAGGTATCTGGTTCCGAGAGGCTATCTTTATTGGATGGTTTCTTCGGATACAACCAAGTCCTGATGTCTCCGCCAGACCAACTAAAGACTACCTTCCGTACCCCATGGGGCACTTATGCTTATCGCAAAATTCCCTTTGGATTGATTAATGCTGGTGCTACCTTTCAAAGAGCAATGGACATTGCTTTTCGAGGATTAATCAATCACTCCGTTATAGTTTACATGGATGATGTGACCGTTTACTCTAAAAACAAAGACGATCATCTATCTCACTTACGAGCAGTTCTACTATGATGTCGTAAATACGGCATCTCCCTGAACCCCAAAAAGTCCATCTTTGCAGTGGAACAAGGTAAATTACTAGGATTCATTGTGTCTAGTGATGGGATGATTATTGACCCGGAGAGGACTCAAGTCATCGCTAAACTTCCCCCACCTACTTCCAAGAAATCCATACAGTCTTTCTTAGGCCAGATTAATTTCATGAGAAGATTTGTCCCCAGCTTCTCCGAAATGGTCAAGCCTCTCCAGAACCTGATTAAGAAAGACACCCAATATCACTAGGGACCCACAGAAAATCAAGCTTTTAATGCTATAAAGAAGGCCATAATAGACGCTCCATCTCTCATGAGCCCTGATTTCTCTCAAGATTTTACACTCTATACTTTTGCCTCCGATCGTTCCTATGCCGCAGTCCTAACTCAGAAGAATACTGTGAACAACGAAGTACCCATCGCCTTTATGATCTCTTCTTTCAAAGGTGTTGAACTTAACTACCCGGTGGTTGATCGGAAAGCCTACGCTATTTTCAAAGTAGTTAAGCATTTCCAGTCCTATCTTTTGAAGTCAAGGACGAAGGTCATTTTCCCCTACCCTGCCGTAAGGAACTTGTTAGTGCAAAAGGAGTTAGGAGAGAAAAGAGCCAACTGGGTCACCTCCTTGTAGGAGTATGACTTAGAGATCACCCCACCTCAGATCGTGACAAGCCAAGGGTTGTGTAAATTGGTTGTTGATTCAGAAGCAGGACAACAAGACGATAGTGATACGTCAAACCGAGAACGACGCGATCAAAGTTTGATTTGTTGCGCACAAAACCTCGTTAGTCCTTGGTACGATGATATTAGATTTTGTCTTGAACATGGATCAACACCCCATCACCTTGACCCTGCCAAGAGAAGAGCGTTGAGACTAAAGTCCGCCTCCTTTCATCTAGTTAACAATATACTGTTTCGTCATAATTTTGACGGCGTACTGATGCACTGTCTCGAAAAAGACGAAGCAAACAAAGTCTTGGTTGCGTTGCATGCAGGAGAAGCTGGTGGTCACTTCGGTGGTGACACCACTGCTCATAAGGTTTTAAGAGCCGGTTACTACTGGCCCACGCTTTTTAGGGACTCCCATGCCTTGTGTCGTAAATGTATCATCTGTTAGAAAGCATCAGGGCGGTTGCAAAAACCATCTTTTCCCTTGCAACCCGTCTCAGTAGATTCACCTTTCTAGAAATGGGGCCTTGATATCATAGGTCCTATTAACCCTCCATCCTTGCAACAACATAAGTATATTGTGACAGCCACAGACTACTTTACACGATGGTCTGAAGCTGTTGTGCTAAGAACCGTTAACACCAGTCAGGTTATCGCTTTTCTAAACTCGAATGTTATCACTCATTTCGGTATCCCTGATTGTCTAGTCTTTGACAACACTTCATACTTTTCTTCTCTTGAGATGAGTGAGTTTTCTTTGGAAAAAGGAATAAAGCTAAGGTATTCTGCTAGTTACTACCCCCAGGGTAACGGCTTAGCAGAATCAACCAACAAGAACTTGATCAAAATTATCAAGAGAACCATGGCTGAAAATCACAAGAAATGGCACAATGCACTGCTGAACGCACTATGGGCTGATAGGGTGACACCCAAAGCCGCTATAGGTAACTCCCCCTTTTTTCTCGTTTACGATAGAGAAGCCATTTTTCCACCTCACATTCTTCTTCCTTCACTTCAGTTGTCACAAAAATTCCAAGAAGAAGATTGTCCTCCTTTAGAAAGCCGCATTAACGCTTTGATGAAGTTAGAAGAAGTAAGAACCCAAGCTAAGCATAAATTAGATCAACATCAACAATCGATTAAAAGATGGTTCGATTCTAATTCTGCTTCGGATAGGAATTTTGAAGTAGGAGATCTCGTCTTAAAGTGGGACAAACCACACGAAGGAAAGGGTGAGCACACCAAGTTTCAAAACTTATGTCTTGGGCCATTTTTAATTGCTGAAAAGTTGGGTCCTAGTTCCTTTCGATTGCAGAATCTTGAAGGACAGCTTGACACCTATCCAGTGAATGGCCATGCCCTGAAAAGATACTTTGCTTGATAATTACCCTTGTATATTATGTAAATATTTTGTTTTTGTTTGCATCTTTCGTTTGCTTTTTGTTTTGGTTTTGATTTAAATTGATCAGTTTTTTGTGTTTCTTGAAAAATACGCATACTTGTGCACTGAGCCATTCGGACAAAGACCATAGAAAAATTTCTTCGCTGAAATAACTTCTGAAATTTTGTACAAACATCAGTGATATATTTTTGAAAATGATATCTATGTTGAAAAATTTTGTTGTTTGAAAGAAGTTTACTGATTTCAATCTCTGAGAAAAGTTTGTCATGATCATCTATTATCTTTTTACGTTGTCCCTTTTCTGTAAAGGAATGACTCAAAAGATGTCTCCCTATCATAAGAAGTTGTTTATAAAACATCTCTGGAACTGAATAAAGGACGGTGCTAAAAATTCTGATGAGGTCTAAATATATATATATATATATATATATATATATATGTTAAAATATCAAGACTTTCAGCGTCACCCCACTCAGCTATATATTTACAAAAGAAAAACACAATAAAATTATTAATAAGAGCTGTGGGAAGTGCTTGTAAACCCGCCGGGATACTGAACAGGTCTACTGGCAGCGGGTAAATGCAAGCATGGCGCCAAGACAACTTCGTCGGGGTACTGAACAGGCCCGCTGGCAGCGAAGCAATGTCGGGTACATGAAAATCTGTAAAAAATGTGAGAAACCTCTTTAATGTCCTTTATTCTGATCTAGAACTTCTTGACATGATACAGATGTCAGAGTGGGTTAAATGGCAACCCTGTCGAGGCTATGGATGCCTGCTGGCAGCAGTGGCCATGCCAACAGTATTGAATATTTTATCTTGAATATCGTGACTTGCTGACCTTAAGATTGTTATTAGTTTTCATCTTTTAAAACACCGCTGGAAAAAAATAATTAATGATGATGTTAGTACGATTTTTGGTTGTTGTTTTTGAGTTGAAATTTTCTTTGCTGTCCTAATCTGAATTTATTTCTTTTGACATAGATAACTGCTTCTACTAGTGTGTCGCCATTGTTGGTAGCCAATTCAATTTTTTCTATTGTCCTATCATCTGCCTACACCTATGTCTTGCGAACTTCAAATTGTCGTCGCATTTTTCAAACAGACGATATTTTCATTTCTTGCGACACTTGCAAATTTGTTTCCATTAAGTTTTCACGACTGTAAGCATGAAAACTTCTCCTTTCATGGTCACATTTCGATTTGAATTGTCGTTATCTTTTTATCGATATTTTCTATGGCACTTACCTTTGGTTTATCGTTATATGGCTGAAAAGATTTTTAAACTATGCCCATTTGGACATTCTTACTTTGATTGTGTAACTTGGTTTTATTAAACTTATGAGGCATTGAGCATGTGGGTTTATACTTGATTCTATGAATTGCATAAGGGTCATGACTTATTTTTTTTTTTTATATATAATGTGATCCTTATGATAATCTTTTTATGGCTCTTGGCTTGTAAAGTTTATAAATATCGATTGGCACAATGGTTTACAACTATTGATTAAATATTTATACAATGGCGCATGGTTAACATTTGGGGTTGATTTTACGTTGAATGAAATTGGTTTGAAAAAACTATGGTAATGGCGCGTTGGCATATCACTCACCGTTTGATTCTTTGGTTGGAAAACGATTGGTTTTGAACTATGCTATGATTGATTGAACAGATGTGGAATTCGTCAGTTGTACTTTACCATAACTACTATGCATGGCGGTGAACAACTCCACCACCCTCGCATGCGCACATTAATGCGTTACCCTTTTGATCATTCATTGCTGTTAAACCAACTGACTCTGCTCCTGTGCATTGGGAAATTTGAACCAAACCCTTACCATGTGATCACACCATGGCTCCAGTCGTGAGTGCTGAACCCGATGGGAGCCAGGCTCTATTGATGTTCGATAGTGCCCGCAGTGACCTCGAGGAAAATGGATGGCTTCCATTTATAAAAAAAATTGAGGGTTTTAACCTCTGCGTAGCTCGGCAATTTGCTTTGACCTTTGATGGCTGTCGAGCCAAGGTCGACGATGTTCAATTGGAAATTGGTGAACAGTTTCTCAGTTTGGCTACGGGTGTGCCTGCCACTGGACAATGATGGTCCAAGAATTGCAAAGTAGAGGAGGTCCCTTGGACACTGCTCTTCCAGTCGCGTAAAGTTATCTCCTGTGATAAAGGTTTTCCAGTGACCATGCTTAAACAACGTTGGCATGATTTATTGATGATAATCAAATAGTTTATCACCTGCGAAGGTCGGTACAGTTTTTTTTTCTTACACCACCTTCGTTTGCTTATGGTCTTTATGGGTTATCAACTTAATATGCCTTCTTATTTGCATAGAATCCTGTTTAAAATGTCAAAGAAGTACAAAAGGAACCAGGCTGATAGTAGCCTTTTTCATTATGGGCTGGTTAAGATTATTGTGGTCTACCATTTGAGTTTGCACGGAGATTGTTGGAGCAATTTCATTACTCTCAATGGTTTTGAAGATTCGAACCCTCCACAGGTTGACAAACCTGTGGTGAGCGAGGTTAAGTCTGTACCCCCAGTACCCTACAGCATCCTGCTACCTAAACCCTTGGCTGACTCACCTATTGACCTACCCTACTTTGTGACTAAGGATGTCAAGACTGTTAAGACTGTGGGAAAAAATCCCAAGGAAAAACCCACTGTAAACGATAAAGGGAAAAGGAATGCACGTTTAATTTCACAGATGGCAAGAAATAATTCAAAACCCCCTGTCAATCCTAACCCTATCATTTTGAGTGAGGACTCCGACTCTGAAATAGAGCGTTTCTTGGCTAGAAAACACCGCTATTCACAAGGTCTGTGTGTCGAACCCTCATTTGACTTCATGACAAACCTACTCCCTTGCCTACAAAATGACCCTGACTGCCCAGGCATTAAGCTGCCTTGTGAAACCCCCGGTCATCTATCCAAACCCTCTCCTGCTCTGTCTAAAACCACAGTGCCACCCTGTGATCAATGCAGCTCGTGGTTAGAGAGGTATTACCTTGATGTGCCGATTCTACAGTCGAGAATTCACTCTTTGGAGGACCAGGTTGCACTGCTTACCAGTCAAAAGGCTAAGCTACAAGCCACTGATAAGAAACAAAAGACGACAGGCTCCATCTTGTTTAAAAATGTGGAATCAGCTACGGCAGTCGTGGATTCTAAGTTGGCATAATTTGAGCAGCCTCACACAGGTATGTTTTGATATCGCTTGTTTATATAACGAATTCGAACTCGATTTTGAATAGCTCTGTTTCCAGCATTGATTTGCTCTATCACATTGTATGCACTCTGTACATAGCTTTGCTTTGATTAATGGAAGTTCATTTTCCCAGTTTAGATTCAATTGGATTTTCATCGATTTGATTGAGCTTGGTGTGGATTTGATTGGTTTGATTTTAGTTAAAGTGAATGCTCTGCTGTCAATTGAAGTCGTTTGTATCTATTCTTGACAGAAGCCATTTATCATATTTCAATTTTAAACACAATCACATTTCGATTCGATTTGGTTATAATGCATATGCTATGTTTGGAAACAGTTTTGATATGGTTAATTGTTATGGTTTTATGTCCCATATGACCTTCGAGCAACAAGAATACAATTCAGATTATTTTCAATATGATTCTGTACAAATTCACCCAAATCGTGAATAGATTCAATTCATAACAACTATGCTATAAACTCAGCCAATTAATACGCATTGGTTTGTTGTTAGTTCCACCATGATATCAGTCGGATTCATATTGTAATGGATATGCTGTTTGATTTTGATTCGTAGAACGAGTTTGACTATATCCAGATTCATGATCTATTTCCATATTAAACTCAGTCGTGATTTGTTTTGATTATTTGCCCAGTGTGCAATTATACCTTATGTTGATTCTATTAAGATTGTGATCACAATTAATTGATCCTGTCTGTTGACTGTGCAAGGATCAATCAAAAATTTGGTTGGGTTGATGCTGTTACTTGTGATTTCGTTTACACATAATCGAAATAGACTTTCTATCTTTGTATTCGATTAAAACGATGTGAATCTTTTGCTATCGATTATAACTATAACGAGTTGAAAATGGTTGTGTTGGATTAGATCGTATCACATACGATATAACTCATTATCGATTTCATTTGGATATGAAATAGTCTTGTCACTGGTTGACCCGATTTTATGGTAACAGAGAAACAAAGTATTCCTACCCCTGTTTTCGATTGAATCACTTTTGATTATGTTTAATGTTGAAAGGTAAAATCATTTGAATCTTGAGTGATTCGTTTTAAATGATCATTGGAAGAAAATGGGTTTTAATTATTTTAAAAGATTTGATTTGATTTCGATTTTGATCCTGTATGTTATTTTAGACTAGCTACAAAATCAGATGATTCTGTAGCTAAGTCTGTAAGATTAGATTTTTATTGTTTTGCTAATAAAATATATTTCTAACTTGTTATTTTTGGTCTATTGCAGATGAATTCAAAATTGCAGTGGATTTGATGAGTAGTTAGACGATATTTGAAATATTTTACTTGCATTTTAATTTCCTAGTTTAGTTGATTTTGGGAATATCTTCCCAGATTATGTAAAACATTTTGATACTATCCACAGGGAGGTTTTACCCTGTGGAGAGACTTATAAATACGTATTATTTTTTTAATAATATCATCCTCATTCATGGGAGAACAAGGATATGGAATTTTAATACAGACTGAGACAGAATTTGATATTCTGCTACATCTTTAGCTTTCATAATATCAATATTTTGTTTTATGTTTATGTGTATCTATTTGCATTTGGTTAATGACTACTTTAGCTATCTTAATCATTCACAAATGATATAATTTAATCATTATAATCCATATCTGATTTCTTCCAAGTGTATAAAAAACATAGCAATTGCTTGATTCAGTTTGTGAATGACATATTTCTCTTCTTCATAAGTTGAATTATTAAGTATAAGTTTTTTCATAACAGGTTTCCCTTATTGCAGAGATTTATAAATCATATAATTGTTATGATTTTTTATGTCTTGTTTGTCCTGTAAACAACTCAAAGAGCAGCACAACCTATCGTTTACGAGAAGCTTCTGGATTAACCGGTGCGAGTTTCCTTCCTCCGACCAACTTTGAAGCCATCATACGCAGGACAAATTTGGAGCGTTTCCAGGTCAGTTTGTCATTTGTTTGTTTACTGTTTTTATTAGTAGTTTAGTTTAAATATAAGTTCAGTTAGATTTGTAGGTAGAATTAGTATATTAGATTGTTTAATTTCAATAAATATATTAGATCGTTTAATTTCAGTAAGTTTTATTTCTTGTTCATAAAATCATAAAATCAAAAATATATTTCTAGCCATCTTAGGGCAGAAAACAAATGATTTTTACAGGTTTTATTCAAATATGCAAGTTGTAGATATTATATATTTGTGAATAAGTTGTAATTCAGTTAGTAATTAGATGGTTGATTATTAGAGTTAGTATAATAGTAATTAGTAGTTTGTATATAGAATAGTTAGAGTAATTTATATTTAGTTTTAGTTTAATTTATTTAATAGTTTGTTTTAATTAGATTAGTGTATTAGTTTGTTAGTTAGTTTAGTTTCTTGTATTTAGTTTTAGTTATTTAGTTTTATTTAGTTTTATGTTAGTTTAGTTTGTTTTATTTGTTTTAGATAGATTAGTTAGTTTAGATTAGTTTTTTCTCTGGTTTTCTTAATACCTTAGAGAGGCCAACGGAGCCGTTAAACTCGTCAGGGTGGTTCATTCCAAACGACTTGCGTTATTAGACAACCCTGGACCGGTTCCACTCTCTCAATTGACGGACGATCGATTTCGCCCGTCAACAAGTTTCTGATACCGGGAGTTGGAGGAGTCAAGAGTGAAGACTCTTCATCACATGAGTCTTGAAGTGTCGAAATGTGAAACGTCGAAAATCCTGAAATAGGAACATCAACCGGAATTTTGGATTTCGGGAGTTGGAGGAGTCAAGATTCGAGACTCTTCATCATAGGAGTCCCGAAGTGCCGAAATGAGAAACGTCAAAAATCCTGAAATAGGCACATCAAGTGGATTTTTAGATACCGGGAGTTGGAGGAGTCAAGCATCAAGATAACTCTTCACCATAGGAATGTCGAAATGCCGAAATGTCGAATTATGAAATGGTGAAATAAGCACGAGACCCATCATTTATAATCCAATGGTGCAGGTTAATCAGGAATATGATCGAAGGGATACTATTGGTCTTCATAGGTAATCGATCAATGATGATTCAGTTGCTGATACGGTTTTTTGGAGGTTCACAGTGTAACTGCTAGAAACAACTGATTATTTTTGCCAGAGGACTGGAAGAGACTTCAGGGTGATCACCAGAGAAGATGAAGAGTCTCAAGGCATCTGCTAGTGGAATGAAGACTGTTCAGGAGGTGATTGACAGATGGAAGAGCGTTGAAGCCTGTAACTGCAACAGAGAGGATGAGCTCAACTGTGACAGAGAAGACGAAGAGTCTCGACTGGTAGACAGGCTAAGGAATCTCAGCATAACACCCAGTGATGATGGACACATGGTTTTAACAACCAGATAAGCTGAAGAGTTGCAATGATAATCAGGTAGAGCACTCGACATGAAGAACATGTAGAAGCATTTCACATATGGTATGCACAAGGCACATAGAGACTATAAGAATGTAGAACAAATAAGAGATGGGGGCGGCTGTAGAGATGAATCACACACGAGGAAATGGATGCTGTGGGTAGGAGATGAAATACACAAAAGAGGCATAATTCAGAGAATCAAAATAAGACGCAGAGCATAAAGTGCAACAGAAGAAAAGAATAGAGATGCATAGCTGAGACAGTAAAAGAAGGCTGAGGTGCACTTATAGAGAATAGTAGAAGATTAGAAAGCGCAAGAAGATGCAGGCAGAGAGACACTGATACAAGAGAGCAGAGCAGTGTAGCAGAACAATGATGAGACTAGTAAGCCATTGATGAACATTATATCACCGTAATAAGTTTCAGTAGCAAAGATTTATATTTCAGGGTTGTAGGGAGGTGCTAGGGAAGAATGTTGTCCTCAGAGGTTCAAATGGGTGCTTGAACACAGGGAGTTGTAGCTTCCATCTGGTTGCAGCGAGAGAAACCTGGGTGGCAGGGTGGTGCAAGGGAGAACTGTTGTTCTCTGTTATACAGGTTGGTGCCTGTGTGATTGGAAGTTGGTGCTTCTATCCAGTTGGTGTTGGAACACTTAGGGAGTTGTTACTTCCTTCTAGTGGGTGCTAGATAAACCAGGGAGTTGGTGCTTCCTTCTAGTGGGTGCTAGAGAAACCAGGGAGTTGGTGCTTCCTTCTGGTAGATGCTAGAGAAAACCGAGAGTTGGTGCTCTCAGCAAGTTGTAACTTGAAAAATAGAGGTTGTAGCCTCACTATGAGTTGGTGCTCATAAGTATGATAATGTACAGAATGTAAATATTACTTATCATATAAAGAAGATGAGGTTTTTACCCTTTATGGGTTTCCTCAGGAAATATCTATATCTGTATATTTCATATGTGTGAATGATGTCGAATGTTCTATTGCTTACTTCCCTACATTATTGTGATTGTCATTCAGTGCTCTGCAAAGAGTTTAAAATAAACATAATTGTTTAAGCTCGGTAACAACTGATTCACCCCCCCTCTCACTTGTACAACAATTGGTATCAGAGCCGGCCCCTTTTATATAAGGGTAGATCCTAGAGCTTAAACATGTCAAGCCATGAAGGAAATTCAACCAATAAGTCTCCTCTGTTCAATGGAACAAACGTTTCCTTCTGGAAAGTTAGAATGAGAACCTACATAATGGCTTTAGGTGCAGATGTCTGGGATGTGGTAGATATTGGTTATGTAAAGCTAGTTGTACTGGCTAATAAGGATGACAAGCTAGAATTTAGCTTCAATGCTAAGGCTATGAATGTTATCTTGAGTGGGCTTGTAGAAGAAAAATTCGTAAAAGTTATGCACCTAGGAATTGCTAAAGAAATGTGGGACAAACTCATTAGCAGCTATGAAGGTAATGAGAAGGTAAAGGACGCCAAGCTTCAAACCTACAGAGTACAGTTTGAACAACTGAAGATGAAATAAGATGAAACTATTGGAAAATACTTTCTGAGAGTTGAAGAACTGGTAAATGCAATGAAAGCACTTGGTGTAAAAATTGAGGAACATTCTTTAGTTCAAAAAATTTTGAGATCTCTACCAGATAGGTTCAACCCGAAGGTCTCTGCTATAGAAGAACTTAATGATCTAAAAACCTTGGAGTTTGATCAACTTCTAGGAACATTGACTGCATATGAAATGAGAATAGTTAAAGATAAAACCACCTCCAGAGAAGCATCATTTAAGGTAGAAAAGAATGAGGATTATGAGCCTGATGAAATTGAAGCAAAATTTGTGAAGAGACTGGAGAAGGGATCAGGCAAATACAAAGGTAAACTGCCTTTCAAATGTTTCAATTGTGGTAAGATAGGTCATTTTGCAAATAAATGTCCTTACAAAAGAAATGATCAGACATGTGATGATGAGGAGAAGCACAAACACATAAATTTGTTTAAAGAGAATAATTATAAGAAGAAAAGTCTTTGTGTAAACAATGATGATGATCCTTTAGATGATGACGACAATGACTCCTCTATTGAAGATAAACTAAATGACTTCATACTTATGGCCAAAGAGGACTATGATAATAAAAGCATAGGAAGTGAGGCTAATGAAGAAGAAGTTTTGGTTGATATGGAAGGGGAACTGATCAGTGCGCTGGAAGAGATTGACAGACTCATAATTAAGAACAGAAAGAAAAAAACAATTGCTGATACAGTTCGAGAAAGACAGTAAACATCCTGATGAAGACTTTGCCCTGCTAAAAGTGGAATTAGAAGAGGCAAAGAAAATCGAGGACATTCGGAAACAACAGTTATCAGAAAAGAAGGCAAGATGTAAAGCTATGGAATAAGAAGTAGTGAAAACTAGGAAAGAGTTGGAGAGCTTTCAAGCCTTGTATCATCAGAATCTATCAAGTATCAAAGCCTCAGAAGGATTAGCCACCATTCTGAATTAGCAAAGGAATCCAAAGCTGAAAATGGGTTTGGGTTATGAAGAGGGATCAAGTAGTGGTTAGCCAAGAAACCAAGAACCTATCAATTTTGTCAAATCCTCAAACATTGACAACAATCACTCTGCAGAAACAAAGAAAGAAAATAAGCCACCAAGAAGGAATGAAAGAAAAAGTACCAGAACTGAATCTGTAGATCAGAGAAATTATCGGCATGAAAGAAATTGACCTCCTCAAAGAAGACAAACTTTTTCCAGGTACCAACGTTTTTTCTATGGATATTGTTTCGTTTGTTCTAACTTTGGTCATAAAGATGTAAAATATTCTTTAAAATTAAATTATGAGCAATCAAGACATTCAAGGTATAGATATCTGCCACAACAAAGAATGAGACAGCCAAATAACAAACCACCACAGACTGCAAATCACTTGATGGATGGGAAAAGGAAACAGGTTAAGCATAACAATCATTATGATCCTTTATTCGACGAACCAAAATGTTACATCTGTCATAACTATGGACATAAATCTGTTGACTGTCGCTTAAGGAACTATGAACAAGATTTGAATTCCCCTATTGAAAATGTCAAGGTTTGGAAGAAGAAAGAAAGTGACAAGTGTGGATTAGTGTTGTCATCTCAAAGACAAACGAACCCTTGGTATATAGACAGTGGATGCTCCAAACATATGACGGGAGACAAAGGTAAGTTTCTATCTCTAAGTGAAAGAAAATAAGGAAACGTAACCTTTGGAAATGATGCTCCAGGTAAAATAAAGGGTAAAGGGATGGTGAGTTTAAGTAATGGAAAAGGAAAATCCAAAGATGTTCTGCTTGTAGATGGGCTGAAACATAATCTGCTCAGTGTAAGTCAAATGTGTGACATCGGATGTGAAGTGATGTTCACGTCCAAGGACTGCAAGATAAAGTCTGTAAACTCAAGACAAGTGGTGGCCAAACGCATAAGGACAGAAAATAATGTATATGTGCTGAAAGAAGATAGAGAAGAGTGTCATATAAGAAAACATGATGAAAGCTAGTTATGGCATAGGAGACTTGGAAATCTAAACTTTGACCACTTAATCAAGCTCAAAAATCTTGAGGCAGTAAAAGATCTTCCGAGAATATCAAATCCCCAAGATTCTATGTGTAAACCCTGCCAAGTAGGAAAGCTAACCAGGACACAGTTTATGTCCAAGAGCTCTACTTCAACAGAGAAACCACTCCAACTAGTTCATATGGATTTATGTGGACCATCAAGACAGGAAGGCACAGGGAAAGAAAATTACTTCATGTTGATTATTGATGATTACTCTAGAATCACTTGGGTTGCCTTTCTCAAGGAAAAAGCTGAAGCATTTGAGAAGTTTAAAAAATTTAAGGCTTTAATTGAGAATCAAATAGGGAAGAGGTTAAAGGAAGTAATATCAGACAGAGGAGGAGAATTTATGTCAAGTGATTTCAAGGAATTCTGTGATAAGCATGGGATCAAGAGAGAATACACAATCCCAAGAACTCCACAACAAAATGGAGTAGTTGAGAGGAAAAACAGAATAGTGAAGCAAATGTCCAGGTCAATGATAAATGAGAAGAAAATTGGTCAAACCTACTGGGTAGAAGCAATACACACAACAGTCCATGTTCTTAACAAAACCCACCTCAGACCACAAAGTGACAAGACACCTTATGAACTGTGGTATGGGAGACCTGCTTCAATCAAACACTTCAAAGTCTTTGGGAGTAAATGTTACATAAAGGATAATGATGAGAACCTTGGCAAATATGATGACAGGGATGATGAAGGTATCTTCTTAGGGTATGCTACAAACAGTAAAGGATACAAATTCTATAATAAGAGGCTGCATAAAATGGTTGACTGTATTGATGTAAAAGTTGATGAAGGAATCCCAACAAGAGAGGTGTACAATAATGAGTCTTCTACAGAGGACATAACTGAAGCTGAAGATGAACAGGTCCAATAATCAGAAAATTAAGACTCTGAATCAGATGAAGACACAAATACTCAAACAGACTCAAATCAGCAGACAACTTCAAATTCCTCCTCTAGAATCACTCAAAAGAATCATCCTGCAAGTCAAATAATTGGTGAAAAAGACAAAGGTGTACAAACCAGGATAAAGATAATCAAAAACACAGAACAATCACATATAGCTTTCATATCCATGCTGGAACCCAAGAATTTTAATGAAGCTAGAAAAGATAACCATTGGGTTAAAGCAATGAATGATGAACTTGATCAGATTGAGAAAAACAATATGTGGGAGATGGTTCATAGACCTGAAGGTAAAAATATCATTTGTTCCAAATGGATCTTTAAGAATAAGTTGAATGAGCAGGGACAAGTTGTCAGGAACAAAGCAATATTGGTCTATAAAGGCTATGCTCAAATAGAAGGACTGGATTTTGATGAAACATTTGCACCCGTAGCAAGATTAGAAGCTATCAGAATATTTCTTGCCTATGCTTGTCATAAAAGGTTTAAAGTCTATCAAATGGATGTCAAATCAGCTTTTCTAAATGGAGATTTAAATGAAAAAGTCTATATGGAATAACCAGAGGGTTTCGAACTGTCTGACAACCCTGACTTAGCATGCAAGATGAAGAAAGATTTATATGGGTTAAAGCAAGCCCCTCATGCCTGGTATCACAGACTAGATGCATATCTCAAAGAAAAAGGATTCAAGAGAGGAACACTTGACAACAATCTATATATCAAAATAGAGGATAATGATTTGCTCATCATGTTGGTCTATGTAGATGACATCATCTTCGGATGTAATAAGGATTCATTGGTACAATGGTTTGTTTCTGTCATGGAGTCTGATTTTGAAATGTCTATGATAGGTGAACTGTCATTTTTTCTTGGTTTGCAAATTACTGAGAGGTCTAAAGGGATGTTCATTTCTCAAGAAAAATATCTAAGAGAAATGTTGAAAATGTTTCAAATGGAAGATTCTAAACCTGTGGGCACACCTATGGTTACTGGATGCAAATTAAGAAAGGATGATGACTCACCTGATGTTTATCAAAGTTCATATAGGTCAATGATAGGCAACCTTCTGTACATCACAATATCTCGCCCAGACATAATGCATGTTGTTGGAATGGTAGGAAGATATCAGTCTGCACCTAAACAGAGTCACTTGCTAGATGTCAAAAGGATATTCAGATATTTGAAAGAAACAATGAACTATGGCCTATGGTATCCTAAGAATCAAAATTTTCAATTATCAGTCTACTTAGACGCTGATTGGGCTAACTGCATGGATGAAAGGAAAAGAACGAGTGGAGGTGCGTTCTTCTTAGGAGATTCTCTAGTAGCATGGTTGAGTAAAAAACAAGGTTCCATTTCTTTATCAACTATAGAGGAAGAGTACATTGCTGCTGCTACCTGTTGCACTCGGGTATTATGGATGATTCATACACTTGCAAACTTGGAGGTAAAATACGTTGCACTGACCCCAATTCATTGTGATAACACTAGTGCCATCACTGTGTCCAAGAATCTTGTATTCCATTCAAAGACCAAACATATTCCCATAAAATACCATTTTCTGAGAGAGCAGGTCACCAATCAAATTGTTTAGGTCCATTACATTCCAACCACAGAACAAATAGCAGACATATTTACTAAACCCCTAGCCAAGACACCATTTCAATATCTCCGACAGAAGATGGGTGTCATCCCATCTCACACCTAAGAGAGTCCATCTTGTTAGGGGGAGTTTGTATTGACTGAATATTTGATACCTCCAAAAAATACTACAACAACTCAGGGGGAGCGTGTTTTCTTTGACATTGATGTCAAAGGGGGAGAAAAGAACAGGTCCGGGTGCCTTTTTTTCCATCAATGCCAAAGGGGGAGATTGTTGGCATGTTTTACAGGGAGTGTATGCTTGTCATTGAAGGAAAGTACAACAACAATGATGGCTTGAGTACAGGTATAATGTGCCAGGCAGGCACCAGAAGTATTTTGGGAAGACGCAACAAAGCAAGCTCATGAAGACCAGAAGAGATAGTGTAGAGGTGCATGCAGAGTGAAAAGTATGCGTTTTTGTCATTGATGGCAAAGATCACGACCAGTAGCACAACGATGATCGCATGGCAAGATCAGAAGCTAACTTCAATTTTGGGTATCAGAAACAAAGACTCCATTTCAGAGTTTCGGAGACTGGGCACTGGAGGAGTCAATGAAGCAACTCATGGCAGGAACTTGCAAAATCTGAAACCCCGAAATTGCAAAACAGTCACATCAACCGGAGTTTCGGATACCAGGAGTTGGAGGAATTAAGAGTCGAGAATCTTCATCACAGGAGTCCCGAAGTGTTGAAATGCGAAACGCTGAAATCCTGAAATAGGCACATCAACTGTAGTTTCGGATACCGGGAGTTGGAGGAGTCAAGAGTTAAGACTCTTCATCACAGGAGTCCCGAAGTGTTGAAATGAGAAATGATGAAAATCCTAAAATAGACACATCAACCGGAGTTTCGGATACCGGGAGTTGGAGGAGTGATGAGTCGAGACTCTTCATCATAGGAGTCCCGAAGTGCCAAAATGAGAAAAGCCGAAAATCCTGAAACAAGCACATCAAGTGGAGTTTCAGAGACAAGGTGCACATAGACTATAAGAATGCAGAACAAAGAAGAGATGGGGGCGACTGTAGAGAGGAATCACACACGGGGAAATGGATGCTATGGGTAGGAGATGAAATACACAAAAGAGGCATAATTCAAAGAATCAAAATAAGATGCAGAGCATAAAGCGCAACAAAAGCAAAGAACATAGATGCATAGCTGAGACAGTAAAAGAAGGCTGAGGTGCACTTGTAGAGAAGAGAAGAATATCAAAAATCACAAGAATATGCAGGCAGAGAGACACTGATACATGAGAGAAGAGTAGTGTAGCAGAACAAGGATGAGACTGGTAAGCCATTGATGAACATTATATCACTGTAATAAGTTTCAGTAGCAAAGATTTATATTTCAGGGTGGTAGGGAGGTGTTAGGGAGGACTATTGTCCTCAGAGGTTCAAGCGGGTGCTTGAACACAGGGAGTTGTAGCTTCCATCTGGTTGCAGCCAGAGAAACCTGGGTGGCAGGGTGGTGCAAGGGAGAACTGTTGTTCTCTGTTATACAGGTTGGTGCCTGTGTGACTGGAAGTTGGTGCTTCCATCCATTTGGTGTTGGAACACTTAGGGAGTTGTTACTTCCTTCTAGTGGGTTCTAGAGAAACTAGGGAGTTGGTGCTTCCTTCTAGTGGGTGCTAGAGAAACCAGGGAGTTGGTGCTTCCTTCTAGTGGGTGCTAGAGAAACCAGGCAGTTAGTGCTTCCTTCTAGTAGGTGCTAGAGAAAACAAAGAGTTGGTGCTCTTAGCAAGTTGTAGCATGAAAAACAGAGGTTGTAGCCTCATTATGAGTTGGTGCTCATAAGTATGATAATGTATAGAATGTAAAGATTACTTATCATATAAAGAAGAAGATGATTTTACCCTTTATGGGTTTCCTCAAGAAATATCTGTCTTTGTATATTTCATATGTGTGAATGATGTCGAATGTTATATTGCTTACTTCCATGCATTATTGTGATTGTCATTCAGTGCTCTGCAAAGAGTTTAAAATAAGCATAATTGTTTAAGATCGGTAACAACTGATTCACCCCCCTCTCTCAGTTGTACAACATGAAGGAAGTAAGGTCTGATAGAGGAGGAGAGTTTAGTTTAGGGGACTTCAAATAGTTTTGTGATAAACATGGGATCAAAACAGAGTATACTATTCCAAGGACTTCACAACAAAATGGAGTAGTTGAGAGGAAGAATAGATCAGTTTAGCAGATGGAAAGATCAATGCTGAATGAAATGAATATTTCTCATACATATTGGGTAGAAGAAATTCATACACTTGTACATATTCTTAACAAAGTTTATCTCAGGCCACACAGTGACAAGACTCCTTATGAACTATGGTTTGGAAGACCTGCTTCAATAAATCATTTTAAAGTCTTTGGGAGTAAGTGTTATATCAAGAATAATGATGAAAATCTTGGAAAATATGATGACATGGATGATCAAGGTATATTCTTAGGGTATGCTACAAATAGTAAAGGATACAGATGCTATAATAAGAGGCTGCATAAATTGGTTGATTGTATTGACATAAAAGTTAATGAAGAAATCCCAGTACGAGATGTAAGCAGTGTTGAATCAACCACAAAGGATATAGTTGAAGTTGAATATGAACAGGTCCAATAATCAGAAAGAGAAGACTCTGAGTTAGATGAAAATACAAATACTCGGGCAGACTGAAATAAGCATACAGAAACAAAATTGCCTCTCAGAATTGTTAAAAAGAATCATCCTGAAAATCAAATAATTGGTGATATGAATAAAATAGTTCAGACAAGAAGGAAATTGATTAAAGACTCAAAACAATATCAGATTTCTTTCCTATCTATGATTAAACCTACAAATTTTTATGAAGCCAACAATCATGACGATTGGATTAGAGATATGAATGAAGATCTTGATCAGATTGAGAAGAAAAATACTTGGGAGTTTGTTCCTAGATCTGCAGATAAAAATGTAATTCGATCCAAATGGATGTTTAAGAATGAAATGAATGAACAAGGACAAATTGTTAGGAATAAAGCCAGATTGGTCTGTAAGGGGTATGCACAAGTTGAAGGACAAGATTTTGATGAAACCTTTGCACCAGTGGCAAGATTGGAAGCCATTAGATTGTTTCTTGCCTATGCATGTCATAATAACTTTAAAGTATATCAGATGGATGTTAAGTTGACATTTCTTAATGGAGATCTAGAAGAAGAAGTATATATGGAGAAACCTGAATGATTTTCATTGACAGATAATCCTAACTATGTCTGCAAGTTGAAAAAGACATTATATGGATTGAAACAGACACCATGAGCTTGGTATTATAGACTGGACAATTTTTTATAGGACAAAGGGTTCAAGAAAAGTATTGTTGACAGTAATCTATACATTAAGTCTGAAGGTGATGATTTATTAGTTGTTTTGGTTTATGTAGATGACATTATTTTTGGATTTACTAATGACCCTTATGTTCAGTGGTTTTCTAATTCTATGCAAACTGAGTTTGAGATGTCCATGATAGGAGATCTGTCATATTTTCTTGGTTTTCAAATCAATCAAAGTTCTGCATGATTATTTATCTCTCAAGAAAAGTATTTGAAAGAGATGTTGAAGAAGTTTTAGATGGAATATTCTTCTCCTGTTAGTACACCTATGGTGGTTGGATGCAAACTCAGTAAAGATGATATTTCATCTGATGTTGATCAAAGAACATATCGATCAATGATAGGAAGTCTTTTGTACATCACAACATCTCGTTCTGATATAATGCAAGTTGTTGGAATGGTAGGTCAGTATCAGTCTGCTCCTAAACAAAGTCATTTAGCAGTTGTCAAGAGGATATTCAAATATTTGAAGGGCACAATGAATTGTGGTCTTTAGTATCCTAGAAATCAGAATTTTCAATTAACTGCATATTCAGATGCTGATTGGGAAAATTGTTTGGATGAGAGAAAGAGCACTAGTGGAGGTGCATTCTTCTTAGGTGATTCATTAGTAGCATGGCTTAGTAAGAAGGAGGGATCTATTTCTTTATCAACTACAGTGGAAGTTTACATTGTTCCTTCTACTTGTTGCACTTAGATATTATGGATGATACAAACTCTTGGAGATTTGAAGGTAATTTATACTGATCCAATTCCACTTCACCATGATAGCACTAGTTCCATTAGTGTCTTGAAGAATCATGTTCTTCATTCAAAGACTAAGCATATACCAATAAAATACCATTTTATCAAAGAGCAGGTTACAAATAGAGTTGTTCAGTTGAATTATATTCCTTCCACATAACAGATAGCTTATATCTTTACTAAACCATTAGCAAAGACACCATTTGAATATCTTCGTCAGAAGTTGGGGGTCATATCTTCTTTAATCTAATATGTTCACCTTGTCAGGGGGAGTACTTATTGATTATCTGTTATATTTTTGGTGAATATTGTTCTGGTTTTTCCATTCATATTTGACAGGGGGAGTGTGTTTCCTTTGTCATTGATGTCAAAGGGTTGCAGAATTTCTAGAATGCAGAAAGTTTCCATCAATTTCAAAGGGGGAGATTGTTTGCAAGTTCTTTGTTTGGTGTGATGTCAGTTTTGTCATTGATTTAAACTGTGAATGGTGAGAAGGAAGGAAGGAATCATGAGACAAAGTTTTGAAAGAAACTACATCAGGAACCGTTGATTTGACACTGCAAACTAACTTTCAGCATCGCAAAGTGAGAAGTTTCGAAGCGCTTAGAGGAGATCTAGGTCGTCGGATCACAGGCAGTTGTGGACCATTGATCTGACACGGTGAAGTTCGTCAGTTTAGACATCAGAGAAAGGAGGAGAGATAACTCGCGAGTTTGGGAAACACGAAGTCCCGAAGTGCTTGGCCCCAAGTCCCATCCAGTGGTCACATCAATAGATAATAGGGGAAGGAGATAGCATCACTAGGCTCTACCTCAAAGTTTCTGGAGTTGGGAAAATAAAGGTGACTCACAACAAAATATCTAACGCGCGAAGTCGCGAAGCGCATTTTTGATTGGCCTGTGGTCACATGGAGATGAATTTTGCACCCGATGCTAGTTCTCATGGGTATAGTTCACGAGGACCCAATGTAACTTGAACCATTGATATCTGGCTTCGTCCTCCAGTAAGATATCAATCGTTCAAATCTGTCCACACTATATTTTAAACATTGAAAAGTCAAAAAGCCTTTGTGTGCATAATCCAACATCGTTGATTAAATAGACATTCTGATCGAAGGGTTGTTGTTTCAATTCTTGATTTCTTGACCATTTATGATTCAGTTATACTAACTGAATCATTTTTCTTGGGCATTTGAGATTCGTAGTGTAACGGATTCTGAGAGTATGCATAAAAGAAAAATGTTGTGACAGAGTGAGGTTGTCGTTTCTTTGTAAAATGAGTTGAATTGCATGTAATGAAAATTACAATATGAACAGAGAGAGAACAAATTCAGATATGAAGAACATAAGATGGATAGAGAAGAAATGGTGAAAATAGTAGAATGTACAAGAAACTAAGAGCATGAGAAGAATTGAGAAAGAGCAGATGGAAAGAGACAACAAGTGGATCCAAGTATGAACAGACAAAAGCAGAGAAGAATTTCAGAATAGAAAAGAGACAACAAGTGGAGCTAAGCATGAACATACAGAAGTAGAGCATAATTGCAGAATAGAAAAGAGAATGCAAGTGGAGCCAAGCATGAACAAACATAAGCAGAGAAGAGTTGTAGAACAAAGAAGAAGTGGTAAGTGTTGAAATATCTGTATTGTTGTAAGGTATTATTCAAGTAAATATTTATAATCAGGGTGGTAGGGTGGTGCTAGGGAGGATTATGGTCCTCTTTTATTCAAGTTGGTGCTTGAATACTGAGAGTTGTAGCTTCCATCTAGTTATGGCTAGAAAACAGGGTGGCAGGGTGGTGCTAGGGAAAACAAAGAGTTTTTTGTGTGCAAGTTGGTGCTTGTATAAGTGGAAGTAGGTGCTTCCATCCAGTTGGTGATGGAAATTATAAGGAGAAAATATGCTTCTTTCTAGTGGGTGCTAGAGAAACTTGAGGGTTGGTTCTCTCTACAATTTGCAGCTTGTTAAAGAAGAGGTTGTAGATGAATTTTGAGTTGGTTCTCAAAGATAGATGATGTACAAAAATTAAAAGACTTCTTATCATTACAAGAAGAATAGGTTTTATCCCTTTATGGGTTTCCTCATGAATATCTTTCTTTGTGTATATCATATGTGTGATTAATGTTTACTATTTCTATTGTTTATGTCTTACATAATCTTGATTATCATTTGGAGAAGAGTAACAATATTTTAACAGGCATAAAAATGTTTAAGCACAGTAACAACTAACTCACCCCCCCCCTCTCAGTTGTCTTAGTAATTTCAACAACATGAATATTTCCCAGCCAATAAATGAAATATACTATCCATGAAAGTTGCACCATTCATTCTCATGAATGGATATCTTTACAAGCTAGGACTCAAAAACATTCTATGAAGATATGCTTTAGAGCATGAATGTGAAGACATCATTAATGAAGCACACACAGGTCCAGTAGGGGGTCATTTTCAAGCCGACATGACAGCCAGGAAAATCCTTCAAGCCAGTCTCTCATGGTTGACTTTACATAAAGATTTTTGAGAACAAGTAAATAAATTTGACAAGTTTCAAAGGTTAGGCTGATCCTTATGGAAGAACAAAATTCCCTTGCACTTGGTAAACCCTAGTTTACCATTTGAAATCTTGGCTATTGAGTTTGTCGGTCCTTTCCAAAAAAGAGAAAAAAGGTCGAGAGAAAAATACAATATTACATCCATCGAGTATTTAAAAACGTGAGTAGAAGTAGAACCAATCGAGCACTATACAAAGGAAACGACTGCAAAATTTATTTATGAAAATATAGTAACCATATTTGGTTGTTCCTTAATGATAATTAGTGATCAAGGAAAACACTTTGTCAATAGTAAAATCAAAGTATTGCTGAAGAAATTCACGACCGACGATAGAAGAATGACTGCATATCATCCACAAGATAATGGGGCCCTCGAGTTCTTTAACAAAACACTACACAAGGGCCTCATGAAAATATGCGGTCTTGATAGAGAAGACTTGGATGACAAAGTTTCAACAATACTATGGGCATATAGAACAACATACAAAATTTCGATTGGAAAAACACCCTTTAAACTAGTGTATGGCCAAGAACCAGTGGTCCCACTACATTTTTGTGCTAATGAAGGTTAGATAGATTCTTTTTTGGAATTTTATCACATGGTGAATACAAGACAATTCTTCTACAAATTTAACAAATTAGAAGAAGAAAGGATGCTAGCACAACAACATCAGGAAATTTAGGAAAGTCAGCAAAATTCCGGACATGATCTACATAATAAGAATAAATACATCAGTAATGTATACTTGCTACTTCTATATTATAGTCAAGTAAAAGGTAAACCAATTACTCTAGAGACTGCATGGTTGGGTCCATACGTGATTGAGGACATTTGAACCTCGGGAGAAATACAGTTTAAAATGCTACAAGGGCACCCTTTCGAGAAATTATTCAACAGGGTCTGACTAAAAATATATCATACATAGTCTCCTAAAGAGATACTAGCAAAAACCTCCTTAGGGACACTAGTAGGGCTCAACTAGATCGAAAACCCATAAGGGAGACCCAAGTTGAA
>ML789414.1:147093-184561 GCA_009831015.1 Picea engelmannii
TATATATATATAAGGATTAAAATAAAATGCTAAGAAAAGTTAAGAAAATACAAAGTAATCAATCAGTCATGATAGTTAACAAAAAATTGTCTACTACAAGCTATATGACTGGATGAATACATTCAATAAATTCATTCATAACTATCACATTTCAACATGAGGAGAGAAAAAAGTCCCTAAGAAGTAATTAGAGAAGAAACACATAAATAAATAAAAAATCCAATGTCCATATGCGACTTGTGCCACTACTTGAACAAGAACACTAATCAATCAATTTAAGGAGAAATTAATCATCCAGTTGAAGAAAGAGCTCACAAGTGTCAATTTCGAAGATCAAGAAAATGAGGAAAAAATCAAGAAAGCAAATAGGAGTACCATCAACAATGCAAGCATGACCTCAAAAGACAAAATATTAATCAATTCAACAAGAAAACAAAAGACGACATAGTTGGGCACTTTGGCCAGAGGATTTTGACCGACTAGATAAACCAAACCGACCAAACATCATAATTGAACATCGACCAACCAAAACAAACACAATCACCGTTAAAAAGCTCAAAGTCAACATGTGTCATGAGGAATAGGATGACATCAACATGATACCATATAAGTTTTCATGCATTATCCCATATTTTAGAAAAATCCTTTGGGGAAAGCGAGGTGAGGCCAAAAAAAGTCACACGCAAGTATACCTCACATAGGTAACATATACACTGACAATATGAAAAATCAATTGAAGATTGTGTAGTGTTATCACATGAAGTTTTCATGGTTCTTTTGTCCCTTAGGTTTTAATTTTTATCCTTTAGTCTTTAGGTTTTCTTTATTTTTCTCTTTGTGATTTGCTGAGGTTAGTCTAAACAAATAAAGACTTGGGTTTTTTCTCACATTTTTGGCCCACACATATGGTTGTAGCCTAGGTTCATTTTATGGTTTATATATTTGACTCATATTTTGACTTGACACCAAGCATTATCGACGCCATGATCCTAATGACCTGACAAGTCACTCCATGGACTCATGCTCTTTAAACTTTACATGTTGTCCCTATGTCCATTAAGGAGTCAAATCAAACTTTGAAAAGGGCTATGCCAACTCACTAGGCATTTTCGTAGTGCATATTTTTCCTTATACTCCTTTACCATCATTTGCTATCATTAGTTTATGTCATGTCTTTCATTGTTTCCAGCACCCTTGTCCTCAAAATGAATATTAATATTTGGTCATTTATGACGTTGCTAATTGTTTATCAATTTGAAATTTTCCTCCTAAGATCGACGCTGTTGAAACCACTAGCTCAGACAAGGTTGCGGATTGTGCTATGGGTGTTACACATCATTTTTGTCACCTTAGTGATCACTTGACAAGATGTGTTCATGTTCCCTAAAAATTTTAAAAGAGACTTTCTCTATGGGAAAAGTGATTTACTTTCCTCTGCCAAAAACCATATGAAAGAAGGTCGCCGCACCCTTCTATATGCATGGGGTGCGACGATGCATGATCTTTGCATCCTGTACTATACTTGGGCTATGATGTCGTCACATGCTTCTTGTACATAGGGTGCGATGATGCTTAAAGCATGGGAAATTCAATTTTCATGAATGTTCTAGAAGGGAATCTTCTAGAAGGTAAGGTGGCCTCTAATCGGTTTGGATCTTACTCGCTTCTTTGATTTGGTGGGGTCATACTAATATCCTCATCCATCTCTCTTTCACACTATATAAAGAGGGATCTCTCATGGAAAAGGCTAAGGTTGAATAGGCAAAGAATTGTATGGAGAGTTCTACTTCATATTATGCTTGAGAGTTTTTCTTTAGTTCTTCAAGTCAGATTGTGGATCTTCTGCATTCAAGGCATTTGGAGCAAAGGTGTGTGTGTTGAAGAAAAGAGCCATCGAAATGGGACCTTGAAACATCAAGGCATGGTTTGTATTATCCACTTTCTATTCACTTAATACAGTAATGCATTTCTTCCCTATATAAGCATCTTGCCTTCTATTGTATAATTCCTTGATCATATACATAGACTTCATTAGAATACATGTATCTTTGTTTTCCCTCTTTGTTGGTTTGTGGTTCTTAGACATGCTTATTATTCTACAAACTCAAGGAAGGAACTACAAGGATGAAACTATCAAGGATCAAGTGTCATTTAAAAGTTATGTCACTTGTACCTCATTAAACTAGTTCATATGATAATGAAGTTTAAGGCGAAGTGTGCATTCTGTTCTGTTTTGTTCTAGTTTCCAGTGGGATCTAGGGAGATCTGTTTTTGTCTACACTTACCGATTAATCTGATAAAAATATTCACGACCATACTGGGGATACAAATTTCTTTTGTTTTTTTTCCTCTTATTTTCTTTTAGCCTACCTTCTTTTGGTTAAATTCACTCTGAGTTTGTGGGTGATCCATCTGGATTCCCTGGGTCTGAAGGTTCAGTTAGATTTTTTGTCTTTCTTTCATTTTTTCCTTAGTTTCAGAGATCATCGTACTGTTCTATATAGACAGACCATTATGACCCTATAATGTAGCACTCTATAGGTGCATACCAGTGCGACGACGTCACACTGTTCTCTATTGGCGACATGTGATGACCCTAGATCATCGCACTGTGCTCCATTGCATCCCACGACTATTCCTGTAGGAATTGTTGGAGAGAGCCATTTTTTATTTTTCACCCAGTTTTGCCTCAATTTTCTGGGATGAACTTCTAACACCAGTGATTGATTGATTTATAAGTTTAAAGCTTGCATTTGATTGATTTTTAGAAATTGAAAGTTTTTCTTTGTAATTTTTCAAGTTTTACTTTTGATTTTTTATCACAAGGATATAGTCTATGGATCTTGGTCCTGAGTGCTTGTTTGACAAAGGGTCTTTGATTCATTTGAAGTTTTGGATTTTTTTTACTTTCCAGATTGTTTATTGATTGAGAGACATTTTTTTTTGCATTTGACAAAAGGTTTTCGTATCATTTTCATTTTTGTCTACGTTATAGTCTTGATTTCAGAATCGTGTTGAGAATGTGTTAATTTTATTGGATTACGTTTTCTTCTCTTCATTACGTCTTTGATCTGATTTGAGAAAGAAAGAACTAAAGTCATTTCTTATTTTTAGTAATTGTTCACAATAAAATTGTTGCATTCAAAATATTTGTTAAAAGAGAAAATTGGAAAATTTTGTAGCTTTTGATTATTTGGGATTTTGTTTATTCAAAAATTGAGAAATTGTGTTTTGTAGATTTTGTATGTCAAAAAGATACTTTCTCCCTATTGTAATTAGATTTCATCGAATTAAAAGATTTCACATTCATCTCTTCTTGAATTTTATTGGGTCAAGGTCACATACGTCATCAATTTTATTTCCATCTCCCCTTTGAGTAAACAACAACTTTTAAAATACAACGTAATTTTAAAATTTATTAGTAACTTTTATTTTCTAGAAATTCTCTTCACCAACACTATCTCGGATAGTGCTTTGGAATAGTTTGTAATGCACAATCTCCAAATAATCAAAACACAAAGTAGTATCTTGTGATAGGGAAAGTTCAAATCCACTTGCTACATTTTGTCCTGGGAAGCCCTTCTAACAAAAGTGTCAATCATGAGGTCGCATTAGGACTCGCAGAGTTACTCACCCTGCTTTTTCGGTCTTGGTGTAGAGATTGCGCATATTATTGGGGGTCACTTGAGAAGAAAATCCTGTGGAGACCTTCTCGAGTTGATTTTGGGATAGATACCCTGCCTTTGCACATGGATCAAACTGTCGATTGTTTCCCCAGGAATCATTGTCGTAATTGATAACCTTAGTATCTTATCTCTTTAGGGTCTTTACACAAGGTGATTGTGAAAGGTCAAGTCTTCACAATACCTGGAATCGACGTTGGCCAAAATCAATTGGGCTCCTTGGAGGGTATACCCATGATTGTGTGTGGGAGATTTCACCAGAATGTAAGTCCGTTAAGTAGGTCATCAACGTAAATTTTCCACCCGCTTTATCCCAGCCCCTTATTGTCTTGATTTCATGATGTTGGATTTCATTACCAACTAGTGACTTCAAAATAAGAAGGTTTGTTTTCTTGGTTTGATTTCTAGATTTTATTAGTGAGTGTTGTTTGTTTCTCTAGTTGGACATAGATTTGTTTCGTTATTTATTTGGTGCGGCCAAAATCGACCCTCGCCATTCATGTAGGATGAAAGTACTACCTCCAGAAGATCCAGAAAGTTATGTCCCTTTGCTTCCTAACTCACTAGAGGGCTCTCCTGAGGGAGCAATCAATAACGAATTAGCCTCTAAGATTGGAAGTTTGAATTATTTAGAGGGATTCATAAATATTTTGGATTCTTTAGAGGGATTCATACTTCTTGTAAACCCATTATTGAATCTTAGAGAAGATCCACTTTTGCTCTAGCTAAATTCATTGGGAGAAATGTTTATTGAAGATCATAATCAAATACCTATTGGACCTCACATAGAGTCTGGTGTGGATGATCCACCCTTTCAGAGTGAGTCATTTAGATGTCCTAATCAACCTATGCCATCGCAAATGCCTAAGACGTCTATTACCTATACGGTACCTTTAGACAATTTTATTGGTAAAACCAGTAATGTTGTCACAGTTTCATACCAATTGTTGGTTGGTTCTCACTCAATTCTTCCTCTCCATATTTCCCACTCTACCATGGTCCCACAAGCTACGATTGTATGACATCCCCATCCGGTACAACTCCTACGATGTACAACCGATAAAAGCACCCTTAATTTTTTTTTTTTTTTGTGTGTGTAGGAAGGTAATAATGACATTATACTCAACATCACAACACGATGACGAACACAATGCATGCAACTCACGCAACAACAACATAACAAACTAACATAAAAGTGCATCAAGCACCTGGAAGAAATGTACAACATTCAACTGACGAAGAATAAGAATGACTACTCACTCATCCTACCCTACAATGGTTAGGACCTCCAGGTCACATAAGCAACGCTCAAGCTCAGGTTCCCATCGATTTTTACCATTTAAGGTCTCAAGGCTAGCGACTATTCTGAGGAACAAGGAGGTGTCTACATCCCACCTGACACAAGCAGACCAAGCCTACTAAGCTAAGGACAATCATCCTAACAACCCAAAGCACCCAAAATTAATTACACAAGTAACTAGAACCCTTACAGTGAGAAAAACCAATCACATTGAACGTTTACAAAACCACGTACAAACATTAATTAATATTAAACAACAACACCCTCAACGGGAAGCGCAAGCTAAAAATGACTTCGTTAACAACCCAACCATTAATCAAGGCTAAAAGGTCAATATCTATGATTTAAATTGGCATTAATTATAGATCAATTAACCAGTCTAAATTCCATTAGTCAACGAGTTACCAACCGAACTTAACATGAATTATGACTCAAATTTAGCGAGTTTGAGTTACCAATTAGGCGATATCTATAAATCCAACTAACATCAATTACATATCTAAATTAGCAAGTCTAAATTTTCAATCTAGTCTTTACTCACCATACTAATTTTAATATTTATTACAACCTAAATGGACAATTCTATATTAATCCGAATCCCCATCCAACTAGCCATAAACTTGAATAACAACATTAACATTCTTAAAGTAGAATCCTACCTTTATCACGTATGAAAAGTTAAACCTCAACATTAGTCTAACGATAATGACCAAACTAACCACACTAGTTGTTTATTATCATTGAGGGGGAAACTGCCAGCTAATAACATTGTTGTAGAAAATCAACAAGATAATTACATATCTGTTACATAACAATTTATTAGAGCAGTTAACAAGGCATTTAACATAATGATTAACATAACAATTAATTTAGCAATAACAGGGTAGTTTGCATGACTATTTTCATAACAAGTAATATAGCACTAACAAGGCGATTATCATGCTAGTTAACATAAAAATTAATATAACAGTAGCAAGGCAATTTATATGAAGGTTAACATAACGATTAATAGCACAATAACAAGGCAATTTACATAACTGCTAACCATTTATCTCGCTGCGACATTTAATCAATAAGAAGGAATTGATTGACCATTGAGGTAGCAATTAACATGGCAATTATTGGACCAAAGACATCGTTGTAGCAATTATCCTAGCAATTAAGAAGGCAATAATATAGCATTTAACATTTCAATTAACCTGGCAATTATAGCAAAAAGGGAAATGACTGACCATTAACATTGTTGTATCAATTGTTCTTGCAATTGATAAGGAAATTAATATAGAAGTTATCAATGCAATTAACATGGTAATTACATGGCCAGTAACATCGCCATGGAAATTAAAGTGTGGTTGTGAGAATGTTGGGTATACTCTCAAGGAGAAGGAGAATAAAAGGGACAGTACCAACTGCAGAAGGACCAAATCATCGTCATGCAACAACACAGTCAGTCAACATCAAGGAAACTTCGTGCCCAATACAACAAACACAGTCAACAAATTAAGGGCAAAATCGTGGTCAATTTCAGCAAGTGAGTTTATGATTTAAATTGCTAAAATCGTGGGAAATTTCAACAACAACTCAGTCAACGTTTTTAAGAAATTTTGTGGCCGTATTAATCAACAACTCAGTTAGTCTATTAGTGCAATTTCATGGGCATATTAAACAACAAATCAGTCAATCTATCAGAGCAATTTCATGGGCGTATTAACAACAACTCAGTCAAATTTCGAAGGGAAAAAACGTGGCATCAATTAATTGAAAATCGTGGGCATTAACATGAATCACATGGAAGAAATTTTTTAAAGAAAAACTCAGTATTCATCAAGGGAAAAATCACACCAAAGGTAAAACGAAATGAAGACAGAGAAATCATTCGTTTTCCATTGCAAGAATACCCAATATAAAAGTTGCAAACAAGAATAATTCCTCTTTTCCATCGCCAGAATGACAATTATAAAATTTGCAGACATGAAATCATTTCTCTTTTCCATTGCGAGAATACAAAATAGAAAAAAATGCAGTCATGAAACCATTGCGTTTTTCCATTGCTAGAATACCCAATATAAAAGTTGCAGACAAGAATAATTCCTCTTTTCCTTCGCCAGAATGCCAATTATAAAATTTGCAGACATGAAATCATTTCTCTTTTCCATTGCCAGAATAAAAAATAGAAAAAAATACATTCATGAAACCATTGCATTTTTCCATTGCCAGAATACCCAAAAATTTGCAGACAGGGAATCAATTTGTGCTTCCATTTCTATAACCCCAATACAGTGCAGACAACAGTAAGAGAACACAAGGATCCAATGGGAAAGGTCATGGAATGATTGCAGGGGTTCTATCAGTCAAGGCATAGAGAAAAGAAGCCAGGACACTAGATAACCCACACGCAGAGGTCGTTGTTAGATGGCGGAACCAACAATCAGCTAGGGAAAAACATCAAGGGTAGACGACTAACAGGTTCGTCCTTCACTCATCATCCTCGCAAAGAAAAGCATGGTGTTGAGATCCATAGGTATTTTAATGCTAAGGAGATGACCATAGATCAGGCTCCTGGCCGACTGCTCAGGCGAGGACTGGTGAGCTAGGGACAAAGGCTAAACAACCACGAAGGTCACAATCAATGAAACAAGGTTTTCAAGACGTGTGGGGAAATGAATCCATGAGATTCAATATATCATCGAGCTAGGATAAGAAAATTTCAGAAAACCATCTAGACAATCAGTTCACTTACCCAAGTAAAAATGCAGATTCGAGCATAAGTTCTAACACAATTTACCATACAAAACGAAGAAAGTGTATCGTTTCCTGTTCGGAGTGGACATCCCACGTTCTCCTTGCAACTCCCATGTGCCGACCATCGAGACTTCACCGGTACATCCTAGCCAATGCTAGGGGTACTCTTCTTCCCCCTTAGCCCCCCGAGCCGCAAAGGGGCCACGCACTCACTATCCAGAGATTTCGACTAGCTCCCAGCTCGCCTCGCAAGGCCGAGCTACTGATGCAGGAGCATCGTGCAAAGCCCAAAGCACACAACTAAGCCAAAGAAATAGCTTGACGTGTGGAGGAAGAAAAAGAGCATGTTTTCATAAGAACCGTTTTGAATTTTGAACTTAAAAGGCATTAATGTAATAGTTAGGAAGAAGGCATACTTTGCATTTATATCCTAGAGGTTGTAAACAGATCTTGAGCGATTTGCTCTCATCTGTCAATGTAAAAGGCTTTTAAAACCTATTAATTAAAGTAGGTAGATTTAGATTATAGATTAGACAGTTTAGAAGAGCAGGAGGAAAAATGAATATAGACACCCTCACTCTTGTATCATTGTATCATTAACATTAGCACAGGATAGAAGAAGAGAGTTGTAACAGAGAGTTGGAAAGAAGAACCCATGTACAGGAGCTTTGAATTAATATATGAAGCTTTGAGTTATATTTCATGGTGTTATGATGTTTTCTGTTTATACATGGTGAATGGTATGCTTACAGTTGTTTTACTCTCTCTGTTATGCATTTGTTTTAATACTGTGTGTATGTATGATTTCATGTTAAATGTTTGAAGTCTGAGAGAGAGAGAGAATGAGTTTCAATTGTTTCTCTTCCTGAGTGAGAGAAGTTCCTGCAAGGAGTGTAGTGAAACGTCCGCAAGGTGTGCATTGACTAGGGTTCTGAGTTTTATCTCAGAAAGCTCAGGAGAGATGTCGTTGTTCTCATTCCAGCAGAAGTGAAGATGAAGCACAAAAGATGTGCAAGGTGTGTGCAGGCTATTTGAGACCTTAACCTTATCAAATAAGGTTGAAAGGTGAGGGACTGCTATTGCAGAGGGTGCACAGAGTCGAAGAATCAAATACCTAGAAGTATTTGAAATATTTTCGCAAGGAGTGCGCGCAAGAGTCCTTTCGAGACTTGAGTTGCAAGCGAAAGCTCAGGAGGGTCAGCACCTTTGAAAGTACTCAAAGTGAGACAAATATTGAAAATGTCTCACAGAAGTTAAGTCCCAGTGATAGAACACTGGTTCATTTCGTAGAAGCTTTAAAGGAGGGAACGAGTGGTTGAAATTCTCCGAGGAGAGCTCGCTAGGTCATGAGGACCGTAGTATCTAGAAAAGATGGAAGGTGTATAGGGGCGGATGAACCCATCACTTTGGTATCAGGAATCAATGTGGACCGTTGATCGTGATCTGCTGTGAGCCATCAGATCATTTCATGGATTCGGAGTTCGTAAGTCCAAAGTGTAAGCCAAAATCCGTGGTCATTTTAACTCCCGAATCGTGAAATAATTGTTAAGTGAAGGATTTCGGAATTCAGGATTTTGAAGTGTTAGGGGAATGGTAGTTGGAGGATTGTTCAAGTCCCGAAAGCTGGGAAGAGTGAAAGGTGGTGAGATTCCACGTCAGAGTTAGAAATCATTTGAGTGGATAGGTGGCGTGTCTCCATCAAATAGGCGAAGTCAAACCTCATTGACCATTTCGGGGTTTTGGAGGTCAAAGAACTGGGAGCCTTGCATCCGGATTCATGAAGTCATGAAGTATGAAACCCCGATGAAGTGAAAAGTCCACTGGGAAGCCAACCTTTGCTGAATGCATCGTAATTCATCATTTTGGGTTTCGGAGGTTGTAGAGACAGGAACTCTCGACAATAGGGATCACGAAATCGCGAAACCCGAAGTCCCGATTCAGTGAAGGGCACGATCTTACTAAGATCGGGAGAATTGAGTGGTGCTTTGTGGTTGATCACATAGGGCTTACTCATAAGGACATGTGGATACACCACCGAGTGTGTGAGGGATTCCCTGTGGGGAAAACCAAAGAGTCAATCAGACTCAAGAAGGAAGATTTAAAACGATCCTGAGTGGATCTTGGCCCGAGGGTCGAGGTCTGCGCCAATTGTGGTATTAGAGCTGCAGAACAAGTCTTTGATTTCTGTAGCAAAGAAAAGAGAACCATTTTACAGCCATGCCACTGAGAAGAAGAGAGAAGCCAATGCCAATGCCTGATCCAGCAATGGAAAGAGAAATGCACGAGTTACATGCCAAGCTTGATGCCATGGAGACAACATAGAGGCGCACAGTTGATGCTGGGGATATTAGCGAGGCTGACAGTGAAAATGAAGCTGGAAACAAAGGAGAAGAAGTTGCAGTCGAAGATGCTGCAGATGAATGCCTATTCAGGGTTGTCGCAAGGATATGTGCTAGAGAAAAAGTGGACATTCCAGTGTATGAGGGAAACCTTGATGTTGAAGAGCTTCTAGATTGGATTAGAGCTCTAGATAAATACTTCGACTATGAGGATGTTGAGGAAGACAAGAAATTCAAACATGTTGTCACTAGACTTAAAGGGCATGCAACACTATGGTGGGATGAACTGCAGGCTAACAGACACTGCAAAGGCAAGCAGAAAATCAAAAGCTGGGATAGAATGGTTTTGAAGATGAAATCCAAATTCATACCCAAGGACTATCAAATTACTTTGTTTCAAAGGTTGCAGAATTTGAGACAGAAGCTGATGTCAGTGAAAGAATACACTGAAGAGTTCTACAAGATAAACATCAGAGCGGGTCATCGGGAAAGCGATGATGAAAAAGTTGCCAGGTACATGAATGGTCTGAGATATGACATCCAAGATGAGATGAGCATGATGATCGTTCTAACTGTAGAAGATGCTTATCAAATGGATCTGAAAGCTAAAGAGAAGCTAAGATGAAATCAAGGTCAAAGAGGTCGAGGCAGAAGTCAAGTCAGAGGCAAAACAATTTCCCAATACAGAATTCAGAGACCTAAGGAAGAAGGGAAGAAAACTCAAACTCAAACTGAGAGAGGAGGAAGCTCATAGAGAGGGCAGTATGCTGATAGAAATTCTTTTCCTCGAGCTAGAGGAAGAGGAAGAGGCCGAGGAGGTGAAGTTAAATGATTTGTTTGTGGGAAAAATGAACATAAATCTTATGAGTGTCCAGAAAGAAAGAAAGAAGGTGGTGAGACTCACATTGCCGAAGCACAAGGATAGAATGTTGAGGCAAAATATGATGAGGGTGGAAGATCATTGATGATGAGGAAATTTCTCTTGAAGCCAGAGAAGGAGGTAGAGAACCTAGCACAAAGGAACAGTCTGTTTCAGATTGCTTGCAAAACAAAAGATAGAGTATGCAAGTTCATTGTGGACAGCGGTAGCACAAACAATCTCATTTCTACAGAGATGGTAGAAAAGATGGAGCTGGAGACTATCATACATCCAAGCCCATACTGAGTTTCGTGGCTACAGGAAGGACAGAGGAAGCAAAGAAGAGTTTCAACCTACTGAAGAAAAAGATCATTGAGCAACCAATTTTGTTTTTTCCAGATTTCAGCAAGACATTCCAGGTCAGGTGTGACGCGAGTGGATTTGCAATTTGAGCGGTCTTAAGCCAAGATGACAGGTCGTTCGCATACTTCAGTGAAAAAATAAATGAAGCGAAGGTTAAGTAATCCACATATGACAAGGAATTCTATGCGGTCATACAAGCGCTGAAGAAATGGAGACATTATTTGGTTCCTAAAGAGTTTGTTTTGTACAGTGATAATCATGCTTTACAATTTGTGACTCGATAGGAGAAGTTGAACCAAAAACATGCTAAATGGGTTGAATTCATGCAGAATTTTACTTTTGTGACTAAGCATATTTCTGGAACTGCTAACAAAGTTGTTGATGCTTTGAGTAGGAAATGTTTGCTTATGCAGGAATTTAGAATAAAAAATTTGGGTTTTGATAACCTCAAAGAAATGTACAGGGATGAACCAGATTTTAAGGAAGCATATGAGGTGTCTGAGAATCCAATTCTTAGGAACATAATCCAATGGACCGAATATATGATCCAAGATGGATTGTTATTCAGGGGCAATCAACTATGTATTCCAAAATGCTCCATGAGGGAGAATTTGCTGAAAGAAAAACACAGTGGAGGATTGGATGGACACTTCGGTCATGATAAGACGTTCTCAAAGTTGAATGGCTCATATTTTTGGCCAGCGATGAGGATAGATGTTAAGAAATTTATGGACAGATGCAGGATTTGTCAACACACAAAAGGGAAAAGGAAGAATACAGGGTTATACCATCCATTACCCATACCTGAGAGGTCGTGGGACACAGTGAGCATGGATTTCATATTGGGACTGCCAAGAATGAAAAGAGGATGTGATTCAATCTTTGTGGTAGTCGACAGATTTTCAAAGATGGCACATTTCATACCATGCCAGAAAACCAGTGACACAACTCATATTGTGAACCTATTTTTCAAGGAAGTCATTAGACTTCATGGCTTTCCAAGGAGTATTGTTTTTTATCAAGATACCAAGTTTGTGGGACATTTCTGGAGGAATTTATGGAAGAATATGGGGACAAGTTTTTCTTTTAGCTCAGCGTATCATCCTCAGATGGATGGACATACATAAGTTGTGAACATGAGCTTGGGGGATTTGTTGATAAGCCTAGTGACTGAACACCACAGTCATTGGGATCACATTCTTCCACATGCAGAATTTGCTTATAATGATTCACTTAATAGAAGCACAGGGTAGAGTCCATTCCAAATTGTATATGGAATGCAGCCAAGGGGAGTTTCTGAATTGAAATATTCAGAACAAGCTGAATTTAGAAGTGCTAGTGCAGAGGACTTTGCATAAGCAATGAAGGAGCTTCACAGCCGAGTCAAGGAATGAATCCAGAATTCAAATCAAGAATACAAGCGCAGAGTAGATCGACACAGGTGAGAACTTCAATTTGAATTTGGTGATATGATACTTGCACATCTGAGGAAGGAGAGGTTCCCAAGAGGAACATATAACAAACTGAAGATGAAAAAGATTGGACCATGTAAGGTCATAAGGAAATTTGGGGCAAACAAATATGAGATTGAATTACCTGATGGGATTGAAATTTCACCAATATTCAATATTACGGATTTGTACCCTTATAGAGCTGAAGAAACAGGAGCAAAGGAGGAACAGAGAGAAGTTCAATGGAAAAAAGAGATGCCTGTAGCTGAAAAGTCGCAGATGGAAAGCATAATTGACAAGTTGGTTAGCAAGAAGACCAGGAGAAAAGAGTATTTTGAATACTTAGTCAAATGGAAGGGACATTCACTTGAAGATGCTAGTTGGGAAGATGAAGTGGAAATTCAGAAGCATGGACAAACTGTGCAAGAGCTCATGAATAGGAGTTCATGAAAATTTTCAAGCGAGGGAGTATGATGCAGGAGCATTGTGAAAATCCCAAAGCATGTGACTAAGCCAAAGAAATAGCTAGACGTGTAGAGGAAGAAAATGAGCACGTTTTCATAAGAACCATTTTGAATTTTGAACTTAAAAGGCATTAATGTAATAGTTAGGAAGAAGGTGTACTTTGCATTTATATCTTGGAGCTTGTAAACAGATCTTGATAAATTTGCTCTCATCTGTCAATGTAAAAGGAATTTAAGCCCTATTAATGAAAGTAGGTAGATTTAGATTATAGATTAGACAGTTTAGAAGAGCAGGAGGAAAAACAAATATAGACACCCTCACTCTTGTATCATTGTGTCATTAACATTAGCACAGGATAGAAGAAGAGAGTTGTAATAGAGAGTTGGAAAGAAGAACCCATGTATAGGAGCTTTGAATTAATATATGAAGCTTTGAGTCAGATTTCATGGTGTTATGATGTTTTCTGTTTATACATGGTGAATGGTATCCTTATAGTTGTTTTACTCTCTCTGTTATGGATTTGTTTTAATACTGTGTGTATGTATGATTTTATGTTAAATGTTTGAAGTCTGAGAGAGAGAGAGAATGAGTTTCAATTATTTCTCTTCCTGAGTGAGGGAAGTTCCTGCAAGGAGTGCAGTGAAATGTCCGCAATGTGTGCATTGACCAGGGTTCTGAGTTTTATCTCAGAAAGCTCAGGAGAGATACCATTGTTCTCATTCCAACAGAAGTGTAGGTGAAGCACAAAATCCGTGCAAGGTGTGCGCAGGCTAGTCAAGACCTTAACCTTATCAACTAAGGTTGAAAGGTGAGGGACTACTATTACAGAGGGTGCACAGAGTTAAGAATCAAATACTTAGAAGTATTTGAAAGATTTCCGAAAGGATCACGCGCAGGAGTCCTTTCGAGACTTGATTTGCAAGAAAAAGCTCAGGAGGGTCAACACCTTTGAAAGTACTCAAAGGGAAACGAAGATTGAAAAATTCTCGCAAAAGTTAAGTCCTAGTGGGAGAACACTAGTTCATTTCGCATAAGTTGTCAAGGATGGAAAGAGAGGTTGAAATTCTCCGAGGAGATCTTGCTAGGTCGCGAGGACCATAGGATCCAGAAAAGATGCAAGGTGTATAGGGGTGGACGAACCCATCACTTTGGTATCAGGAATCAATGTTGACCATTGATAGTGATCTGTTGTGAGCTGTCATATCATTTAGGGGATTTGAATTTCGTAAGTCTGGAGTGTAATCCAAAATCTGTGGTCGTTCTAACTCCCGAATCGTGAAAGAATTGTTAAGTGAAGGATTTCAGAATTCAGGATTTCGAAGTGTTAGGGGAACGGTAGTTGGAGGCTTGTTCAAGTCCCGAAAGCTGGGAAGAGTGATAGGTGGCGAGAGTCCATGTCAGAGATAGAAATCATTTGAGTGGATAGATGGCATGTCTCTGTCAAATAGGCGGAGTCAAACCTCATTAACCATTTCGGGGTTTTGGAGGTCGAAGGACTGGGATCCTTGCATCCGGATTCGCGAAGTCGCGAAGTCCAAAACTCCGATGAAGTGAAAAATCCATTGGGAAGCCAACCTTTGCTGAACACATCGGAATTCGACATTTCAGGTTTCGAAGGTTGTAGAGACAGGAACTCTCGACAACAGGGATCGCGGAATCGCGAAACTTGAAGTCTCGATTCGGCAAAGGGTGCGATCTTACTAAGCTCAAGAGACTTGAGTGGTGCTTTGTGGTTTATCACACGAGGCATACTCATAAGGACCTGTGGATACACCACCGAGTGTGTGAGGGATTCCCTGCGGGGAAAAACAAAGAGTCAATCAGACTCAAGATGGCAGATTTAGAACGATCCTGAGCAGATCTTGGCCCAAGGATCGAGGTCTGTGCCAGCTACCACTCCTCACCGAGCTGGGTATCCCAACTCCCACAAGATAATCAGTCAAGTAGATATTTCTACAGTGTAACGTTACACAAAACAGAAGAAGATCCAACCTCCATCTCCTCTCTTCATTATATAGAGTTTCGTGGTTCCTTACTTTCTAAAAATCTCATTTAGTTAAGTTTTTAAAATTTAATTCCTAAAAATTCCCCCCCCTACAAGTGTCACCCATCCCCTTCATTCCTCCAAAAATTAATTTCTTTAATTAATTAATTATCTTTATTTCCCTCACCCACCTAAAGTTACTCCTAGAATCGCTCCTAGGTGTCCCCAAATTCTCTTACAGGTTTTAATGACTTTCCCCGCTATTAATTTGCTAGTTCAGTTTAAATTAGAAAGCTCTTAAATGGTAGATACTTTACTAAGTTTGACTTTCTGCTTTTTCCCTTTTGTTTCCTTTTTTTCTTTTTTGTGTTTCCCTCTTTTTCTAGTTTCCTAATATTTTAGATTTTTCCCTCTTTCCCCTTTTTATTTAGAACTCAGAAAGGCAGGTTTGGAAATTAACCCTTTTTCCCTTTTTGATTTTAATTAATATATTTTAAATTATCATAAAATATTAAAACGATTAATTCCCTTTTTAAATTTTATTCCAACAGATTTTTATGAATCATTTAAATTTCTTACTCGCTTCGTGTTACAAGATTTAACAAAGATCATACTCTTTATTTATTTTGTTTCTATTATTATTATTATTATTATTATTATATATATATATATATATATATATATATATATATATATAGATATTATAGATAGATAAAATTTTACCACTAGCTTAGTTTAGACTTAAACCTTAAATTTTTGTACTGGGTGACATTTAATTAGGGAATTTGTTTTTTGTTTTTTTGTTTTTTAAATCTTCACATGTTATTCATCCTAAGGCCATCTAGGTTCATTCATCTATCATCAACAACGCAACGTTCCCTTCAGGATGCACTAGGTGCTCCAAGGGTGCCACTCGCCCCAATCTGTTTCCCTTGCGCAACGTGCCCTTCAGGACACAGTACGTTCTCCAAGGGTGCCACTCACCTCTTGACTGACTTGGTAGACATAAAAAACCCCTGGAGTCAATACTCCACCAGGTGAACTTGTGGGAGACTAAGGGCCTCTAAGGAATAAGGCCCCCGCCTTATTGCACACCCCTTAGAATCATCGTGAGTGATTGCCGCAGTCTGCCCTCATGACATCGTGGGTCATCTCGAACTAGATAAACGTTAACCTACAGTTCGAGCCATGACGAGAGTGCTAGTAGGCTATGGCAGGGGTGTTGTCCACACCTCTCCCTCAACATCTCTGGTAGTTGTGCATGACCCCTTTACTCCACATGTGAGTGTGGTCGACAAGCTATCATCAGCCTGCATCATCAACAAATCATGTCAGAACATATCCATATCATATCATCTAATCCGATGCACTAATATCACAATAAAACAATCAAACCCAAATGGTACACTCCCTGAATCGATCCAGAGTCCAAGGGGTTCCATCTATGCCTTTGCATCCTCGAGGTCCAGAATCCTGCACACTTAGTAAACCGAGTCAATAGCACCAGTCTATGTCAATGCAGTAAAACAACATGTCATCAACCTATAATGACTCATAATCAAAATCAAATGTTTTAATAGCATAATAATCCGGATCACTTGCGAGCAAGTGTCCTCAAAAGAATAAGTTCGCTCAGCGTGCCAGAGAGGGATCTTACATACACTCCCTCTTGGTCTAAACTTCGTCCCGAAGTTTCATGGTATAAATGCCGAAATAAAGTGTATCACAGTGTCATATGTCTATCTATCAAACAAAAATGGAAACTGTTGGCGCATATCATATGCGTCCTCCCAGGCCACTGAGTGCGGACTATAATTGTCCCACTGGACCTTGACCTGATCTACTGTTTGACATCATAGTTGTCGAATGTGATGATCCAAAATGTGGATTAGCTCAGCCATGAGCGCCCCCTCATCTGAAACCTACAAGGAAATCATGTCAATAACATGTGTAGGATCACTAATATAATGTCTCAAAATAGATACATGAAAAACATCGTGCATGCGCCTCAAAGAATGAGGCAAGGCTAGTCGATAGGCCATAGGCCCTTTTCTCTCAAAAATCTCAAAAGGTCCCACGAACCTAGGAGAGAGTTTATCTCCCTTCCCAAACTTGATCGAACTCTTATGCGGTTTAACCCACAAGAAGACTCGATCGCCGACCTCGTAACTACGGTTGACATGGTGCGCATCGACATAACTCTTCTGTCGATCCTGCACTTCTTTAATCCTTTGTCTTATTGTTTTCATTTTCTCTTCCATTTCTTGGATCGCTTCTAGTACCACCAGGACCCTATCCTCAATTCGATCCCAACTCAAAGGCATCTGACACAGTCTCCTGTAAAGAAACTCGAAAGGCGCCATCTTAATGGTTCTCTGGTAACTGTTGTTCTAAGCGAACTCCACTAGTGGCAAGAATTCTTTCGAATTCTTTGGTTGGTCCATCACGTACATGCACAACATGTCCTCCAAGGTCTAGTTCACTCGTTCTATCTGCTTGTTAGTATTTGGGTGATATGCAGTACTAAAGTTAAGTTGGGTTCCCAAGGCCTCTTGGAAACTCGTCCAAATCGTCCAGTAAACACCGATCCTCGATCAGATATAATCCTCTTAGGCACGCCATGTAGCCTCACAATCTCACTAATGAAAAATATAGCTATGTCAAGTGCCTGATACATCATACGCACAGGAATAAAGTCTCCTTGCCGTAAGTGGAAATCCAATAATAAAATCCATCGAAATAACCTCCCATTTTGATTCTGGAATAGCCTGTGGTTGTAGTAATCTTGCTGGTTGTCTATGTTCCACCTTTACTTGCTGACATTCTAGACATCTGGCCACATAGTTGACTATGTATGCCTTCATTCCCTTCCATAAGAATAAGGGATTAAGGTCTACCCTCATCTTCATGACTCCCGGGTGAGCCATGTAAACTACTCTATGAGCCTCACTCAGGATCAACATCCTCAACTCGTCGTTCGGCGGTACGTAGATACGATTTTTAAACCTCAATAATCCATCGCTATCAAATGAAAATCCTTCAAATCATGGTATGATCATTGTGTTTTGTCCGATAAAACCCTCGAACTCTTTGTACCAGTCATCATCACGCTGTAAAGTTAGAACCTTTTCACACAGATTCGTCTTAAGAGGAAGCACCGAAAATATGCGTGGTCTCTGACTCAATGCATCTGCCACTCGGTTCACTATTCCTTTTATGTAAGTAATCTCGAAGTCATACTCGCTAAGAAATTCTGACCAACGTCGTTGTCATGCGTTCAGGTCACTTTGCATAAATATGTGTTGTAGTCCACAGTGGTCATTCTTTGTTTCAATTTTTCATCCAACAAGGTAGTGTCTCCAAACCTTCAAGGCATATACGATGGCTAACAACTCCAAATTGTGCATCACGTAGTTCTCCTCATGCCTTCTCAGTTTCCTTGAAATGTAAGCAATCACTCATCTGTATTGCATCAATACCCTGCCTAAGCCTTCCTTCGATGCATCAGTGCATACCAAGAAGTCCGCATCCATGTCAGGGACCTTTAGTATCGGTGTTGTTGTCAAAAACTCCTTGAGCCTCCAAAATTCTTCCACGCATTTCTCGGTCCAAAAAAAATTCTTGTTCTTCTTCTGCAACTCCGTGATTATATTTGATATCTTCGAAAATCCCTCGACGAACCATCGATAGTATACTGCTAAACCCATGAAGCTACGCACTTCCACGACATTCATCGATGTAGGCCATTCCATAATAGCCTCGACCTTGGCTGGATCCAGGACGATGCCTTCACTGGAGATGACATGCCCTAAGTAGTGAATCTTTGATTGATAAAAAGAGCATTTGGACAATTTCCCATACAGATTGTGCTCTCGTAGACACTGTAGTACCAAGCGCAAGTGCTCATCATGCTCCTTCGTCGTCCAAGAGTAGATCAAAATATCGTCAATGAATACTTGGACAAACTTGTCCAAGTACTCGCAGAACACCCCATTCATCAAAGTCATAAATAATCCTAGGGTGTTTGTCAGTCCAAACAGTAAAATAGTAAACTTGTAATGTCCAAACCTCATCTTAAAGGTGGTCTTAGGGATGCCATCTTCCTTAATCTGTAACTAGTGGTATCTTGATCGCAAGTTGATCTCTGAGAACACTGTTGCACCCTTCATTTGATCAAACATATCATCAATTCTCGACAACGGATACTGATTCTTGATCGTGGCCTTGTTCAGTTGATGGTAGTCAATGCAGAGCCTCCACGACCCATCCTTCTTTTGTATGAAAATAAAAGGTGCACCCCATGGTGACACACTAGGATGTATCAGTCCCTGGTCCAACAATTCCTTCAGTTGCATTCTCAACTCCTGTAACTTTGGGGTTGACATCTGATAAGGCGTTCTAGCTATCGATTCAGTTCCCAATTTTAGGTCTATAGTAAACTCCAATTCCCTCTCCGGTGACATCCCAGGTAACTCCTCCATAAATACGTCTGCAAACTCTCTCACCACCGGAACGTGTTCTAAACCTTCCGCTATTCCCTTCTCATTTAACACAAGGATTGCATAAAGCTTTCACCCCTTGCTCATGCTCTTCCGTATCTTTAAGGAAGAGATGAACCTCAGGGAAACTCCCTAGTTCCATCCTACAATCACACTTCTCTATCCCTCGTCATTGACCAAGCTCAACCATTTCATCTTACAGTTGAGTATCGCCTCATGCGATTCCAACCAGTCCATACCAATCATGACATCATAAGATCCTAGGATCATGACGTACAGGTCGGCCCTTGTGAAAAACTCTCCCAGGTTAAGGACACAACCCGTAAGCTTTCCTCCAACCTTTTGTTTGGCTCCCGAGGCCATCTCTATGAAGCTAAACTCATCCTGTTCGATTGTCTTTACCTTAATCCTTTTTAGTGCTGCACCCGAAATGAAACTCTCGGTAGCATCGAGATCTATCAAAATACTAAGGGTCTGGTCAGCGACGGTACCTGTCATCTCGAGCACAGTCGACTGATGCTCTGCTTGGCGGTTATTCACCACTACATGAATCCGATGGGCCTTGCCCATGTCTCCCAGGGTAGTGGGTCCAACTTATCTAGATGCTCTAGTCCTCTCCACAGGGCAGTCACACTGGTAGTGTGGCTCCCCACACGTCAAACACCCCTTCTTCGACCCAGTAGTCCTGGTACCCAAAGTAGAAGATGACGGCCCATCGGCCTGGAATCCTGGTCTATTTTGTTGAACAGGCCTAAACTGCTGCTGTTGCAGTTGATGTTGTGGTCGCCGATAAGGTATCTGCTGCTGAGGCATCGGTCGCCAAGGTGTAGTGAAAGTGGATCCCCTATGGAAGCCATGATATCCCGACGTATGTTTGGCTGGTGTCTGATGCTGTTGTGCTCCAGATGACACCTGCCCTGCTGGTCTCACTGGAGTCCTGGTCTGACCCCCTCTAAAAAGATCCTCCTCCTCTATGAGGGCCTTCTATATGGCATCATGCAAGGTTTGAGGCATCAAAATCTTGACCTTTGCACGTATGTTGTCGTTAAGGCTGAACACAAAACTGTTGACCTTAAGTTTCTCAATGTTAAGGTGTGAAGCATACCAGAGAAGCTCCATAAAATGGGCCTCATACTCGAGCACCGTACGACCGCCCTGTCGTAAGGCATTGAACTCATTGAGATGATGCTCAATGAATTCCTCTGAAAGGTACCTCTCTCAGAACCATTCCTCAAATAGTTCCCATGACACGTCTTCGATGACCACATTCAGCTGTGGTAGGAGCGTCTTCCACCATAGAAGAGCGCTCCCCTTCAGTTGAAAGACTACCATGCAAACCTTCATGTTGGAGGTATAATCATGAATTGCAAAGCACATCGTCATGTTCTCCAACCATGCCTCGGCGGCTACGCCATCTGTGGCACCAAAGAACTCGGGAAATTTGACCTTCTTGAGTTCACGGTGAATGCTACCAGTACTGACTGGAGTGCACGGTGGAACCTCAGTGGGTGTCAGTGCCCTAGCCTCATCTCTGTCCAAATGGCTGATCAGTGCCTCAGACATGTGCTAAAAAGATCTCATCATTTTGATCACATCACCAACTGCTATATGCTCTTGTTCGACAGCCTGCTCGTCTCCCTAGGGGTTAGATCCCTCAGGCGTGGATGCTATTGGAGGCATCGTGCCTCCTCCCCTAGCACCCCATCATCTTCCTCCACGGCATCCTCTAACCATGATTACCTGCACAAATACAAGTCAACTCAATTAGTAGCATTATAATCAAATCACATCAATGAAATCCATAGCGATTCCAAGTCGTAGGTTGAACCCGCTCTAATACCACATGTGATATCCCCATCCAGTACGACTCCTTCGATGTACAACCGATAAAAGGACCCTTAATTTTTTTTTTTTTGGTGTGTGTAGGAAGGTAATAATGACATTATACTCAACATTGAAACACAACGATGAACACAACGCATGCAACTCACGCAACAACAAAATAACGACCTAACATAAAATCACATCAAGCACCTGGAAGCAATGTACAACATTCAACCGACGAAGAATAAGAATGACTACCCATCCGTCCTACCCTGCAATGGTTAGGAACTCCAGGACACATAAGCAATGCTCAAGCCCAGGTTTCCATCGATTTTGACCATTTAAGGTCTCAAGGCTGGTGACTGTTCTCAGGAACAATGAGGTGTCTACATCCCGCCCGACACAAGCAGACCAAGCCTACTAAGCTAAGGACAATCATCCTAACAACCCAACGCACCCAAAATTAATAACACAAGTAACTAGAACCCTTACAGTGAGCAAAACCAATCACATTGAACGTTTACAAAACCACATACAAACATTAATTAATATTAAACAACAACACCCTCAACGAGAAGCGCAAGCTAAAAATGACTTCGTCAACAACCCAACCATTAATCAAGGCTAAAAGGTCAATATCTATGATTTAAATTGTTGTTAATTATAGATCAATTAACCAGTCTAAATTCCATTAGTCAACGAGTTACCAACTGAACTTAACATGAATTACAACTCAAATTTAGTGAGTCCGAGTTACCAATTAGGCGATATCTATAAATACAACTAACATCAATTACATATCTAAATTTTCAATCTAGTCTTTACTCACCATACTAATTTTAATATTTATTACAACCTAAATGGACAATTCTATATTAATCCGAATCCCCATCCAACTAACCATAAACTCGAATAACAACATTAACATTCTTAAAGCGGAATGCTACCTTTAGCACGTATGAACAGTTAAACCTCAACATTAGTCTAGCTATAATGACCGAACTAACCACACTATCTATTTATTATCATTGAGGGGGAAACTGCCAGCTAATAACATTGTTGTAGCAAATCAACAAGGTAATTACATATCTGTTACATAACAATTTATTACAATAGTTAACAAGGCATTTAACATAATGATTAACATAACAATTAATTTAGCAATAACAGGGTAGTTTGCATGACTATTTTCATAACAAGTAATATAAAACTAACAAGGCGATTATCATGCTAGTTAACATAACAATTAATATAACACTAGCAAGGCAATTTATATGACGGTTAACATAATGATTAATAGCGCAATAACAAGGCAATTTACATAACTGTTAACCATTTATCTTGCTGCGGCATTTAATCAATAAGAAGGAATCAACTAACCATTGACTCAGGGTAGCAATTAACATGGCAATTATTGGACCAAAGACATCATCGTAGCAATCATCCTAGCAATTAATAAGGCAATAATATAGCATTTAACATTTCAATTAACTTGGCAATTACAGCAAAAAGGGAAATGACTGACCATTAACATTGTTGTAGCAATTGTTCTAGCAATTGATAAGGCAATTAATATAGGATTTATCAATGCAATTAACATGGTAATTACATGGGTAGTGATGCAGACACCTCTGCCTCGATAGAGTCTCTGTGCGACCTCCCAGTCTTAAGGATCGTTCAACTTACTTCATGAGCCAAAGCGACTCTTTGGATTCCCTACTGGAATCTCCTTTCAATCGATCCACAGGTCCTTTCGGAAACTCCCCTGTGCAAATAGCACTAGATGTGAGCTCCTTTCTCCCCCAGCGACCACATATCTATGACCAAGGCCTATTACCAAAGGCACTTTTCGCAACTCGCAACTTCGCGAGTTGTAGCGTCGAGCCTTTTTGCTCTTATCTCGTGAATCCCCAAGACGCGAGAAATCAACAGAGTGTTGACACCTTTCTTCAGGTGACACGTGTCTTCCTGTCAACCACATGAGCCCCACCTTGTGGTTCTTCCACGTATCCACACTGGTGCCTCAGCTCTTGGCACTTCACAACTTCTGTAGTCAAGATGAGGTCCTCTCAACCTCCGAACCTCCAAATTCATGATACGCGCATTTAGGCTCTGATCCAACAATCCTCTATTATCTGGATCTGATGTCTATCTCCGCTCCTCGCGACTTCGTGACTTTTGAGGACCCAATACTTGGCTCTCACTTTGTGAACCTCTGAGTTTGCGATATCCCTCGATCTCTGCCACCTGTACTCCTCAGATGGACAGTCCTGATCCTCTTCGCGACTTTGCCACTTCGCAAAGTCAAGAGACTTCTTTCTCTGAACCCCGATGTCTGAATCCCTCATATGTCGATGGACTCTTCCCTTTCAGGATTTTCCCTGAAGTTCTGGATTGCTGCCACACGTCCCCTCAAGCTGGACGGTCCTCGTCGCTTTTCGTGACTTCGCAGTTTCAAATGCCGAAATGCTCTGACATCTTGTCCTCGGAACTCCCGAAGTTCCAAACTTCAAAATGCCGATGGACACCCGATCTCCACCACGTGTCCCAACTGATGGACGACTCTGATTTAATTCAGGATTTTCCCTATGAAGTGACCCGATCTCTCATCATCGAGATCTTTGATATCCCGATCGCTGAAATCTTGATAAGCCAACTCTTTCAGGGCTTCACTCCTCTCCTTGCGAGGGTTTAAACCTCGTGCACCCCTCGACAGATCCAACAGCTGTCAAGTTCCTCTCTTAAGATCTGACGGTTCAAATCATCTCTCCTGTGCACTCTTCCTGCACTGCCTCCTGGACGTGGAAACCTTTGAATGGTCTAGATCCCTTTAGCAGATCCGACGACAGCTGTGCTTCCTCCTGAGCTTCTGCGCTTTCTTCCGGGACTTTGAAGAATTTTCCCAAATGTCCAAAGGCTTCGACCTTTGTCTTCTTTCCTCTGTGAGCTCTTCTACTTGATTCCTCGCCTAAGCTCTCAACAGCGCTATTCCTCCTGAGCTTTCTCCTGAATCCTCAAAGGATTCTTTGACTTCTGCACTCCTTGCCGAGTCTTTGCACGCAAAGTGCTATCTCTTCTGAGATTTTCAAATACTCAGACCCCTAAGGGATTTTATCATTCTTCCTTCTCCTGTATATGGAGAATTTAGATGCCCTCTTGGCTATCCTTTGCTTAAGAAACCTCTTGCTGAGTCTACAGGGTGTTCAGCAACCCTGTGAAGATCCTTCAATGGATTCTTCCTTCAATTACAGAACTCAAAGAGTTCTCTTCCTATGCCTGTCTACACATCTACTCAATGCCCACCTGGCAGAGTATCTTCTTATAGAATATTCAACAGTTCTATCCTCTCCTATGCACCCTATGCACCTGCTCAATGCCCTCCTGGAAGAGCTCTCAGAATCCTTAGTGATTCTATCTTCAGTTGAACTTATAGTAGAGTTATTCCTCTGTGCATTCCTTGCACTGGCTCAATGCCCACCTGACAGAGTTTTACAGAACTCCTCAGAGATTCTGTTTGCAACTATGTTCCTCCTACACAGCCTTGCCTCCTGAGGTATTCAGTAACCTCAAAGGTCTTCCTCTGAATTGTTGATTTCATCTACTGTGCCCTCCTGGCACGTCTTTGTCTGACTCCGTAGAGTTCAGAAGTGCATCTATGCACTGGTATCCAGAGACCACAGTACTCTATCACGCCCTCCTAGAATGAAACCACAAAGAACCTCTCAAGCCTGAAATCAAAACAACTCCCTGCAAATGTCTAGCATACATCTATAGCATAAATTGAACACACACAGACATTCATTCAAGACAGGAAATATATAGGAAAAGCTGTTGTTTGTATTAAATAGCAAATGCCTGTTTGCACAAGGTGTTCCTGAGCATGGACTATAACAAAGTCTTAGTTCCTTCTCTTCTTCTCCCTTCTCTTACAACTACTTCCAAAATGAGATCGCAATTGATCTTTTACATGAGGGGGCTCTTCGAGCTCTTCCCTCCAATCTACCTACCCTATTCAATTACATTGAATGGGCTGTCTAGTCTAGAATCAGATCTAGATCTCAGCCTTACAAACATTAAAGGCCTACCTACTCTAATGCCTGCACAAAGGCACGACTCCATAGCTCAAAAGCCTACAACATTAATTGCATTCATATTTGAATTTGAAAATGAGGGTTGCGCCTCTCTTCAGCCTTGAATGCACGCGCTGACATGGATGGCTGGCTGGATGGATGATGTGGAGAGATGCTCCTGCATCATACTCCTTAGCTACAAAATTCATGAGCTCTTGCTCATGAGCTTCCCATATCAGCTGTTGAAATCCTCCTGGATCGCAAACAAATTTCTGGAGTTGTTCATCTGCTCCATCTCCCTGTTGTTGTTGCTTCTTCTGCACTGCTGCTACTACTTCTTTTCTTATACTCAACTTCTCCTTACGGACAATTTCTGTTGACCCTAACACTAGCTCCCTAATCTCCTCGATCAGTTCGTCCAGCTGCTCCAGTGGCTGGCCCTGTTCATGCAGTCTCCCTAGCTGCAAACATTTTCTGTAATTGGGTAGATCACTGTGATCTCCCATGCCTTCTTCATTTGCTTCCAACTTAACCTGTTGGATGTGCATGCCCTGCACTATCACCCTTCTCTCCAGGGCTTCAATTTGTTCATACAGATCAGCAAAGCTCAAGCTGTCTGACTCTTCCTCTTCCTCCACTTCTGCAAGCTCCAATGCTGCAGTCCTTTCAGCTTCCTGGTTGAATGTGTTGAGCCACTCCTCAGAATGCTCATCATCCTCTTCTTCTTCGAAAGCTTCCAAAGTCTTCTCCAATGCTCCCTTGACAGTCTCAGCTGGCTGTCCTTCTTCTGATGTTGCTGCCTCAACATTCGCAATGCAGATTTCTGTCTCCTCTTGGGAAAATGGTAGGAATATTTCAATTCCCCCAATCATCAGAATGCTATTCTAATATTCCTCCTTTGTCAACTGCATCTGCTGATCCAAAATCACCTCTGAGTTCATGAGATTCTCACATAGCCTCACCTGCTTATCCCTACCCACCTGGAAATATGGGATTTTCCTGCTGCTTCCTTGGCAGACTATGAGATTAACTGATCCCATCTTCATCAGCACCTCAGGCTGAATTGAGCTCACCTCCGATTCCATGAGACTTTCAGACAGTCCCATCTCTGTTCCCTTGCCTACCTGGAAAAATGGAAACTTACTGCTGCCCTCCTAGCAATCTATGAGATCCCGCAACAATCACGATCCATTTCCCACCTGGAAATGTGAAATTCCTCGGCTGTCCTCATGACAGCCTATGAGATCCTGCAGTAATCTCAACTCCTTACCCTCTTGGAAATTGGGAACTTCTTCTCTGCCCTCCTGGTAGTTCTTGAGATTTTCTACTGATCCCAATTCATCCTCACTACTGAGGCTTCTCCCAGTCTCTAGTTCACATACCTGAACCACTTCTTCTGGTCCATTGAGGTTTTCAGCATGCCTCAACCACCCTTTTAACAACCTACACTTTCTTCTAGCCATCAACTCCTTGACTGGCCAATTTACCTTTGTCTTCATGGGCCATTCGTATACCCATCTCAACTTGGAATTTTGTTGCATCTCCAATGCAAGTTCATCCATCCTCGTGTTCATCTTAGCGAGTTCTTCATCCCATTCTGCTTCACTCATCAGCTCTGGGTCTTTCCTTCCAGCACTCATATGGCATTTTGTAGTCATCTTGCTGTATTTGTCTACCATCCTGGCAAACCTACTGCTGTCACTTTGCACCCCTGAGTGTTTTAGCTTCTCCTACAGTCCTCCTTACTGTCTTCTCGATTGTTGCCTACCTGCAAAAAATCATCACAGAGTCTCCAGTGCTCTGTCTTCCTCTACTCCTTCTGTTTGCAATGTACAAACATAATCCGGGCTCTGATACCAAACTGATGCAGACACCTCTGCCTTGACAGAGTCTCTTCACAACCTCCTGGTCTTAAGGATCGTTCAGTTTACTTCATGAGCCAAAGTGGCTCTTTGGATTCCCTGCTGGAATCTCCTTTCAATTGATCCACAGGTCCTTTCAGAAACTCCCCTGTGCGAACAGCACTAGGCGTGAGCTCCTTTCTCCCCTAGTGACCACAATGCTATGACCAAGGCCTATTCCCAAAGGCACTTTTCGTAACTCGCAACTTCGTGAGTTGTAGCGTCGAGCCTTTGTGCTCTTATCTCGTGAATCCCCAAGACGTGAGAAATCAATGGAGTGTTGACTCCTTTCTTCAGGCGGCATGTGTATGCCTATCAACCATGTGGGCCCCACCTTGTGGTTCTTCCACGTGTCCACACTTGTACCTTGGATCTCAGCACTTCACGACTTTTGCAGTCGAGACGAGTTCCTCTCAACCTCTGAACCTCCGAATTCACGATACGCGCATTTAGGCTCTGATCCAACGGTCCTCAGCAATCTGGATCCAATGGTTGTCTTATCTCCTCACGACTTCGCGACTTCTGAGCACCCAATCCTTGGCTCTCACTTTGCGAACCTCCGAGTTCACAAGATCCCTTGATCTCTACCACCTGTCCTCCTTAGACGGACAGTCCTGATCCTCTTCGCAACTTTGCCACTTCACGAAGTCAAGAGACTTCTTTCTCTGAACCCCGATGTCTGAATCCATGATATGCCCATGGACTCTTCCCTTTTGGGATTTTCCCCGAAGTTCTGGATTGTTGTCATGCATCCCCTCAATATGGACGGTCCTTGTCGCTTTTTGTGACTTCACTGTTTCAAATGCCGAATGCTCCAGCATCTTTTCCTCGGAACTTCTGAAGTTCTGAACTTTGAAATGCCGATGGAATCTCGATCTCCACCACGTGTCCCAACTGATGGAAGTCTCTGATTTAATTTGGGATTTTCACTATGAAGTGACTCGATCTCTTGTCATTGAGATCTCTGATATCCCAATTGCTGAAATCCCAATAAGCCAACTCTTTCGGGGCTTCACTCCTCTCCTTGCGAGGGTTTAAACGTCGTTCACCCCTCGATAGATCCAACAGCTGTCGGTTTCCTCCCTTAATATCTGACGGTTTAGATCATCTCTCCTGTGTGCTCTTCTTGCTCTTCCTCCTAGACGTGGAAACCTTCGAATGGTCCAGATCCCTTCAGCAGATCCGACGGCAGCTGTGCTTCCTCCTGAGCTTCTACGCTTTCTTCCGGGACTTGGAATAATTTTCCCAAATGTCCAAAGGCTTCGACCTTTGTCTTCTTTCCTCTGCGAGCTCTTCTACTTGAGTCCTCTCTTTCACTCTCAACGACGTTGTTCCTCCTGAGATTTCTCCCGAATCCTCAAAGGATTCTTTGACTTCTGCACTCCTTGCAGAGTCTTTGCACGCAAAGTGCTATCTCTTCTAAGATTTTCAAATACTCAGACCTCTAAGGGATTTTATCCTTCTTCCTTCTCCTACAGATGGAGAATTTAGATGCCCTCTTGGCTATCCTCTTCTTAAGAAACCTCTTGCTGAGTCTACAGGGTGTTCAACAACCTTGTGAAGATCCTTCAGTGGATTCTTCCTTCAATTACAGAACTCAAAGAGTTCTCTTCCTGTGCCTGTCTGCATGTCTACTTAATGCCCACCTGGTAGAGTATCTTCTTACAGAACATCCAATAGTTTTGTCCTCTCCTGTGCACCCTATGCACCTGCTCAATGCCCTCCTGACAGAGCTCTCAGAATCTCTAGTGATTTTGTCTTCAGTTGAACTCATAGCAGAGTTCTTCCTCTGTGCACTCCTTACACTGGCTCAATGCCCACCTGGCAGAGTTTTACAGAACTCCTCAGAGATTCTGTCTGCAACTGTGTTCCTCCTACACAGCCTTGCCTTCTGAGGTATTCAACAACCTCAAAGGTTTTCCTTTGAATTGTTGATTTTAGCTATTGTGCCCTCTTGGCACATCTTTGTCTGACTCTGCAGAGTTCAGAAGTGCATCTATGCACTGGTATCCAGAGACCGCAGTACTCTGTCACACCCTCCTGGCATGAAACCACAAAGAACCTCTCAAGCCTGAAATCAAAACAACTCCCTGCAAATGTCTAGCATACATATACAACATAAATTGAACACACACAGATATTCATTCAACACAGGAAATATGCAGGAAAAACTGTTGTTTGTATTAAATAGCAAATGCATGTTTGTACAAGGTGTTCCTGAGCATGGACTATAACAAAGTCTTAACTCCTCTTCTTCTCCCTTCTCTTACAACTACCTCCAAAATGAGATCGCAATTGATCTTTTACATGAGGGGGCTCTTTCAGATCTTCCCTCCAATCTACCTACCCTGTTCAATTACATTGAATGGGTTGTCTAGTTCAGAGTCGAATCTAGATCTCAGGCTTACAAACATTAATGGCCTACCTACTCTAATGCCTACACAAAGGCACGTCTCCATGGCTCAACAACCTACAACATTAATTACATTCATATTTAAATTTGAAAATGAGGGTTGCGCCTCTCTTCATCCTTGAATGCACGCACTGATGTGGTTGGTTGGCTGGCTGGCTTACGTAGAGAGATGCTCCTGCATTATCCAGTAACATAGTTGTGGCAATTAAAGTGTGGCAGTGAGAATGTTGGGTATACACTCAAGGTAAAGGAGAATAAAAGGGATAGTACCAACTGCAGAAGAACCAACTCATGGTCATGCAACAACACACTCAGTCAACATCAAGTCAACTTCGTGCCCAATCCAACAAACACAGTCAGCAATTTAAGGGCAAAATCGTGGTCAATTTCAGCAAGTGAGTTTATGATTTAAATTTCTAAAATCGTGGGCAATTTCAAAAACAACTCAGTCAACGTTTTTAAGCAATTTCATGGGCGTATTAATCAACAACTCAGTCAGTCTATTAGTGCAATTTCCTCGGTGTATTAAAAAATGACTCAGTTAGTCTATCGGAGCAATTTTGTGGGCGTATTAACAACAACTCAGTCAATTTTTGAAGGGCAAAAACATGGCATCAATTAATTGCAAATCGTGGGCATTAACAGGAATCACATGGCAACAAATTTTTAAAGAAAACCTTAGTCTTCATCAAGGGAAAAATCGCCCCAAAGGTAAAACAAAATGCAGACAGAGAAATCATTCGTTTTCCATTGCCAGAATATCCAATATAAAAGTTGTGACAAGAATAATTCCTCTTTTCCATCGCTAGAATGCCAATTATAAAATTTGTAGACATGAAATCATTTCTCTTTTCCATTGCCAGAATACAAAATAGAAAAAAATACAGTCATGAAACCATTACATTTTTCCATTGCTAGAATACCCAAAAATTTGTAGACATGGAATCAATTCGTGCTTCCATTGCCATAACCCCAATACAACACAAGCAACAGTAAGAGAACGCAAGGATCCAATGGGAAAGGTCACAGAATGATTGCAGGGGTTCTATCACTCAAGTCATAGAGAAAACCAACCAGGACACTAGATAACCCACACGTAGAGGTCGTTGCCAGATGGTGGAACCAACAATCAACAAGGGACAAACATCAAGGGTAGTCGGCTAACAGGTTCATCCTTCGTTCATCATCCTTGCACAGAAAAGAAGGGCGTTGATATCCATAGGTATTTTAACGCTAAGGCGATGACCATAGATCAGGCTCCTAGCCGACTGCTCAAGCGAGGACTGGTGAGCTAGGGATGAAGGCTAAACAACCATGAAGGTCACAATCAACGCAGTAAGGTGGTCAAGACATGCGGGGAAACGAAGCCATGGGAGTCAATATATCATTGATCTAGGCTAAGAAAATTTCAGAAAACCATCTAGACAATTCGTTCACTTACCCAAGTAAAAATGTAGATTCGAGCATAAGTTCTAACACAATTTACCCTACAAAATGAAGAAAGCATACCGTTGCCTATTTGGAGTAGACGTCCTGCATGCTCCTTGCAACTCCCGTGTGCCGACCGGCGAGACTTCACCAGTACCTCCCAACCAATGCTAGGGGTACTCTTCTTCCCCCTTATCCCCCCGAGCCACAAAGGGGCCACACACTCACTATCCATAAATTTCGACTAGCTCCCAGCTCGCCTCTTAAGGCCAATCTACCACTCCTCACTGAGCTGGGTATCCCAACTTCCACAAGTTAAATAAATCAAGTAGATATTTCTGCAGCATAATGTTACGCAAAATAGAAGAAGATCCAACCTCCATCTCCTCCCTTTATTATATAGAGTTTCGTGGTTCCTTAATTTCCAAAAATCTCGTTTAGTTAAGTTTTTAAAATTTAATTCCTAAAAATTCCTCCCCGTACAAGTGTCACCCATCCCCTTCATTCCTCCAAAAATTAATTTCTTTAATTAATTAATTATCTTTATTTCCCTCACCCACCTAGAGTTACTCCTAGAATCACTCCTAGGTGTCCCCAAATTCTCTTATAGGTTTTAATGAGTTTCCCCACTATTAATTTGCTATTTCAGTTTAAATTAGAAATATCTTAAATGGTAGATACTTTACTAAGTTTGACTTTCCGCTTTTTCCCTTTTGTTTCCTTTTTTTCTTTTTTGTGTTTCCCTATTTTCCTAGTTTCCTAATATTTTAGATTTTTCCCTCTTTCCCCCTTTTATTTAGAACTCAAAAAGGCAGGTGTGGAAATTAACCCTTTTTCCCTTTTCGCTTTTAATTAATCTATTTTAAATTATCATAAAATAATAAAACGATTAATTCCCTTTTTAAATTTTATTCCAACAGATTTTTATGAATCAATTAAATTTCTTACTCCTTTCGTGTTACAAGATTTAACAAAGATCATACTCTTTATTTATTTTGTTTTTATTATTATTATTATTATATAATTTTTTTATAGATAGATAAAAATTTACCACTAGCTTAGTTTATACTTAAACCTTAAATTTTCGGACTGGGCAACATTTAATTAGGGAATTTTTTTATTTTATTTTAATTAATTAATTAATTAATTTTTTAAATCTTCACACGTTATTCATCCTAAGGCCGTCTAGGTTCATTCATCTAACATCAGCAATGAGATGTGCCCTTTAGGATGCACTAGGTCCTCTAAGGGTGCCACTTGCCCCAATCTGTTTCCCTTGCATGACATGCCCTTTAGGATGCACTACGTGCTCCAAGGGTGCCACTTGCCTCTTGACTAACTTGGTAGACATAAAAAAACCCTGGAGTCAATACTCCGCCAGGTGAACTTGTGGGAGACTAAGGGCCTCTAATGAATAAGGCCCCATCTTTATTGAGCTCCCCTTAGAATCATCATGAGAGACTGTCGCAGTCTGCCATCAAGACATTGTGGGCCCTCTCGAACTAGGTAAACGTTAACCTACAGTTCGAGCCATGGTGGGAGTGCTAGTAGGCTGTGGCAGGGCTTCTATCCACACCTCTCCCTCAGCATCTCTGGTAGTCGTGTGTGACCCCTTTAGTCCACATGTGAGTCTGGTTAGCAAACTATCGTCAGCCTACATCATCAACAAATCATGTCAGAACATATCCATATCATATCATCTAATCAGATGCACTAATATCACAGTAAAACAATCAAACCCCAATGGTACACTCCCTGACTCGATCCGGAGTCCAAGGGAATCCATCTATGCCTCTACATCCTCAATGTCCAGAATCTTGTACACTCAGTAAACCGAGTTAATAGCACCAGTCTATGTCAATGAAGTAAACAACATGTCATCAACCCATAAAGCATCATAATCAAAATCAAATGTTTTAATAGCATAATAATCCATATCACTTGCAAGAAAGTGTCCTCAAAAGAATATGTTCGCTCAATGTGCCAGAGCGGGATGTTACAGATTGTTTCTAATGGAAATGTGGTTATCACTCAAGTTCCTATTGGAACACCACTTCCTCTTACGTAAAATACGTCACTTCCCCCTAGGTATAATGCTTTGAATACTTCCATTTCTATTCCTACCCAGAATCCATCCGAAGGGTCTAGACTTTTTCTTCCTCCTGGGTATAATGTTGCTAGTCATTTTGTTCATACACCTACCTAGGTTCTCTCTTGGGGGTCTTACGTTCCTCCTACACCTTTGTCTGGGGGATATAATCATCCTAGCCCTAGTGGCTCAATCCATTTGGAGGCACCAGCCATTATGTCACTTCTGGTTTTTAGATTCCTCTTGGAGGCCAACCTCAAGTTGGGGGGAAACCTCAATTTGGGGGGCAACCTCAAATTGGGGGACAACCTCAAGTTGGGGGGAAACCTCAAGTTGGAGGCCATAACCAAGTTTATGGAAAAATTATACCTACGTTACAATATCAACCTTGGAATATTCCCTTCCAAGGTAATCAACAACCGTCTGGGGGGAAACATCCTCAAGTTAATTCTTTTGTACCCCCCAATTTCAGAAAACCATATCGAGGCTCTATGAATGTTACCCAGGGTCAAAATTTTTAGTTTAATGTTCCTTTCCTAGGGAACATTATCTAACCATATACAAACTACTTATGGTCCTATTGGTATACCTACAAGACTCCCTCCTCAAAACTACCAATTTCCTCAAGTGAACAGACAATTGACTTTTCTTGCCACTTTGGATTTACCAAATTTATCTAGGATTTTGAATGATCCTATTTTTCATTCTCTTTATTGGACCATCATACCAGCCAAATTACCATCTGAAATTCCTAAGTTTGACGGTCGATTGGGAGAAGACCCGAATAATCACATCATGACATTCCATCTTTGGTGTTCGTCCAAATAATTGATGGATGACTCTATTAGATTACGACTTTTCCAATCAAATCTTATGGGTTCGGCAACCAAATGGTATACTGAGTTGCCACGAGGATTCTTTAATGACTTTAACAACTTATCCATGGCGTTCTTAACACATTACCAATTGCCCATTCATTATGAGACATGAACCAAAATTTTGAGTTCTTTTAAACAATCCTCTTCCACTCATATTTCTGATCATATTCATGAGTGGAGGAGGAGAAGACATTTAATCAAAGTTCCCATTCATGATCAAATGTTGTTCAAGTGGTTTACCAAATCACTCATTGGTCCTATAGCCCGTGATGTTTCAATGGGTGGTGTCATCACTAAAGTGAAGGGGATTAATCATGCTCAATATCTAGATCTCGTTTATTCACAAACGAACACATTCTATGACTTAATCCCTGATGCTCCTCATCCTTCTACGAATCCTACTCCAACACCTCTAGTAACTTCTCATGTTGTTGATGGCATGATTGACACCTTTCATGATGAGACTCAGTCTACCACTTCTAATGTAAAAAATACTCCTACTCCTACTCCTTCTCCCTGTAAAAATTCTGAAGTTAATTCGACTCAATATACGCCTACTGGTAAAAATCAAATAAAAAGAAAGGAAAGGGTAATAATAACGAGGACAAAAATAATAATCAACAATATGAGAAACCCAAAACACATCCTGTTGATGACAAATACAAGCGTAAACCTTGTTATCCTCTCCTTATTTGTGGTGACAATCATTATAACAAATATTTGTTGGACACACCTACCACACTTAGATGGGGGGGTGAATGAGTGTGGGGATATTTTTCCCAAAACTTCCCTCTTACACAAAAACTCCTTAGTTAAAATTCAACATTTCCTCATTACTCATTGCTGTCATTTATAATCAGTTAGATTTGAATACATATCAGCAACATATCATCAACAAATCATCTCCACAAAAAACACAAAGAACACAAGATGTATGTACAATTTTTCTTTTTGTTATGGACTTCAATCCCTGGGTTTTTCAGAAACAACTGAATAGAGTACAACTCTACAAGGGCACCAACTCTATATTAAAGACTCATCTTACATTCTCATCACCAAATGAGATGAGACAACAATCCTCAACAGATATCAATCTGTCAACATAAACAATTGCATCAACCATGCACCAACCTGTGCCAAAGAACCTGTAATCAACGTGTACCATAAACAAGTACATCCAACCATGTGCCAAGTATATACCAATCCTTTTTCAACTACTAATCAACAATGAATCATCAATATCTACCAACATCATCAACTATACACCTCATGTATGTGCCAACTCATCAATTGCTTGTCTCAACCATGACTAGTTTTGGATTAGCAACAACCCCAACTTGAAATAATCATAACTTTGTAAATGTAATGAATAAAGATTTGAAATTGATACACAATGTTATTCAGTGTGTTTTATACAATTCCTCTAGGTAGCACTACTTGCAACCTCTCAGAAAAGGAGTTATAGAAAAAATGGCATACCTTGATGAATTCTGTCTTATTCTAGAGAGCGACCTTGTAGAGCATGCCCCACACAACATATTCTTTGAATTTATCTGAAAATGTTACACAACATAGTATAGACTATAATATAACCAACACAATTTGTATCACTTAATGTGGATATGTTATGAAGAAGTTATGACGTTTTTACCCGAAACACTTGTTTTAGACTAGTTTCAGTACTAGCCACAAACCCTATTTTCCACGTAGTGTATCTCCAAAACTACAATGACCCACGAGATGATTTTTTTACCACATATAGTTGGATATGTTTCCTCAATGAAATATCAATCCCATGGTCTTAATCATTACAAAAAATAATTTATAGAGAAAATGGTGAGACGACCTGTAAATAACATACCTTAGAAAGCATTATGAAAAGAATTTATCCTCTCTTCAATTCCGGCCCTCTTTTCTTCACCTTCCTTCTGAAATTCGGATTAGATATCCCTAGTTACCTTAGTCACCTATATATCTTCAATATGCTCAAGTGTTCCACACCAAAAATGCTAAAGAATCTCTCACAAGAAGCTCTCCATCAATACTCCAAAAGATATTCTCACAAGAAGCTCTCCATTGATCCACAAAAAGGATGATCTACAAGAGACCATTGCTATATTATTTACACTTTCACCCTCTAGGTCACTTAACCCATTTTTAGGTCACTTAACCAATTTTCCTTATTTTAGGGTTAACCACTTTTCATAAATAGAAATTTCTCCAATATTTTATCATTTAAGGATTCCTTCTCTTTATCATTTCTTGATTTTTTCACTTCTCTTTATTATTTAAATAATCCACTTTGACTTTGTCACCTTACTTTATCATTTAAATAATGATTTCTTCTTTTAGGTAACTTAACCCATTTCTAGGTCACTTAACCTATTTTCCTTATTTTTTTAGGGTTAACCACTTTCCATAAATAGAAGGTTCTCCAATACTTTATCATTTAAATATTCCTTCTTGATTTTGTTAGCTTACTTTATCATTTCTTGATTTTGTCACTTCTCTTTATTATTTAAATAATCCACCTTGACTTTGTCACTTTACTTTATCATTTTAATAATGATTTCTTCTTTTAGGTCACTTTGACTTCTTTGACCTTGGGGGCTTCAAGCCTTCATGTGGGGGTCCTTCATCTTCATAAGGCGATTACTCTCAAACCATGAGGAGTTATGAGACATTCCACATACCACCAGAAATGACATGACAACCACTATCCATCTAGGATATTTTCACCAACAATTTCCTTGATCTTCATCTCATTGTTCCACATACAATCATGGGTCCTCCAACCATTCTTCTAGGATAACTCAATCCGTAAAGCATCTTCCCATGAGGGCTTTCACCATAAGGGGACCACTTTGGAGTTCATCCATTTGTGCACCTTATCAATCATGATAAGAAAATAATGAGAGCAAGGGTCCTCCAACCATTCTTATAGGATAACTCAATCCACAAAGCGCCTTCTCGTGAGAGCTTTCACCATAAGGGGACAACTTTGGAGTTCATCCATTTGTGCACCTTATCAGTCATTATAAGAAAATAATGAGTCATCTATATATTTTTCCAACAATGCATCATATACCAATGAAACCACAACGATCCATCTTCATCATGTATCAATGACAACTCATTGATCCATCTTCATCATATCAATGACAACTCATTGATCCATCT
>ML789414.1:185219-198428 GCA_009831015.1 Picea engelmannii
CATCATGCAATGTGCCAAAAGATATCATCCATGGAATGTATCAATCATATGCCTTTATCAACATGCCAACATGTGCATCTACCAATATGCCAACCATGTGCATCCACCAATATGTCAACCATGTGCATCTACCAACATGCCAAGCAATGTATCATATCACTCATGATATGTCTCCATCATGAACCAAGTGCCACAATCAGGTATCTCAAACAAATTTCAATTGTTGTGCTAATCAAGTAGTACCAATGGTGTACTATCATCAAGCATATTCCATCTATGAGTGTACTAAACATGTACATTACCATGCACCAATACCACAAAATTATGAATCGCATATATGTATGCCAAATCCTCCATAAAACATGTGCCAATCAAACTGCTAGTAGGTGCCTCTTCCAATGTACTAGAAAAGTACCAATCATGCATCAACTATAGATCAACAATGATGTACAACATGATCACCTCATCAAATCACTAACCATATGTACCAATATGTAGTCCAATCCACATGAAAAATACATGCACCATGATATCAACATATGCTTCCAGTAATACATCATAAGATATATCAATGAAACTCAAATATGTACCAGCTATGTACACCAACAGATCAACATCAATCCATACCCATGGGTTAGTGTCATGCACTCGATATTTTATTTTACATAATACAATAGATGAACACTTAAACCTACAACAAATAGTGTCAGAACCTGCAAAAAACAATGTCAGACCCTGCAATAGAGTGTTATACCATCAAATCAAGCTGCAATCCATGTGCATAGCCTTTTTCTCAAGGCTTTACCACATATACGTGGTTTGTTGCACAAAATATCACGTATGTACGCAACCTATACAAGGTCAACCTGTATGTGTACACGACTGATACCACTGTCACCTGCATATGCTTCAGTAGATGACTTACTTGAGATTCCCTTCAGTCTTTCATTCCATTCTGGCTACTCTATCTTCTTCACCCACTTTTGTAGATATCCCTACTCCTCAAGACTTGAACTCTGAGCATCCATGTTTTCAAAGATGTCTCCCTTCCTTACTTCATTCCTTCTTCTAGCCATGCTATTTGAAGTTCTCATCGTGGACTTTCTTCTTGTGTTCCATCACTCATGGGATTTGTGGCCAAATCCACTACAACTGTAGAATCTCATAGTGTTACAGTGAACAACAATGTGTCCTACTTTATCACATCTCCAACACCTCATGGTGTTATAAAATCTTCCATTATATCTCCTTTGATAAGATCTACATTCAAAGGCTTTGTGACCATATCCATTACATGAATAACAATGCCCATGAAAAATACTTTCATACCTTTGCTTTGGTGTCCCAAGAATAGATTCTTTCTTTGTTATTTTAAAATTTTCTTTGCCTTGTGTAGATGGTTTCTTTGCAACATTGTCTTCCTTCTTTGATGGATTTACCTCATGCTTCTTTGAGGTTCTTGATTCAGCATGTGTATATTCTCCTTTGTATCCAAGACCTGATTTATCACATGATGATCTTTGACTTTCCAAGATCTCATCCAAGATTTGTGAGCTATTCAAGAATTTGTTTGACTTTTCCACCTTCTTTCTAAGGTCAACAATTTCAGCTTCTAACTTACAACATGAATCTTCATTTTCATTTATTTGAATCTTCAATAGTTGCTCTATTCTTTTGGATTCTTCAATTTGGGTCTTGAGATGAACAATGGTTTCAAAATTTTTGCTAATATCATCATCTACATTCATATCTTCTTTTCCATTTTTTAGTCTTGTGATCTCTTCTTCCTTTTCTTCTAATAGAGTCTTATTTCTCTCTTCTTGATCCTTGATCATTTCTTTTAACTTCAATATGTGCCTTAGACTTCTCCTAAGAAACTTCTTAGTGTTATATGAAAGATATTTATAGTCTATATAATAATGATCACTTCTATATCTATATAAACCCTCTTCAACTTCCTTTTGAAGTTTTAATAGATTTCCTTCTATTCTTTTCATGGAATAATTATCATCAAACTTTACACAAACTATTTCTATATCTTCATCTTCACTTGTAGATAAAAATTCATCATCATCATTGAAATCAAGGGTTTTTGAGGGTTCTTTACCTTCATTTGAAATATCTTCACGATCTTCCTTTTTTCCAACATCAACACATAATTCTTTGCCTTCATTTGAAATGTCTTCAAGATATTCCTTTGTGCAATCATCACTTGATTCTTTATCTTCACTTGAAATGTTTTCAAAATCACATTTAGAAATAATGCATTCAAGAGTTTTTGGAGATTCTTTACCTTTAGTGATCTTGATGGAGTGATCTTCAATTTTTTCTTTGTCCTTCTTTCTTTGATATGTTTCCTCTAGCTTTAGCCATAGATCCTTGGCGGAGGTGCATTGTCCCATGATATCTTTGATAGGGCTTGACTGTCCACTAAGAATGGTCTTGAGAGCCAATGCATCATTCTTCTTTCCTTCCCTTTGAGCTGCAAACTTTGACTTGTTCTTCAATGAAACTGATCCACCAATGGCTGCCTTCCAAATTGTTGCTCCCATTGTCTTTAAATGCAATCTCATCTCTATTCTCCAAGTAGAATAGTTTTCCTCATCAAGGATTGGAAATTCATCATACATTTGTGTGTCTATGGATCTCCTTCAAGCTTGTTTAGGCTTGTAGTGAAGGCCCTCTCTGATACCAATTGTTGGACACACCTACCACACTTAGAGGGGAGGGGGTGAATGAGTGTGGGGATCTTTTTCCCAAAACTTCCCTCTTACACACAAACTCCTTAGTTAACATTCAAAATTTTCTTATTACTCATGGTTGTCATTTATAATTAGTTATATGTGAATACATATCAACAACATATATCAACAACATATCATCAACAAATCATCTCCACAAGGAACACAAAGAACACAAGATGTATGTACAATTTTTCTTTTCATTATGGACTTCAATCTGGGGGTTTTTCAACAAAAAAATGAATAGAGTACAACTCTACAAGAGCACCAGCTCTATATGAAAGACTCATCTTACATTCTCATAACCAACTGATATGAGTCAACAATCCTCAATAGATATCAATCTGTCAACATCAACAAGTGCATCAACCATGCACCAACCTATGCTAAACAACCTGTAATCAACTTGTACCATAAACAAGTTCATCCAAACATGTACCAAGTATATAAAAATCATGTGTCAACTAATAATAAAAAATTACTCATCAATATGTACCAACATCATCAACTATACACCTCATGTATGTGCCAACTCATCAACTGCTTGTCTCAACCATGACTAGTTTTGGATTAGTCAACAACCCCAACTTGAAATAATCATAACTTTGTTCCTGTAATGAATAAATATATGAAACTGATACACAATGTTCTTTAGTGTGTTTTGTGAAATTTCTCCAGGTGGCACTACTTGGAACCTCTCATAAAAGGAGTTATAGCAAAAATGGCATACCTTGCTGAATTCTGGATTATTCTAGAGTGCGACGTTGTAGAGCATGCCCCACACAAAATATTTGTTGAATGGATCTGAAATGGTTACAAAGAATACTAAAGACTGTAATATAACCAAAACAATTGATCTCACTAAATTTGTATATGTTATGAATAAGTTATGATGTGTTTACCTGAAACACCTATTTTAGACTAGTTTCAGGACTAGCCACAAACCCTATATTCCACGGAGTGTATCTCCAAAACTAAAACGACCGACAAGCTGAATTTGTTACCACATATACTTGGATATGTTTCCTCAATGCAATTTCAATCCCATGGTATGAATCATTATAGAAAAAAAGGTATAGCAAAAATGGTGAGATGACCTATAAATAACATACCATAGAAAGCATCATGAAAAGAATTTATCCTCCCTTCAATTCCGTCCCTCTTTTCTTCACCTTCCTTATTAAATTAGGATTAGATATCCTTGGTTACCTAATTCACCTATATATATTCAATATTCGCAAGTTTTCCACACCAAAAATTTTCAAGAAGCTTTCACAAGAAGCTCTCCATCAATACTCCAAAATATATTCTCACAAAAAGCTCTCCATTGATCCACAAAAGGGATGATCTACAAGAGACCATTGCTATATTATTTATAATGTCATCCTCTAGGTCACCTAACCCATTTTTAGGTCACTTAACCCATTTCTAGGTCACTTAACCTATTTTCCTTATTTTAGGGTTAACCACTTTCCATAAATAGAAATTTCTCTAATATTTTATCATTTAAATATTTCTTATCTTTATCATTTCTTGATTTTTTCACTTCTGTTTATTATTTAAATAATCCACCTTGACTTTGTCACCTTACTTTATCATTTAAATAATGATTTCTTCTTTTAGGTCACTTAACCCATTTCTAGGTCACTTAACCTATTTTCCTTATTTTTAGGGTTAACAACTTTCCACAAATAGAAGGTTCTCCAATACTTTATCATTTAAATATTCCTTCTTGATTTTGTCACCTTACTTTATCATTTCTTGATTTTGTCACTTCTCTTTATTATTTAAATAATCCACCTTGACTTTGTCACTTTACTTTATCATTTTAATAATGACTTCTTCTTTTAGGTCACTTTGACTTCTTTGACCTTGGGGGCTTCAAGACTTCATGTGGGGGTCCTTCATCTTCATGAGGCCATAACTCTCAAACCATGAGGAGCTATGTGACATTCCACATACCACCGGAAATGGCATGACAAGCACTATCTATCTAGGATAGTTTCAACAACAATTGCCTTGATCTTCATCTCATTATTCCACATACAAGCATGGGTCCTTCAACCATTCTTCTAGGATAATGCAATCCGTAAAGCGTCTTCCTGTGAGGGATTTCACCATAAGGGGACCACTTTGGAGTTCATCCATTTGTGCACCTTATCAATCATGATAAGAAAATAATGAGAGCAAGGGTCCTCCAACCATTCTTCTAGGATAACTCAATCCGCAAAGCGTCTTCCCATGAGGGATTTCACCATAAGGGAACCACTTTGGAGTTCATCCATTTGTGCACCTTATAAATCATGATAAGACAATAATGAGTCATCTATACATTTTTCCAACAATTCATCATATACCAATGAAACCACAACGATCCATCTTCATCATGTATCAATGACAACTCATTGATCCATCTTCATCATATCAATGACAACTCATTGATCCATCTTCATCTATGCATTCTCATCAAGGAAAATACATATTATATTACATCAATCATCAATCAATCAATGCTTTGACATCAATCAATCACTTGACATCAATCATTCAAACCATTGGGGTTACTAAGTTCTTTCAAGGGATCGGAAAACCTCCTACACCCGACGTCTTGTCACAACCTTTTGCTTCTCAGCAACAGTCTGAATTGGTCATTCATGACCAAGCTTCTCCTTTTACCACATCTTATGTCCTTATGTGTAATGGTGACTCCAAGAAGAACGAAGTTGTAGTTGAAACTCGAAGCCAAATATTATTCTTCATGGAAAGAGAAAGTTGATGATTTACCATCTTCATTGGTTCATCCTCCTCCTCCAAATTCACCTCCAAACGGTCCTCTTCATCTCAAACGACCGGGCCTAGATACAGTTCTTTGTCTTCCTCCCAAGGGCTTTGTTTGAAAGTATTCATTTAATCCTCACACACGTGCTACCCAAAACTACAGTATTGAACAAGACCTTGCGCAAGGACCCTCTGTGATGTCAGCTCTTGAAGTCCTTCAAAGTTGTCCTACTCAACAGAAGGAGTTGTTAAATGATATTGTTGGAATTGATCCTACCAATACCAATTTGATAATATTTGACTTGGAATATCATATTCCAAGGCTTCCTTCTCAATTAGTATTTCATATCCAAGTTGCTATGGAAAATAAGAATATATGTCGAACCATTATTGATGAAGGAGCCTCGACTTGCATTATGTCTATTACATGTTGGAATTCTATTGGTTATCCTGCCCTTACCTAGTCGCACAATACTCTTAAGGCCTTTAATGGTACATGTTTTAAACCTTATGGTGTTATTCATTCGTTGTCCATTATCTTAAAAGGTAAGGCGGTTAATGTCAAGGTTGAGGTCTTTGATGCACCTCTTGGTTAAAACCTTCTACTTGGTCGTAGATGGATTGATTCCATGCGTGGAGTTGTGTCTACCCTTTTTCGTGTGTTACATTTCCTGCACGAAGGAAAGGTCGTTACTTTTGACCAAATGGCCTTCTTTAATTCTGATTCATGTACTAGCAATGTACCTTTTATCTCGAAAACACCTCCTGGTTATGAGAATGTCGACGTGGGTCTTTTAACATATTCAACCTTGATGGGTACATTTCCTATTCCACCACCCGATATTCCTCCTCATTTTGTTGCTTCGATTAACATGACATCAACCTCTGTTCGTGAAACCCCCGAGTCTTATGACCCATGGATAGTACCTAAATCTAGTGACTATCTTCATTATGACGACATAATGACTTTAAGTCTGGTGGAGTTAGCTTATCAAGATATTCAATCGGTAACTCCTTCTCCTCCTTATCTCGGTGATACATCTCTTGATTCGTTTCACATGATCTTTCCTACTAATGATATGATCATGACGGTCATGTCTATGGAAGATACCCCATGGGACGATGGGCATCATCATTCTATTCTCTTCTTAGAACATGATACCATAGAAAGTTACCAACAGATTTCGACTATGTCTACCGTTGTTATTTCTTTTGTTCCTGAGTCAACACATGATGTTTTGTATGAAGGGAACTTGAGTAATATTTGACCTACCATTTCTCTTGACATATCGATTAACAACAGGGTTGTGGAAAATGTTCATATCGGTGCCTCATGTTCCACTGATGAGGTCCACACTTATAAAATCCTTTTCCTAGAATTTTGTGATGTTTTTGCTTGGAGTTATGAAGAAATGTCTGGTATTGATCTTGATATTGTTGTACATGATATTAAGACTTACCCAAATGCTAAATCCATTCGACAAAGACTTCACCCAGTACATCCACGTAAGGTTGTTGTTATTAAGCTTGAAGTTGAAAAAATTCTTAAATTTGGCTTTGTCTATCCTGTGGCTTTGACCGATTGGGTGTCCAATCTTATTTCGGTAAACATGAAACAAGGCACGATCCGTGTTTGTGTATATTATAGGGATATAAATAAATCTTGTTCCAAAGAAAATTATCCGAAGGCTAGCTAATGGGTTCAGAGTTTGGATTTTTTAAATGATTGGCTGGAATAGGAGAAAAGAGGTCCATTGGGTAATGGGGTCACAACTTCAAGTTCAACCAAAAACAAGTTCTATAGACAGCTTTACAGGGAAAGGTAGGCACTCTTGGTGGATTCTTTGAAGTTGATTTTGGTTTTAGAGGAGCAAGATGAGAGGACCAGGCAATGACAGGGAAATCAAGAATCCTGAAATTAACCTTTGAGGAGAAAACACTGGCAATTATGTCAAAGCCAGAAACAGAGTGTATGTCTCAACAAATTCTGTTCTTTGAACTTCTTTGCATAATTCAAAGTATGAATGAATTAATAAATACAATGGAAACAAATTACAGTGAATGAGGAAAACATCACCACCAAAAAAGCCACATGAATCCTATAGCTAATATGACTGTATTATTGAATTGATGAAAATATAGAAAGCTCAGTGAGTTGTTTTACAAAAACTCAATCATGGTCCCCTGATTGATCAACCTCTTTTACATTAAAATCATATGAATAAATAGGAGATATCCCCCAACAAGTTCTGTAAGTCAGTTTTAACCGCCTTGGCCAAAAATAGCCACAAATCCCCAAAAATCCGGAAATGCAAATTTGGCCGAATTTTCTGAAAATAGGGGTACTCTCAGTCATTGATTTCTCCCAATCAGTGAAACCTGTGAAAAAAACGAAGGATTTTATTGTAGAGTAGATTTTTTGGAGAAAAAACCTCCTTCAGTTTCTAAAATTTTGATTCCACCTCGCTGAAACAGCTCCCGCAAAATCGGGACTGTAACAAGAAAAACCAGAAATCTGAAAAAGGAGGCTGAAAGACAGCCTCGATTCTCCCAACTGGTGGCACCTTTGAAACAAATGGGAGAGGTTTTTTTTATTCAGTCCGTGATGAACAAAAACCTCTTTATTTTTTTTAAATTTCATCTCTTTTTTCCCAGAATCCTCTTCGCAAGACAAGGTGTCAAACAGACAAAAAATGGGCAGTTTTGGGAAATTGGGGGAAAGTGGTTTTTTGGGGAAAGGTGGTATTCCGGACCCCCCTTGAGGTGGTAAGTGGTATTGGGATGGGGCATTCGAAATCACCTAGAGGTGACAATTTTCCCTCCCAATACCACTATTCCGGACCCCCCCCTCCATTAAGGTTCGAAAAGCACAGGGGGGTCTGGAATTTTTTATGAGCGTTGATATATATTTTTGGGGGGATGAGTGCATAAGGTGCGCTTTATGAAAACATTTTAATATATATGTTTGTTTTTTTTTTGGTTTTTTATTTTATTTACTAAGTTTTTCTTTTTACGTGCTTTATATTTATGCTTTTTAATTTTTGTATTAGTTTCGTTTTATTAATGTTTGATTTTATTTATTTATGTGTTTGTTTTAATATTTGTTTTATTACTTTGTTTTAACTATATAGTTCTATTTTTATTTATGATTTATTTTGTTTTTATGTTTTTTTTTGTGTGTTATATTATATGTTTTTTAATGTTTTTTGTTATGTTTAATCTATTTGGTTTTTAATTTTTTATATGTTTTTTATCAAATGTTTTATATTAATTAATGTTTAATGTTGTTTTATTTTAATGTTTAATACTAACCTAAATTAACATAAATACTAACTTAATTATTAGTTAATTAATTAATTACTAACAAGATTAACCTAGCTTATTGATCTAACTACATTAATTTAATTAATATTGCTTTATTACACTAATTAATCTTAAAAATTTCCACTAATCATTTATTATTAACCTAATGTTTTCTATTCTAAGTTTGTTTATTCAGGGATGGGTGGCAGGCGAGACATACTCAATGGGTCAAAAGGACAAGGGAGTGAGAGTGCAGCGGTGGATGAAGGATGCAGCAGGGTGATGGAGGATCGGGCAAAATGGATGGAGGGGAAAATGGAATCAACCGAGCCAAATGTCTTCATCACAGGAGAAACGCCAAATCAAAAGTCGAGGAATCGAGTTACCTATGATTATAGGTCCCCAACATAGGCTCCACCTGGGGATGGCAACTCTTTCAGGAGGTCTCAAGAACCACTGAACTCTGAACATGCAGACCAATGCTTTATTCATTGGGCCATGGAATCACTGCAGCTACAATCTTCAAACTGGCTCATATTTGACTGAACATTGAACTAGATACTATCAAATGAAAACTCTGTTAGAAATCATAGAATATTGAAAATATGCTCAAATTACTGAGCTTATTCAAAACTTCTACCTACCCTACACTACTAGATACAATAATGCCAGTGCAACCAGTCAAGCAACTGCTCTACTAGCTCTACTCTTTCAATGTTTTCAATCAATATCAAAAATAGAACTTGCATAGGCATCATGAACTGCTTTCCATCCTGATCTTTACAACCAAGACCTTTGCAATCATGAAGGCCAGAAGTAATGCCATAAATAGATTGGGGCTTTGTAGTGCAAAATTTCTCCATGTAGGTAGTTATAGGATCAAGGTGGAACTGACTTGTCCCTTGATTTTTAAATTCATCCTAGTCAACAACATGTTCTGACACTGTATCTATGCTATCTAGATCCTCAAAAATTTCTTGATTTGGTGGAAAATTTTCTGATGGGCTTTGTAATGAGACTTTTGTTGAAAAAGACAATGGTGTTGACTACCTGATCATGTCAATATCATAACAGTTTTTCATCCCATAGCTGGATGATGGAAAATGACTTTGACAACACAAGTAATCCAACACATCAGATATCGTATCCTGTAGAAATTGAAATGACTGCTGCATTGGTTCCACTAAAACTTCTTTCTTTTCTATGTGTTTATCCTCTAGCATATACTCAAGAATCATTTTCAAAAACTGAAATGAATTAAAGCATAATGGTACAGAGTTATTTTGGATTAACTCATAATTTGTCTTAGGTTTTAAGCTTTCATCTGGAATTTGAAAATCAAAGTAGGTCAAGGGCTGCAATTCTGGGTTTAGAACAGCCTCCATATCAACAATGACATCTTCAACTAATTGATCAGATAATTTTTTGTCTTCACTATTTACAACTGGCCTAGAGTTTCTTTTTAGAAATTGAAAAGATGAGAAACATATGGCCAAAGTGTTTCCACTTACTCTGATATTTTCTGCATTTTCCTCATCGTTGTCATGATTGTTGGGTAGAGGCCGATTGTCATATCTGAGCTGTAACTGGTCTTCTTCCTACCAATGACATGTTCTTGGTTGCTTTGAATAGTCAACATCTATTTCAGCCTCATGATCATCATCATACTGATCACACTTGGGTAGATTATCCCGGCAAGAAAAGTCATCAAACATGCACATCATATCAGTTGATGGCTCTTCAACAAGTTGAGTTGGAACTTCATCTTTGACTATGTTATGAATTGAATACATGAAAGAATCAATATCCAAACCATGGTACCAAGGATGAGATGCAAAATGTTTGGGAACTGTGACCTTTTCTTTCTCTGAAATTAATGGAACATGATGTCTTTGAACATCGAGTTTTTCTCTTATGCTAATCCTGTGCAACATTTCTTCCATGGTGCTAGCCAGAATGTCTAGTTTAGCTTCTGGAGATTTCAGCTGCTCTTTTTCTTTGTTCTTTACCTTTGACCTTTTGATCAACAAGTTGGCCTCCACATCAACTACAATGTTCTACATTTCTTCGAGAGTTGCAGTGTTCCTTTCTCTTAATTGGAATGCCATCTCAGGATCAAAGGCATTTGGGAAATGCAAGTGAGCTGATCCTAGGGGTGGCCTTATATCAACAAGAATTGCATGATATACCTTATTGAACCTTGCTGAAAAATGATGTATTGTTTCCCCTGGCTGTCTTTTCAAATGGTCATACTCTTCCACGATGAGAAAGACATTTCTCATGATCACCCATCGATCTAGGAAAACTTGCACAAACTGATGGAAATTGTTAATGCTTGCAGCTAGGAGATTTTTAAACTAGTTCTTAACTTTACCTCCCAATAATAGGGAAAACATTTTGATGCATACATCATCATCTTCTACCTCAAAGAGATGAAGAAAATCCTCAAGACTTTGGATATGCTTTTCAGCAGTAATATTGGCATTCTCTCCATCAAACCTGGGCAGATTATTGGTGTAATTTGTAGGGAAGTCATGGAGGATAGAAGGAAAATCTAGGGGCTTGTATCTGTCTAGGATTTTGGCAGGTACAGGAGATGAGGCAAGAGGCTTACAAGCATCTGTAGCTTTGGAAAGAGTAGGAAATAAAGCAGGAGTCTTATGCCTTACTAGGAATTCTACAGGTGCATCTCAGATGTGCACAGGTGTATGAGTATGTACATAATCTACAATTAGGGATATGATTTGTTGAGGCTCATCAATCAACAGGTGGTCAATGTAATCTTCAACAATATAATTTTGATCAAGCTTAGAATAAGACAAAACATAATTGCAGATAAAACCAAAGAGGTCTTGAATGCAATTTGAGCTTGAGTACCCAGTCTTTCTAGACTACTTGGCCATGCTTTAGGTTCTTCTTCCAGTGGAGTCTTCGAATTGGAATTGATTTGGATATTGGAGTTGCCAGGTGAATGATCTCATCCTTCTTATGTCTGGTCATTGTCCACCATCAGTGATCAGATCTGGAACTTTGAATTGTACTACTGGAGAAAGTCCCTAGTATGGTCTCCATTCTATTAGCACTCTGTAATTTTCCCAAGGCTGTGGAGGTAGTGACAAAGGCAACATCAAAACCACTTCGAGTCTTGGATCTATCCCTCCAAGAATCAGAGAGAGATCTCTCTGTGTGATATATATTTGTTTGAATAGATATTAGGCTAGCTAATGGGTTCAGAGTTTGGATTTTTCAAATGATTGGCTGGAACAGGAGAAAAGAGGTCCATTGGGTAATGGGGTCACATCCTGAAGTTCAATCAAAAACAAGTTCTACAGACAACTTTACAAGGAAAGGTAGGCACTCTTGGTGGATTCTTTGAAGTTGATTTTTGTTTTATAGGAGCAAGATGAGAGGACCAGGCAATGACAGGGCAATCAAGAATCCTGAAATAAACCTTTGAGGAGAAAACATTGACAATTATGTCAAAGCCAGAAACAGAGTGTATGCCTCAACAAATTCTGTTCTTCGAACTTCTTTGCATAATTCAGAGTATGAATGACTTAAGAAATACAATGGAAACAAATTACATTGAATGAGGAAAACATCACCACCAAAAAAGACACATGAATCCTGTAGCTGCTGTCACTGTATTATTGAATTGATGAAAATACAGAAAGCTCAGTGAGATGTTTTACAAAAACTCAATCATGGTCCCCTGACTGATCAACCTATTTTACATTAAAATCATACAAATAAATAGGAGAGATCCCCCAACAATTTTTGTAAGTCATTTTTAACCGCCTCAACCAAAAATAGCCACAAATCCCCAAAAATCCGGAACTGCAAATTTGGCCAAATTTGCTGAAAATAGGGGTACCCTCAGTCATTGATTTCTCCCAATAAGTGACACCTATGAAAACGCCGAAGGATTTTATTGTATATTATCTTGTATGGAGCAAAAACCTCCTTCAGTTTCTCAAATTTCGATACCACCTTGCCGAAATAGCTCTCGCAAAATCGGGACTGTAACAGGAAAAACCATAAATACGAAAACTGAGGCTGAAAGACAACCTCAATTCTCCCAACTGGTGGCACATATGAAACAAATGGGAGAGGTTTTTTTTCTTCAGCCCATGATGATCAAAAACATATTTCTGTTTTTTAAATTTCATCTCCGTTTGCCTAGAATCCTCTTCGCAAGATGAGGTGTCAAACAGACAAAAAATGGGCGGTTTTGAGAAATTGGTGGAAAGTGGTTTTTTGGGGAAAGGTGGTATTTCGGACCCCCCTTGAGGTGGTAAGTGGTATTGGGAGGAGGGGGGGTCCGAAATCACCTTGAGGTGATAAGTGTCCTTCCCAATACCACTATTCCAGACCCCCCCCCCCCCCC
>ML789414.1:206852-293170 GCA_009831015.1 Picea engelmannii
CTTCTGCTGCTTGTTCTATCAGTCTGCTCTGCTTCGGCTCTATCATTCTGCAATTCTTCTCTTCCTTCACAAGTCTGCTACTGCATCACGTTCTTTTGTCATTCTGTTCTTTTTCTCCTCTACCTATCATTAAATTTCATGCTTAGTATCTTCTCCTTTCTCCTTTCTAACTGTTTCGTTCTTTCTCCATTCAGAACAGCCAACCACATTCAGTCTCACACATTTTCTTTTATATGCAATACCTTAACGATTCCACTTCGCCTTTCAATAGGAAATCCGAGGACATCTATCTTGGCAACTGAAATGCTAACCAATTCGTCATCATAAGCCCGTTTTCCTTAACGGTTTCATAATTGAAGCGTTAATGTGTGATGAACAACAACAACCCTTCGATCAATGCTTGATCCAACGGTTCAGATCCCATCGGGATTTCACTCATCGTGAATTCGGAATTCTCATTGTCTATATGCACATGTACTCGGAACCCCCGATTCTCCGAATCCCGATATGCTCCTTTCCCAAGCTTTAGCCCTTTCCGGCTATACAATGGTCCATGTGACCTGCGATCACGTGACCACCACCATACCTCTCGAAAATGTGTGTTAGCCCACCTGGCTAGAACATGATCCATATGACCTGTCTCCGTGTGACCTCGGTCATATCACTCCATCGGAGTTTCGGCACTTACGATTACATAATCCTTATGTCCATGGAATTCGCGATTTCCTGATTCGCGATGCGCTTTAGCCCTCCTGGCTGACCCTGGTTCACGTGACCATTACCTGTGACCACAACCATACCTCTGACAGCTGGCCTCCACTACACCACCGTTCTCCTTCGTTGTTGTGCTGACATCTAGCCCCTACTTATCGAGGTTTCGCGGATCGCGATTCTAAATTGCACAAACTCTTGTCAACGGGATCCCCGATTTCCCGATGAACCAAAATTCCGAAGGCGCCTTGATCTTCGACACCTGTCCCTCAGATGGACGGTCCCAATCCCTTCGGGATTTCGAGACTTTCGATGTCGAGAGTTTCTCACCTCTCCAATCCCCGATTATTGATAACGAAGATCAACGGTCCAGATCTCATTCTTATCCAATGGATGTGATTACTTCGCGAAATCGCATATCGCGATTTCGGAGTTCTTGATGTCAAGAGATTTTGACATTGCAAAGTGCCGATTGCCGATGCCTCTGCTGACGTCACACGTGATTTGGCACGTGTTAGATCCTGTCACGTGTCACTCTGATTCATGAATTGTATGTGCCTGAAGTGTTAGATCTGCCTGGCACCTGTCATTACCTGGTTGTGCCACGTGTCCCTAGCTGACATGGACTGCTGTCATGAATTAGATCGATGGTATAGATCTCATGTTGATCTGACGGTTCAGAATTAGTCGGGATTTCGCATATCGCGAAATCGGGGTTTTCGTTGTATTGTATTCTTTGCATTATGAAATATCGATCCCCGAAACTCCGATAAGGCCTCCTGGCTTCCACGCATCCATACGAATGAATGGTCCAGATCCCTGCTTGATTTAACGGCTGCGATCAAATCGCGATTTCGGGGTTTTCGTTGTAGAGTGAACTGAACATTTCAAAGTCTCGATCCCCGATGGCTTATCTCTCTCGCAACTTCTACAGATCCGACGGCCCTCGTTCTTTCGGGAAAATTGAATGGGATCCTACGGTCACTAACTCTTCTCCTCCCGATTATTGTTGCGCGGCTATTCATTGCTATTGTCATCACTGCAACGAAAACTGTACTTTCCATCAGCAACCACAACTGTACTTGCCATCAATGATAAGTATACGCTGATTTGCTTTCTGTTAACTGAAATTGCCAACAAACCCCCTATTATCCGCAGGCCAATGGCCAAGTTGAAGAAATCAACAAAGTTCTCACTACTATGCTTCGATAGATGGTAGGAATTCACAAGTCAAATTGGCACATGATGTTTTTCTCATCATTGTGGGCCTACAGGACATCCATTAAGTTTGCCATGAGATTCACACCTTTCCAGTTAGTATATGGTATCGAATCAATTTTGCCAATTGAATGTGAAATCCCATCTTTTAAGCTAGTTGTCGAACTTCTCCCTAACACCTCAGCTGAGGAGTAATGTCTTTTGTATTTGATTCAATTAGATGAAACCTGTCATGATGCCACCTTAGTTATTGAAACTCAGAAAAAACATGTGAAAGATAAATATGACAAGCATGTCAAACCACATGTTTTTTCTGAAGGTGATCTAGTTCTTCTTTACAAGCAAGATTGTGATTTTCTAGGGGCTGGTAAATTCAAGCCCATGTGGCGGGGTCCTTATGTTGTAAAATGAGTATTGTAGAAAGGGGATTATGAGCTGGTAGGTTATGATGGAATCCCTTTAAATGAATCCATAAATGGGATTTACTTGAAGAAGTACTATGCGTATATTATCTTTGCATGAGTGCTATGTATTTTTATGTATCATACTCTTGTGTGCCTTTTCATTTTTGACTTCTCCCTTCAAAATGCTTACCTTGCATTGTGCTTGGTTTCCAGATGTTGGTGTCTTCACTGCCCTACATTATCTTCATTGATTGTGGTAGTTGCAGTACTCAAAACTTAGCGTCTATTTCTTGGGCAATATATGCACCTACGGATGAATTGATCAGTCTACATGGTGTTTTCCTTGCTCGTGAAACTAACAATATCGCAAAATACAATGTATTTATCGAGTTGTTAACCAATGTTGTTTCACTTGGAATCTTTCATCTTATTGTACGAATTGATTCACAGATCGTAGTTCTACAATTGTGTAATGTTTATTCTGTTAGAAACAATACTTGTCTTCGACATCGGGATATCCAAGTCTGTAGGTTGCACGAGGAGCGCCCAAGTGCAGCACATAGAAGAAGTCCCTTTCGGACTTAAAATCAAGCGAGCGGGAAAAATTATAGTGTCAACGGTCCGGATCCATCCACATGAGAAGATCGACGGTTGGCGGGAAGTCGCAGGTAGAGAAGTCGCACCGAGGTTAGCGCAATGGATCGCACGCATATTGCATGCAGGAAAGAACAACAGTCATCCATCCAAAGGATGCGTGGCACGAGATCTAGTCGCATCAGCTTTTCGGAAGTCACGAGTTCAAAGGGTGAAGGTTTTATGTCGTTGTACATCTCGAAACCTCGAACCCCGAAACGCTGAAAGTGCCCAAAGGCGGGCCCACAATATCGAGGAGCAGTCTCAACCATCCATCCAAAAGGGACTCCTGGCGGCCAATTGAGTCATCTCGTCATTTCATCTATCATGAATTCAATGCGCAAGAAGCAGCTCCCTCATATCCCCAATGCACGAAGGGATGAGAAAATCTGGGACCCAGGCCCACAACATCATCGGGAGAATTCTGAACCGTCAGATCACAGGGATGCATGGCGCCAGATTAAGCCATCTTGCCATTTCTCTCATCGCGATTTCAAGAAGCAGGGATCATCCCTTTCATATTCGCGAATGCCGAAAGAACTTTCGAGAATCAATTCAAGGTCACAGCCCGTGGTCACTGGAAAATAAAGAGCTATGCAAAAGGGGTCAAAGGCGTCGGGTTCTAGTCATAGAGAGGCTCATCGTGATCTCCATGCGCCACCTGATGCGACCACAATCCTAGTTTTTGCTCAGAGTAAATGAAGATGAGAACGGGTGGTTGAAACCTCCCTTCATTCATTAAGTGTGGGGAATGGAGGGTCTGGCAAGCGGTCTGCTCGAAGAGGTCCCGTGTACCAATTTTTCCAAAGAAACCATGCCAAAGTCCTCGACTAGACAGAAAAGTTTGCACATGCTAGCCTGGCACTTGATGTCTCATCTACCCTCCTTGCAGGAGCCATGCGTAGTTAAGGTGGCGCTTGAAGAAAGATATCAGTACGAATTTGACTGAAGGGACACCAAGCCTTGGATGACTGAATACGCCTCTGTTAGGCAATTTTCTCTGAGTATATAAGCTCAGTCTTTGTATTTTGTAATCTATCGATGGTTGAGAAAAGCTCCAGATTGTAAAGTTTTGATGAAGCGCTGGTCGCTCTGGTTAATGTATAAGGCATTTGAGATTTCTTACTTTATTGATGTGAGTTTCGTTTCCACCTATTTGTATATTGTGTTAGAACAGCTCGGAATTGGAGGATCCAGTCAAGTTGTAGCTGTTATAGGATGATGTAGGTTGGATCACTGTAGCAGTTACATGGTTTATAATCGGTTCTTGTGTTTTTCTTAGCGCTGAGTGACTTGGAATTAGAAGATCCAATCGAGTCACCCTTCAACTCCTTGAAGCTCTGGACCAAGAGGATCTTGGTTTCTGAGTTTTTCTTCCCCAAGATCCCAAAGGCCTGTCGCCCGAGGAAATATTGCTCATCTTTCTCACAAGTCCTCCATCTACCACCCTTCAATCTATTTATTAACATAAGTTGGATCAAGACCTCTCTTGCTTTCTCCATACCAGGCCCGGTTTCCTGAGTTAAAGCTATAGTTTCTCAAGTTTCTACCCATCCGATCACCCCATTAAATAAATCGTGACATAAAACTGATGGGCGTTACGCTCTAGTCCTACAAGTAATCCAGGGGTGACTTCTGATGCTAACATTTCTGGCGTCGTTGCCGGGGATGAAGTTGAAAATTTTCCCTGGGATTGAAGGACAACGATTAACTGATTCTGAAGGTGCACCAGATATCAGAATTATCAATATTGCTACTGTGCACCTGACAACTCCATTGTGACGACTCCACTGTGGCGAACCTGCCATGTTAATTGTGGCTTTCAGAGGTAGACACACACGGTCTCATCCACAACTGCCTCTAGGTACACCTGAAACTGATCCAGAGGTGGTTCTCAGGAAAGGAAAGGCCTCTGAAGAAGAAGCTTCCACCGCCAAACCAGGTAATCCGCCATCTCCTTCTATAGCAACTCCATTTTATCCTCCTCAGTTTCTTAATAGACCTCCTTCTGATGTTTCCCATTTCCTGAATTTTGGGAGTGTTCCTGCCAAGTTTTCCCCTCCTGGTCTGGGATTGGAGGGAGAAATCCTTGTCACTCCCCTCTCCTCTGAAGTTGTACCTTGGCGTAGACCCAGGACTACAGAAGATTTCCCCACTCATATCTTTACTACTCCTGTGCAAAGAGAATCACCTGCTAACTTGAGCTCGTTAGCCTTCTCCTTAAATCCCCTCTTGTTTCCCACTCCACTTCGGGACTCATTCCCAGTGGTCCCTTCACGAACTCCTTCTCCTCCAAGTTCTCCTTCACCTAATATTCCCATGGCTGGTGCTAATCCCCCTCTGAATAGAATGGATTCCATAGTCACTGCCAGATATGTTCCCTTAGTTCTGCCCCATCCTATGAATCCTCTCCCTGCTGGAGATTACTTGAAATACATGCCCAAGTTCACCGGGGAAGGGGACGTAACTGCGGAAGAGCACCTGGCTGCTTTCTACAGTTACGCAGAAAACCTCAACATTGAAAATGAAGATGTCTGGATGAGAGTCTTCATCCAGAGCCTGGATGGCGAGGTGAGGAAATGGTTTAGAGGATTGGCCCCTGGATCTATCGCTGGGATGAAGCCCTGGATAGTGATTTCCTGAGGTAGTGGGGTGATAGGAAAGATTTCATGTATTACATGACAGAGTTTAGGTCTTTGAAGAAAATGGAAGGAGAATTCATCTCTGACTTCTCCAAAAGATTCAATAAGATGTATAATAAAATCCCTGCCGAAATAAAGCCTTCAGAAGCCTCGGCCAAGATCTCTTATGCTAGTGCGTTTGGCCCTGATTTCTGTCTATTATTGAGAGAAAGAAGAGCCACCTCCTTAGCTCAAATGAAAGATGCAGCCATAGAGGTGGAATCAAATGTGTTAGCAATTGATAGATTGAGGAACAAGCCCGACGCAGACAAGATAAAGGGAAGATCCGAAGTCTCAATTTCTGGCCCATCGGTCCCCCACCCTCAAGTGGATGAACTGACCAAGATGGTGAAGTCTCTGTCTGCAGAGATGGAAAAGATGAAGGTGGAAGGGAGGAAAGCATACAAGGGCCCTCAAAACGCTGAAAACAAAGGAGGTTTCAGGAGGCCAAACAATATTGCTCCCCTGACTATGCAAAGAGAGAGGGGAAGAGACAGAGAGGACCAAAATATTCAGGCCCCTTTTCAAAATAATTTTATGGCCGAGGAAGAAGAAGGGGGAACAGATGAGCTTGGTCCTGAGATCCATTTCTTTGGGGAAACCCCTCCTTTTCCTCATCTCACTCAATCATCATACGAGGAGTCTCTCATGGATAGTCAGCTAAATGAACTAAGTAAGGGAGACAAGACTAGTGGCAACCAAGGTAGGTATGATCTGAGGTCTAAGAGAAAGTCAATAGCACCGGATGTTCCTGAGCAGTCCACTAGAATGAAGGAACTTTCTAATGAAGCAGTGGAAAATCATAGAGGTAAGAAGCACCAACCCCTCTCTCCCAAAGTATAGAATCATGTTCCCGAAATAAGATAAATCCCAAAGCTTACATCTTCTTTTAATTTCAAACATGAAATTCAAAAGATCAGAATTCCTGTGCCCCTAACCAAATTGATTAAACATGAAGGGTTCAAAAAATGCTTCTCTGAGATTTTGCACTCTGAGGTCTCATGCCTTCCCACAGACTCCATCAATTTGCAATATGAAAAGCCTACAATTATTTTAGGTCCTATGGTAGAAGATAGGAGTGACTCATCACCTCCCTTCTACACTTCCTTGAACATACATGACAAGGTACTGCACAACTTCTTGATGGATTCGGGGGCTTCTCACAACCTCATGCCCAAAACCGTCATGGAGGAATTGGGATTAGAAGTCACTCGAGCCTATCATGACCTCTATTCTTTCGACTCCAGGAAATTTCAATGTCTCAGGGTTATCAAATACCTGGTCATGACCCTGTTTCAGTTGCCCATGAAAAGTGTGGTCATGGATATTGTAGTGGCTGATGTTCCCCCCAAGTTCGGTATGTTGTTATCAAGATCTTGGATAAAAATATTGGGGGGAACTTTGTATATGGACCTCACATATGCTACTATCCCAGTATTTGGAGGAGGACATAGGAGGCTATATAGGGAAGCCCAATTGGCCTATATAATCAATGATGAAGCCAATCCTACCAACCATCCCATTTTTTCCTTAGACACTGATTTAGGTTCCAATCTACTACAACTCACTCATGCTCCCGAGCCCCCACTTAAACTCAGAAAGCATCCCACCACTCCTCATGAGTTTCCTCTCTCCATCACCCCCATCTGGAAAATGTTCTTCGATGGAGCCTGTTCTAGGGAAGGCACTGGAGCCGGGGTGTATTTTGTGTCACCTGCTCAGGAAACCATATCTCTGTCATACAAATTAGAATTTGAAACCACCAACAATGTGGCAGAGTATGAATCCCTTGTTCTAGGATTAAGAGCTGCAAAGGAAATGGGAATTAGAGAGATAGTAGTGTTCGGAGATGCAGAGCTGGTGGTCCAACAGATCAGAAGTGCTTTTCGAGCTAAGAACCCTTGACTCAGAAATTACAGAAATGAAGTATGGGACCTAATGGAAAATTTATTCTCAGCCTTCAACATCTCTTTTATTCCAAGGGAGGGTAATGCTGAGGCCGATTCTTTAGCTGTTTCCGCTAGCCAGTTCGAGGTCCCTCAGTCATCTATGGCCAAATATGATGTTGAGATAAAATTTAGGCCCTCTGTACCAGACAACGTCAAGCATTAGAAGGTATTCGAAGATGATTTGGAAATTGAAAAATTTCTCCAATCTGTTGATGAATTTTCTGCGTTGCACATTGATCACGATCCTGATACGGAGATGAACCTCACCCCGAGGTGTTTTTAAATAAAATTGCTAACCACCAGATTATCCAGCTACCTAGTAATCACATTCCGAGGGGACTAATTCCTTTAGAAAGATTGTTTGATGGGGATGATATGGCAGTAAAGGGTAGGTTTTCAGGTGAAGATGATGATACAGTCGAGTGCAACATTGGCACACCGGAGGAGCCTAAATTTGTCAGGCTATCAAGGAGTTTGACCACAGAACAGAGGGCTGAATATACCGAGTTGCTGAGAAAGTTTGCTGATGTGTTTGCATGGACCTACGAAGACCTCAAGACATATGATACATCCGTCATTGAACACAAGATCCCACTGAAGTAAGAGGCTAAGCCATTCAAGCATAAGCTAAGATAGATAAATCCCATGTTGTTGCCTGTCATGGAGAAAGAAGTGAAGAAGTTGTTAGAGGTCCAGATCATCGTCCCCTTGAGATATTCTGAATGGGTGGCCAATTTGATTCTAGTTAGGAAGAAAAGTGGAGAAATCAGGATTTGTGTCGATTTCAGAAACTTGAACAGGAGCTCAAAGAAAGACAACTATCCCTTGCACAACATGGAGCACATATTGCATAGGGTAATCGGTGCATCTAGGATTTCCATGATCGACGGTTTTTCTGGCTACAATCAGATATCGATCATGCCTGAAGACAGAGAAAAAATGGCCTTCACAACTCCTTGGGGCACATTTATGTATGCCAAAATTCCTTTTGGGTTGATGAATGCAGGAGCTACATTTCAGCGAGCCATGGACATTGCCTTCATCGGGGAGAAATATAAGTTTGTGGTGATCTATATGGATGAAATCACAGTCTTCTCGAGATCTGACAAAGAACACTACTATCACCTGATAAAATTTTTTTCGAAGTGTCGAAGGTTTGGCCTTTCTCTAAATCCCAAGAAATCTTTGTTTGCTATGGAGGAGGGGAAGCTATTAGGCCATATAGTATCAGCAGAAGGAGTGAGGATTGATCCAAGCAGAGTGGAGGCAATTCGGACCTTGTCACTTCCTAGATCTAAGAAGGAGGTTCAGGCCTTTCTGGGAAAAATTAATTTTCTGAGGAGATTCGTCTCGAATTTTGTTGAGCTGGTGAAGCACATCACAGCCATGCTCAAGAAGGGAAATGAAGTGAAATGGACCACTAAACCCAGGGAATCTTTTGTTCAAATGAAAAAGGCATTGACTGAGGCACCTATGCTAATTAGTCCTGACTATTCCAAAGATTTCCTAATCTTCTATTTCGCTTCTTTTGATACAGTAGCAGTGGTCTTGTTGCAGAAGAATGAGGAAGGGTGAGAGCAACCCATCGCCTTCTTCAGCAAGGCATTAAGAGATGTAGAGTTCAGGTATGAAATCATGGAGAAACAGGCTTATGCCTTAGTGAAAGATCTCAAAGCTTTCAGGGTCTATGTCTTACACTCAAAAGTGACCTCATATGTTCCTTCAGCCTCTGTGAAGGACATCCTTGTGCATCCCGACATTGATGGGAAGAGGAGTAAATGGATAGCCAAGATCCTGGAATTTGACTTGGAAATAAGGCCTACCAGATTGATCAAGGGTCAGGGCTTAGCCAAGCTATTGGCTGAAGCTAATTGCAAAACTTTGGGGGTGGATTTCGTCAATGAACAATCAGAAATTCAGCAGAATCAGTTGTCCGACGTAGGCCCTCAAAAAGAACCCTTATTGTCTCGATGTCCTTGGTATAAGGACGTCATATTTTTTCTCCAAGAGTTGAGGCCCCCAGATGGCCTGCAAAGAAACAAAGCAAGATCTCTGAAGCTCAAGGCAATCAGGTACTACCTTATCGATCAAGTCTTATACTGGAAAGACCCCCTGGGAGTGCTTTTAAAATGCATAGATCCACAAGAGGCCGACGGGATCATGGTCGTATTTCACAGTGGTCTATGTGGGGGGCACCATTCCTAAAATACCACAACCCACAAAATTCTCAGAGCTTGGTACTACTGGCCCACCTTGTTCGCTGATGTCCATAGAGGAGTTAGAGCCTGTATCTCATGCCAAAGATTTTCGGGAAAGCAACAGCTCAAGTCCCTGCCTTTAAAGCCTGTAGTTTCTTCAGGACCTTTCCAGCAATGGGGCCTAGATTTTATTGGAGAAATCCACCCTACTTCTAGTGGGCAGCATAGATGGATCCTGACTGCCACAGATTTCTTCACTAAGTGGATTGAAGCTATCCCTACTAGGAGTGCTTCCCACAAGGTAATCATTGGGTTCCTGGAAGACCTCATCGCAAGGTTTGGCTGCCCAAGGAGGATTGTTACTGATAACACAACCTCTTTCAAGGCTGAATCGTTAGCCAAGTTCTGTGAACAATTTGGGATCAAACTGATTCACTCCACCCCATACTATCCCCAGGGAAATGGTTTAGTAGAGTCCTCCAACAAAAGCCTAATAAGGATCATCAAAAGATTACTGGAGGACAACAAAAGGGATTGGAACTCGAAGATAAAATTCACCCTATGGGATGATCGGGTGACCACAAAGAGATCCATAGGCATCTCCCCTTTCCAGTTAGTTTACGAGGCAGAAGCGGTCTTCCCTTCTCAGCTGGCTATCCCCGTGGTGAAGTTCTTCCAAGATTACCAAGAAGAGCCCAATGACATGATCAGAAGGATTCATCAACTTCTATAAGTCCAGCAGTCCATAGAGCAGGTAATGATCAGAATTCAGGACCATCAGCAGAGGATCAAGCAGGTTTTTGATAAGAAATCCAACAAGGAGGAGTTCCAGATAGGAGACCTGGTGCTGAAATGGGACGCTCCTAAGCAAGACAAGGGTAAACACGACAAATTTGAAGTCCTGTGGATCGGGCCTTTCAAAATATCTGAGGTTTTCTCAAATAACACATACAGGTTGCAAGATTCGAAAGGAGAAGAAGTTTTCAGCAGCCCAGTAAATAGGCATTTTCTTAAAAACTGTTTTGTATGAGCCTTCGATGGCTCCTATGTTTTGTAAATATTGTCCTTTCTATTCCTCGTTTTTACTTTTATCGTTTTGTCTTACTACATGACTTCATAGCCCAACAACAAGGCACTGAAGCTGCAAAATGAGTCCTTAGAGCATCACAGGGATGACTCTATCCCCCATGGAGCCTAATGTTAACAACACTATTTGTCTTCGGCATCGTGATATCCAGGTCTGCAGGTTGCACGAGGAGCGCCCAAGCACAGCGCATAGAAGAAGTCCCTTTCGGACTTAAAATCAAGCGAGCGGGCAAAATTATAGTGTCAATAGTCTGGATCCATCCACATGAGCAGATCGACGATTAGCGGGAAGTCATAGGTAGAGAAGTCACGCCGAGGTTAGTGCAATGGATCGCGTCCATATTGCATGCAGGAAAGAACAACAACCGTCCATCCAAAGGACACGTGGTTCGAGATCTAGTCGCATCAGCTTTTTGACAGTCGCGAGTTCAAAGGGTGAAGGTTTTATGTCGTTGTACATCTTGAAACCCCGAACCTCGAAACGCCGAAAGCGCCCAAAGGCGGGCCCACAATATCGAGGAGCAGTCTCATTCGTCCATCCAAAAGGGACACCTAGCAGCCAATTGAGTCATCTCAATGCTTCATCTATCACGCATTCAACGTGAAAGAAGCAGCTCCCTCATATCCCCGATGCATGAAAGGATGAGAACATCTGGGACCCAGGCCCACAGCATCGTCGGGAGAATTCTGAACCATCAGATCACAGGGACGCGTGGCGCCAGATTAAGCCATCTTGGAATTTCGCTCCTCGCGATTTCAAGAAGAAGGGATCAACCCTTTCATATTCGCGAATGCCGAAAGCGCTTTTGAGAATCAACGCAGGGTCACAGCCCGTGGTCACCGGAAAATAAAGATTTTTGGAAAAGGGGTCAAAGGCATCGGGTTCCAGTCACAGAGAGGCTCATTGTGATCTCCATGCACCACTTGATGCGACCACAATCCTGGTTTTCTCTTAGAGTAAATGAAGATGAGAACGAGTGGTTGAAACCTCCCTTCATTCATTAAGTGTGGGGAATGGAGGATCTGGAAGGAGGTCTTCTTGAAGAGGTCTTGTGTACCAATTTTTCCAAAGAAACCATGCCGAAGTCCTCGACTAGAAATAAAAGTTTGCACACGCTAGCCCGACACTTAATGGCTCAGCTACCCTCCTTGCAGAAGCCATGCGTAGTTAAGGTGGTGCTTGAAGAAAGATATCAGTACGAATTTGACTGAAGGGACACCAAGCCTTGGATGACTGAATACGCCTCTGTTAGGCAATTTTCTCTGAGTATATAATCTCAGTCTTTGTATTTTGTAATCTATTGATGGTTGAGCAAAGCTCCCGATTGTAAAGTTTTGATGAAGCATTGTTCGCTCTGGTTAATGTATAAGGCATTTGAGATTTCTTACTTTATTGATGTCATTTTCTTTTCCACCTCTTTGTATACTGTGTTAGAACAACTCGGAATTGGAGGATCCAGTGGAGTTGTAGCTATTATAGGATGATGTAGGTTGGATCACTGTAACAGTTACATGGTTTCTAATCAGTTATTGTGTTTTTCTTAGCATTGAGCAACTTGGAATTGGAAGATCCAATCGAGTCACCCTTCATCTCCTTGAAGCTCTGGACCAAGAGGATCTTAGTTTCTGAGTTTTTCTTCCCCAAGATCCCAAAGGCCTGTCGCCCGAGGCAATCTTGCTCATCTTTCTCATAAGTTCTCCATCTACCACCCTTCAATCTATTTACTGATAGAAGTTGTATCAAGACCTCTCATGCTTTCTACATACCAGGCCCGGTTTCTTGAGTTAAAGCTATAGTTTCTCGAGTTTCTACCCATCCGATCACCCCATTAAATAAATCGTGACATAAAAATGATGGGCGTTAGGCTCTGCTCCTGCAAGAAATCCAGGGGCGACTTCTGATGCTAACATATTCCATCTGGAGTCCTACTTGGTTAAGGGTATATTTATGAATTTGCCTCATGGAACGTCATTTTGATTACATTTAATATCATCACATTCCTAGATGTCTAAATACATTAACAGATGCATTGGCTAATAATGTGTTAGACATACATTTGATAAATTTATAAAATCCAATCACACTTTGTACATACAACAAGTAAGCCAATAGAAGCCTCATATTTATAACGATAAAAGTTTACAAAAAGTGTTTTTTTCCGAAGACCAAAATATAAAAAATGTGAAGATCATAGTTTCATGTACAAGAGAATCAAGGATATTGCTCACAATAAAAAGAGATTTCTCGTGCTACTCTATGGAGCAGTCAACTGATGGATGCAGATACACCCACTATATGGCATTGATAATGCCTAGTAATATCATCTATTGTGGCATCAAGGAAATTCATGGTGATTCTCTCTCGGTTTTGTTCTATGACCTCGAAATCTATGATATCTACTCCCACTACAACACCTTTCTCTCCCCACCTCTGGATCGATGATGAACCTGGAGGATGATAAGGTCCAACATCTACATTATTGAAGAGCATTCGATTAGTCATCGGATAAATAACACAAAAAACATTTTATATCATTAAAATAACAAAAACATTATATAAACAAATTTTCTTTCTTACCTATGTCCCCCCACTTGGATCCTTCTATGTCCCCCCACTTGGATCCTTCAGGAAAATCTAGGTCCTGATATCCACAGAAATCTACCCCGGAATACTCATAATCTTCAACCATGACTAGTTGAGTCCTCAACCATTGGAAGAAGACATCGTCATATCTGACGATGTGATCACCTCCATGTCGAGCCATGAGATCTACCCACCTCTTCATCCTTGGATCCTGTGGAGCGGGTATACTCCACTCCATTTGTATGTGTAGGATAGGGACCCTCTCTAGGAAGAAGGATACCAAAATATACCCATATCCAAAAAAATTTAACCCACCACTTTTGCACTTGGTAAGTTGTTTCTTCATGCTTTTTAGGACCCCTTCGCACCAATGGAAGACTTTGGGCTCCATACATTCCAATACATATTAAAAATGGCTCTATAAATCCATGTGGGGAGTTGCACTCCCTGTAAATGTGTTGAACCTACACAGAATAAATGTAGCTAAACAATAATACACACATTTTCATAGAGAATTGGACAAAGAAGAAGAAGGAGAGAAAGAATGGAAGAATTCTCATTAACCATTGTGAATAATGAATAATTTAACATGATATAATCTGTATAACTCAATGAGTTCAACTTGAGGTGAACCAATGCACCATAGTGGTGTTCTAGAGTGATCTGGATAGACACCAGTAGTTATGGGAGTGAACTTCCACCTATGCTAGTTTCTCAGGCAATTACAGGAGTGAACTACCACCTAGTTGAGTTAACTAGTCAACTAGTCTTCAGTTAACTGAATGAACAGAGAGTAGTGAGGAGTTAACTCAAGGAATAAAGGCTAATGAGACACTCTCATGATGATACCAAGGCAAGGTGAAATTATCATGGCGATGATCCCAATTCTGCATGGTGACAAAACCAATGCAGCATCTAAATTCAACTTAACTAGTCAAACTGAAGTGTCAACTAAAAGAGAATATTCTCCAGTTGGAATATTTTCCCCTAAAATATAGGAGACTAGATAATGAATAATTATGACTAATAAACAAGGAAAAACCTTAGGAAAAATAAAACCTGGATGTGTGCGAAGTAACTCAAACACCCACCTTGAACATCACTATGGTGAAAATAAAGATTGGGTCCCAGCAACAAGGCCATGTTAGGTACCCAAGTACAAAAGATACATTGAAAATAAAGTGAGGAAAGAGGTAAAACCTCATGGTAAAATTCCCCCCTCAAGTTACAATGCATAAAATAAAAATAAAAATGAGAAGGAACAAAAAACAGTTGCTAAGCAACCGTGTCCTTCACTCCAAGAAGACCTCACAACCGTGCAAGTTTGTGCTCATTGAAGATTTTGTCGAAGATATAGATGTCTGCATGGATATGATGAAGTAGATGCACCATTTATATTTCCACACATATCCACTTTCTTTTCTTGTAATAAAGAAGATCCAAATAAATTTTGGATGAAATTTTAAAAACCGTGCGGCCATTTCTGAAAAATTGTTGAACTTTTGTTGATTTTAAAAAGATCATAACTTCACTTTTTGGACTCCATTTCGGCCAATTCATTTTTTGAAATTGGATATTTTCCCGATAGGAATTCACATATACAATTTGTTTCTACAAAATGTTCTCAAAAAATATAAGAATTGAGTCTGATGTGAGCGGCTCCCTTTTTGTCTCCTAAGATGCATGCATTGCGCATGGAAACGTGTTTGCATTTGACCCTTGAGATGCATGCCATAAATCTTCCACATGAATTTCAAAAAATAAATCTGAGATGGAGTATAAATCATCTTCAATTAATGGAATACAAAATTCTGCAAATACTTTTGTAGAAGGCTCTTCAATCTAAGATTATTTATCTTCCAATGGTTTTTCTACATTCTCTATCTTGTCAACATTTTGCATGCATTCTTCCTTATTCCAAAATAAAACCTCCAATATTCCCCATAAATCATTTGGACTGAATTCTTGTGAGTCATCATATACTTGATGGAGAATTTCAGGAGAAATAAAATAGAGGATACATCCTATGGCCATATCTTGTCTATTGAGAAAGTCATTTTTCTCATCGACAGAATCAGGCTCTACTTCCATTGCCATAGTTATTTGGTACAAGCCTCTGCATCTGAGCATAACCATAATTTTTGGCTTCCATTCCAAATAGTTATGAGGTGTGAGAAGTATTTCTGGCAAATAATCCATCCTTTTGTTGTCTTCAATCTTTTGTAACTGCAAAAAAAAATTGGTGTAGCTTTTGCTTAGCAGTCTATCGGCTCTGATACCATGTAAATGTGTTGAACCTTCACAAAATATATCTAGCTAAACAATAATACACACATTTGTAGAGAGAATTGGAGAAAGAAGAAGGAGAGAAATAATGGAAGAATTCTCATTAACCGTTGTGAATAATGAATAATTTACACATGATATACTATGTATAACTCAATGAGTTTGAATTGAGGTGAACCAATGCACCATAGTGGTGGTTTAGACTGATCTGGACACACACCAGCAGCTACGTGAGTGAACTACCACCTATTCTAGTCTCTCAGAAAGTTACGGGAGTGAACTACCACTTAGTTGAGTTAACTAGTCAACTAGTCTTCAGTTAACTAACTAAACAGAGAGTAGTGAGTAGTTAACTCAGTGAATCAAGGATAATGCGTCACTCTGGTGATGATACCAAGGAAAGTTTGAATTACCATGGTGATGATCCAAATGTTGCATGGTGACAAAACCAATGCAACATCTAAAATCAACTCAACTAGTCAAACTGAAGTGTCAACTAAAAGAGAATATTCTCCAGTTGGAATATTCTCCCCTAAAATATAGGAGACTGGATAATGAATAATTATGACTAATAAACAAGGAAAAAACTTAGGAAAAGTAAATCCTAGGTGTGTGTGAAGTAACTCCAACACTCCCTGCCATGCGAGTAATAGTATAGAGGATAGTCCACAAAGAAAAATCTTGGACATTCCTGATAGCCACTTTACCACTATGTTTCTCGATACCCGGGAAACAATGATGACAGACGTAGTAGTTCATAGGCTCACCTCCGCCCCTACTACCTGTAAGTGTCACCCATGAACCACGACTAGATAGTCCTGTTAGGAAATAGATATCCTTGATATCTATGGTGAGTGTATGGGCACGCACATGAAATTCCTTCTCGTTCACATCCCACATGTGAACCAAGTACTCCATTAGTCTCAATTGGGTCCTCATGGCCTGAATCTTGAAGAAATTTAGTAACCCATGCTGTCGGAGGGCCATAACTATTCCCAGGTCATTCCCGATGAAGTAATCTTCTTCTTCGTGCTCTCGTTCATGCCACTCCAACATCTTAACTATGGAAAGCCTTCCAAGGAACCATAAGATGAGATTAGAAACATAATTTTATTTCCTGGGGGTTTTTCCTTGTTGGGTTCATCTTTTAAAATTTTGGGTTGCGGTCATCATGGGCCTGTGCATTCGCACAGTGTGACGTCATCTCACCCTACCTATAGGGCCACCTGCGACGATCCTAGATCATCACAGTTCCCGATATAAATCACTTGCGACGACCTCAATGCATGGGTAACCCCTAAAAAATCAACCCAAAACATAAATTTAACCAATGAAAATCAAATTTTAAACCATGCAAAGATGAAGGAGAAAGAGATTACCTCTTTTGCAGAGACGATTCATGAAATGATCGGTCATGCACACCGCAATCAACATTTGAAAATCTTTGGAGAAAAAAGGTCTTTGGAGAAATATTTGGGTAGAGTTACAAATGAAATGGTAAAATGTTGTTTGTTACCTATTTTATTGACTTTTATTTCATTTGCATATTATATTATTTTTATGCTTTATCCAAACTCTAAAGTCATAAAAACTTTACAAGTGATTGATTTTTGTAGATTGAAAAAGTCTAAAGGTGAGATGTTGGAAGAAGGGTCCACTTTTTGGTTTATTTTTATATTTTTCACATGTACAGATCCTTTTAGGGTTTTTCAAGAAAAAATACGAGAAGAGTCTTAGTTATCTCTCATGCTCGTAAAACCATGAGAACGTAATCAAGTAGTATTTTTTTGGTTTTTCATACTCGTAATGGAGACACGAAAAATGAAACCTATGGAGTATGCTTTAAGCTCTTTTCACACTCCTTAAAAATGAAAAGATTGTCGAGCGATCTTGTTCTTTTCACGCTCGTAAAAGTATTTGAAGAAAACATATGATGAACGGTAAGTTATCACTTTTTCAGTCTCCTCATATTAATTTACGAAAAAGGACCTTATGGAGTTCTCTTTAAGTTTTTTTTAGACTCTCTAAAAATGAAAAACCCCTGAGTTTGCTCTCTTTGGACTCCTTAAAAAATCATCGAAAGACCCATACGGGATCAAACCACTCTTTATTAGGGTTCGTTAAAAATACTCCAAGGGAATCATTTGAAGGATGAGATTACATCAAAAAGCATATGTTATCCTCCTCAAGATTGTGTAAAAATAAAGAGGTATTCGCCAAAAATGGTGGGGGGAAATTGGGAAAGAAATGTGTCTCTATATTTCTGTTAGTGGAAGTAATAGTCTCTCTTGAACATGACACCCCCCTTCATTATTGTATCTGGGTTGGGAAATCCATTTGTCTCTTGTTTGACCATCCACAAGTCCATGTTTTGGGTCCTGCTTGAGTCAATGCTGCCAAGATCATTTTCGTGTCAGTCATATGTTCAAGAGAAGTCCAACCCAAACAAGTCTTCTATCGAGTTGGCCATCTGTAGTTATAAATTTTCTACCATGTTAGCCTTCCCTGTGTTAGTTTTGAATCACTCCATACTCCGATCTACCTCAAATATGTTACATATTTTGTGTCATTGATGGGGGATACATCAAGGCCCTACTGTGATGAGTATTTTCCTATCAACTTCAACTCATTATCTGGGAACAAGACTTAGAAATTATTTAGTACCTTAGAGCCTGCATGCCTCAATGGAAGGTTTCTTCGCGTTCAACAGTGGGTTCACATCATTGACCCTTGATTGGAAGATTCCATCAAGTGTTTGACTTCAACTTATTTATTCACATTCGTTGGATTGTACTAGGGTACCTTGGGAGTCATTGACATCAATGGTGATTTCCCTCACACTTGTTAACGATTTTCATTAATGACCTATAATCAAGTGGTTTCTACCATGTTCGAGTTCAACACATGTAATCACATGGTTATATTCATACTTAGAGCTGATGGAAATGAAGACCCTGTATCTTATCATTTTGGTCCAGGTTGCGATGGAGTATTCATGAATTTGTATTGACACATAGATCCACTTTGTATGTCTCGTGGCTATGTCTGAATTTGAATTCTTTCAGAGCATAGATCCATAGTGTATTCTTGGTGGCTATGTTGAATCATGATGACATGGATCCACATTGTATGTTTAGTGACCATGACTCACTTGACACTTATTATTAGCGTCACTTGTATTCTGAGTATTGGAATGCCTACATCAGAAAATGGTATGATATTACATAGATGCTTGTTTGTTTGCATGTTTCTGATCGATGCGATTCTTGTTTTCGACACACACATTCTACAAAGTATTTTAGCGGTCACGAGTTCCAACTTCATACTTTGGGGGGCATTTTATTAGACATTATTTTGGTCACCTCAGTGATCACCTAACAGTATATGTTCATGTTCCCTAAAAATATTAAAAGAGACTTTCTCTATGGGAAAAGTGACTTACTTTTCTCTGCCAAAAAACATATGAAAGAAGGTCGTCACACCCTGCTATATGCATGGGGTGCAATGATGCCTAATCATCACATCTTGCAATATACATGGGCTCCGACGTCGCCGCATTTTTCTTGTACATAGGGTGCGACGATGCTTAAAGTATGGGAAAAGTCAAATTTCATGAATGTTCTAGAAGGGAATCTTCTAGAAGGTGAGGTGGCCTCCGATCGGTTTGGATCTTACTCGCTTATCTGATTTGTTGGGATGATACTAATATCCTCATCCATCTCTCTTTCACACTATATAAAGAGGGATCTCTCATGGAAAAGGCTAAGGTTGAATAAGATAAGAATTGTATGGAGAGTTCTACTTCAGATTATGATTGAGAGCTTTGCTTTAGTTCTTCAAGTCAGATTGTGGATCTTCCTCATTCAAGGAATTTGGAGCAAAGGTGTGTGTGTTGAAGCAAATATCCATCGAAAGGGGACCTTGCAACATCAAGGCATGGGTTGTATTCTCCACTTTCTATTCACTTAATACAATAATGCATTTCTTCCCTATATAAGCATCTTTTCTTCTATTGTATAATTTTGTGATCATATACATAGACTTCATTAGAATACATGTATCTTTGTTTTCCCTCTTTGTTGGTTTTTTGTTCTTAAACAGGCTTACTATTCTACAAACTTAAGGAATGAACTAGAAGGATGACACTAGTGAGGATCAAGATTCATTTAAAAGGTATGTCACTTGTACCTCATTAAACTAGTTCATATGATAATGAAGTTTAAGGCGAAGTGTGCATTTTGTTCTGTTTTGTTCTAGTTTTCAGTGGGACCTAGGGAGATCTATTTGTGTCCACACTTATTGATTAATGCTATAACAACGAGATCAATTGTTCGAGCTAAATTGGAGGCCGAGTTTGATGTAACAATTCCATATCTTTATACATATATTCCATCATCATCCATAACCTCCAGGTATTTCGTGATCCTTTTCAGCTGCATGGAAAAGTGTTAAGATACCCCTATCTTATCTTTTGGTAGCACTTGGCATTGCAGGATGCATATTCTCCCACCTACTATCCTTTGTACCTCTTCTTCCACAGACTCCATACCCATTTACCAACTAAATTTTTCCTATACTAAGGTCAATCCATTTTAATTCAGAGTTTTGAATTCCCATTCATTCACTTGGCTCATGTGTCTACACTTCACTATAGAAATCGATGCCAAAACTATGCTACATATACCCTGTCCCAGTGATGCATTTTACTTGTTATATCGGTGCCATCTTCTGTGTTCATAGATCCATGCATTATCCTCCCCTGTTTGTTGTGTCATCCTACGTTTTTATCTTAAAGTATGATGGTAGTGAGGAATATAGAAGCCCCTATGATTTAAATATTTGATGACCTTGTATTGTGGAATAATGATAGTCTAAACTTGAACAATGCATCCCTACATACCTTTCCTCATAGTTTCTTTCCCTCATTTAAAAAAAAAACCATCATACCTGTCTATTTTTAATTCAAAAGTGAGTTGGAGGAAAATCCCTAAAAGAGTAACCATTAATAACCTTCAAACCTCATAGATCGTTTCCTCTGTTTGGTTTCTTTACCCCTCATAGAATTACAATATTTGATCCCTTGTCTATATCCATGGATACAACTCAAAGGAAGAAGTCTCACAAGGGAGGGAGTGTGGTCAGGACTGAGCCTTCTGACATGCACATGTTTGGTGTTGAGCCTATGGTTAGGGAGGTTTTCCAAAGGGTTGGTTGCCTCTCTTTTTGTCAAAACATGCAGAGGGGACAGCCTGAAGTAGCAAGGCAGTTTGCATTTCACTTTGATGGCATTAAGACCAAGGTAGGAAATCTTTAGTTTGAGGTATCTGAGGCCTCTATTGTAGCAGCCACTAAGATACCCAACACTGGTGAGAAGTGGTTCAAATACATGATCCTCAATGCAGCCTTTTCCAAGGATTTCCTCAAACTAGAATATCAGAAAGAAAATTTGTCTAAGGGAGTGCTTAAGAGCTATCTAGTTGAAGGCTTTGATAAAATGTTGAAGATTATCTAGAGATATTTTACATGTGAGGGAAGATTTAACATGATATACCAATATCAAATAAGACTCTTTCTACATTTCACTAGTAAGGATTCAATGAATATTCCTTTTTATCTATTGAGAAGTATGGGAAAGATGGCTGATAGAGTCCAATCCAAGTACAAGGCTGTGGACACTAGTGTTTTCCACTATGGGTTGATCAGGATGCTGGTTATGGAGGAGTTGAAGAAAAGAAACATTTATTGGGAACAAGTCATTGTCGTTGCCAATATGCATCTAGATATAGCCTCTACCCCTCAATCTATGATGCAGATCCATTTTCCATCTAGTAGTGTTTCCCCAACAGGAACAAGAAAGAAGAGAAAGAGAAAACCTACTACCCAAGGAAAAGAAACCCATAAGGAAATTTAATAAGAAGAGAGGGAGGTTCATCACTCCCCATAGAGAGATTTTTCACCTCCTCTTGCACCTGAATTGGAAGAAGTCCCTTCATCAACCAAAACCACAACCAATAGTGGGAGGAAGTTGCATTTCCCTTCAACCACTCTAGCATCTAAGACCAGAGTCAAGAGGCCTTTTACTATATCATCAACCCACAAGGAAGTTGCTGAAGAAGAAGTATTACCAGAGGATTCAGTTCAATAGAAAGATAAAGGTAAATTCATTGAGAATCCTATTGAGGTTATAGACAGAGCCTCTGTTCAATAGAAATATTAAGGTAAATCCACTGAGAAACTTATTGAGGTTATGAACATCAGCACTCCCCCTAATAATCCCACTTTCAAAAGATTGATCAGACAACTCAAGGATTCTAGAAAATAAGTTGCTCGTTTGAAGGAAAAAACCTTGACTGAGAGAAGAAAGATGAAGGAGCTCATGGACATGTACGATGAAACCCTTGATCTGGAAAATTTTTCAGCAAGAAGAGTCTTTCCTCTCCATAGGAAACTTAAGAATTTGTACAGGAAAAACAAAAGCTTTCAGTCCCAAAATAGAAAGCTCAGAGGAGAACTGCAACCTGTCAAGGATGAACTGGCCCAGAGGAACTTAAATGTTTTGGTACAAGCTTCAATAGAAAGAGATGAACCTTTAGTTAAGAGGAGTACCCCTGCAAAATAAAGAGATTCTTCTATGACAGAGGGATGTTCCCCTACAACAAGGAGGAGTGTTAGATTGAGGAAGTAGATGGGGGGATGAAAGATCCATTTTTGTGGGTGATCACTTTTTGCATGTTTGAAATGTTAAAGGAAGTATGATTTTTCCACCTATACACGAGTCTATAGGCTTCTAGTCCATCAACTAGGTTTTTTGTGTTTTTGAAGAATTGTTACATCACATAGAGAAAACACAGAGATTCTATAATGCCATGGTGGTACAAAATCATCTATACAGGATGTTCTGTAGTTGTAATACCAAAGGCACTATGAAATCTACAAATCTATTACACAGGAATGGTGCTACATAAAATACATAGCTATTTCACAGGAGGCACTACAGAATATGCACAGCTATTACACAGAAATGGCGCTACGAAAAATTAGAGATATTTTCATAGGAGGTGCTACAAAATGTGTAGAGTTGTTTTACAAAGGGTGCTATAGAATTGGCTACCAAATGCGCTACAGAATGGTGTGACAAACTGGCCATTACAGTCAAAGGTTCTAATTCATGACTCCTTCTTGATTTTTGATTATGTGGATGGAACCAAGGATCAGAAGGTGGTAGCTTGGAATCAACATACGATCTTGGAGGACATGTGGCACTGGAGAAATATGTGCCCAATATGAAAGACATGCCATTTAATTCTTGTTAGAGTGGTTGCCATCATGGATCCTAAATTGTAGCAGTTGGTTAAGATTTGTTAGTACAGATGCTAGAATTGTAGTTGTTTTGGAGAATCCTAGGATAGGAAGGCCAACTCACACCTCTATCTATTCCCTCTTGTGTTTTATTATAAATACATATTATGAATGATTAGAGATGTTCAAGTGGTTGAGTAGAGCTCCCTAATTGTAATATTTTGACTAAGTAAAGTTCTTGTCTGGTTATGTATTGGACTTGAGACATTTTGATTAATAGAAGTCAGTTTCCTTTTATCATCTTGTTGCCTCTTATTCTGAAATGCTCATGATTGGATGATCCATATGCAATTTTGTGGTTGTGTTATAATGGATGTTTGATTATAATGTTGCTAAGAATATTTTTCAGTGTTTTAAACTTTAAGTTCAAGAAGTTCTTGTGACTGATTTTTTCTTCTTTTGGCTGCTTGAAGATCTGATGTTAGTAGCAAACCTATCCACCTTCCTCACTAATTATTCCTCCTATTCACCTTTAACCTTAAACCATTGACTGAAGTCACTCAAGACCTCATTTTCTTATGCATTCTAGCCCATATTTATGTGTTAAAACATTCTTATGTTGAGTTTTCTCCATTTGACCTTTAATCACTCATTTACATTCACAAACCTTTTTTATGTGTACTGGGATTATCCTCTTGCAATATGCAAGTGATTCTCAGTGCTAACATTATTGGCGTCATTGTCGGGGAACGAATTGAAGACATTTCCCTGGGATTGAATGACAAAGCAATGTTGATTCTGAAGGTGCAATGTTGATTCTTGAAATCAGTACATTGAATATTGCAGCTTGCACCTGGCGACTCCATTGTTTTCGTTGTGGCTCCCAAAGGTAGACATACGAGGTCTACTCCACATATACCTCTAGAAACACCTGAAGCTGACACATAAAATATTATCAAGAAAGGAAAGGCTTCTCAAGAAGGCCTTTAAGCTACTGTACTAGGTACTTTTGGTCATTTACATGACTCTACTTTTAAAACTCTAGTATCCATATCTAACCCTCCTTTTTTACCTTCTACTGAAGTTTCTAGAAGTTTGGATTTTGAAAATTTTCCTGTTGAATACTCTTATTTTATCCCCAAAGTGAAAGAATAAAGTTTTGAAACCCTTGTTTCTCTTGATGTTGTAAATTGGTTCAGACTTGAGAGTCTTGAATATTTTCCTACTTTGGGCCTTCCTACTCCTCCTCCTATCAAAGTTACTATGAACAAAAGAGAGGAAACCTCTTTTCCTTTTCACCCTATACCATATTCCCCCAAGACTCAAACTCTTCCTATGAAAACTGAAACCTCTCCATCCAAGTTTCCTCTTTCCCCAAAAATCCCAATTGTATTTGTATCTGTCAAAACTCCATCTCCCCCTTGATCCCCTAGAGTTCACAACCCAATGCCAGGTGCTAATATTCCTAGAAATAGGATGGATTCCATAGTGGCTACTAGGTATGCCCCTCTTATTTTACCTCAGCCTTTGAATTCTCTCCGAGTTGGAGACTACCTTAAGTACATGCCCAAGTTCACTGGGGAGGAATTCATAACTACAGAAGAACACCTTGCAGATTTTTATAGTTATGCATATAATCTTAACATTGAAAATGAAGATGTATGGATGAGAGTATTTGTACATATCCTTGATGGTGATTCTAGAAAATGGTTTAGGGGTTTGAATCCTAGATCTATTGTTGGGATTGAGGCTTTGGATGATGCCTTGTTGAGGCATTAGGGGGATAAAAACAATTTCCTTTATTATATTACATAATTTGGATCACTTAAGAGGAAAGAGGGGGAATTTGTTTATGACTTCTCAAAGAGATTCAATAAAATGTACAACAAGATTCCCACTAAAATAAATCATAAAAAAACCTATTCCAAGATTACCTATGCCAGTGATTTTGACCCTGAGTTTTGCCTCCTGTTGAGGGAAAGAAGATATACCTCTTTAGCTCATATGAAAGATGCAGCCTTAGAAGTAGAATGTAATATATTGGCAGCTGAAAAAATTAGGGGAAATTCTGATAGAGATAGAAGGAAAGGTAGGGCTGAAGCTTCAACCTCAAAATCCCCTATTGTCCACCCTCAAGTTGATGAACTTACAAAATTGGTAAAATCACTTTCTGTTGAAATGGAGAATTTATAACTTGAAGGAAAACATAAATATAGAAACACAGAGAATGTTGATAATAGAGGTAACTTCAGAAGACCAAATAGTGCCCCTCAAGTCCTCCAAATAGATCCAAGAATTAGGGATAGGGATGATGAAAAAATCCAAACCCTTTTTCAAAACAACCTTGTTGTTGATGAAGAAGGAGAGGATGAAGAAACTGATCCTGAAATCCATTGTCTTGGTGACATCTCTTCATATCCTCATTTGACCCAATATGCATATGAATAGTCTCTCATGGATAGTCAATTAAATGAATTGATTAAAGGAGAAAAAACAAATGACAATCCAAATAGATACAACCTAAGGTCCAAAAAGAAAGAGGGAAAGACTGACACCTCTAATCAACCCACTAAAACATAAAATTTTGGTAAGGATATGGAAACTAGCAGCAAAGGAAAAGATGTGCAAAGCCCTCAAACATTGGTTAAGAGATCTTCCCCAGAAATTAAAGAGATTCTGAAATCCCCATCCTCTTTTAGCTTTGAAAGTGAAATTCAAAATATCAAAATCCCTGTACCTTTTTTGGAGCTGATTAAGAATGGGGAATTCAAAAGATACCTTTCTCAAATGTTGCAGCATGAGCCTTATTCTAATTCCACAGATTCAGTTAACCTTTATGATTTAAAACCAAAATTTATCCTAGGACCTTTGGTAAAGGATAGAGATGAATCTTCCCCTCCTTTCTATACATCATTAAACTTTCATGAAAAAGTGTTGCACAACTACTTGATGGACTCAGGGGCATCTCATAATCTCATGCCTAAAATAGTCATGGATAAGATTGGGTTGGAAATTAAAAAAATCTACCATGAATTATACTCATTTGACTCTAGGAATGTGAAGTGTCTTGGGGTTATGAAAGACCTGGTTGTTACCTTGTTCTAGTTGCCAATGAAAAGTGTGGTCATGGATATTGTGGTGGCTGATGTCCCCCCTATGTTTGGGATTCTCTTGTCAATATCTTGGATAAAAATAATAGGGGGGAATTTTCATATGGACCTTTCATATGCCACCATTCTTGTGTTTGGGGGAGAACATATAAGGCTTTACAAGGAGGCTCAATTAGCCTACATCATCAATGATGAATAAAATCCCACCAACCACCCTATTTTTTCATTTGATACTGAATTAGGATCCAGTATATTACAACTCACTTATGCTCCTCAACCTCCTATTAAAATTGGAAAATAGTCCATTACCACTTTTGAAGAGCCTCTTCCTAATACCCATGTTTGAAAGATGTTTTTTGATGGGGCTTCTTCTAAAGAAGGTTATGGTGTTGTGGTATTTTTTATTTCCCCTACTCAAGAGAACATTTCTTTATCCTACAATCTTGAATTTGAAACTACGAACCATGTGGCAGAATATGAGCCTCTTTTTTTAGGTTTGAGGGATGCTAAATACATGAGGATTGAAGAACTATCAGTGTTTGGAGATGCTGAATTAATTGTTCATCAAATCAAAAATCTGTATCAAGCTAAACACCCTAGGTTAAGGACTTACATAAATGAATTTTGGGATATTGTTGATAGTTTCTTCTTAGATTTTAATATCTCATTTGTTCCAAGAGAGGAGAACACTATGGAATATTCCTTTGATGTCTCAGCAAGTAATTTCAGAGTTCGTTTTCCCCCTAAACTCAAATATGATGTGGAAGTGAAGTATAGACCCTCTATACCTGACAATGTCAAACATTAGAAGGTTTTTTAGGATGATGTTGAGATAAAAATATTTCTTGAGACTGTGGATGAGTTTTATGCCTTACATATTGATCAAGATCATGATACTGAAAAAATCCCTCATGCTGATATTTTTCTGAATAAACATGTTGAGTAACCATATTCCAAAAGGACTAGTTCCTTTGGAGGGATTGTTTGATATAAGTGATGTTGATGTAAAGGTTACAGGTTCAACTGAAATTGTTGATGTGACTAAATGAAATTTAGGTATAGAGGAGGATCCAATGTATGTTAAGTTGTCTAGCAGCTTGTCAAAGGAACAAAGGGCTGAATATGTTAATATTTTAAAAGAGTTTTCTGATGTGTTTTCCTGGAAATATGAATATTTAAGAACATATGACACAAACATAATTGAACATAAGATCCCATTGAAAGAGGAAACCAAGCATTTTAGGTAGAAACTCAGACAAATAAATCCCATGCTGCTTCCTACTATGGAAAAGGAAGTAAAGAAGATTTTGGATGCCAAGATCATCATTCCTTTGAGATACTCTGAATGGGTGGCTAACTTGGTCCTAGTGAGGAAGAAGAATGGGGAAATCATACTATGTGTCGCTTTCAGGAACTTGAATAGAAGCTCCAAGAAATATAATTACCCCTTACCAAAGATGGAGAACATTTTGCAAAGAGTGACTATTTCATCTAGGATGTCTATGATTGATGGCTTCTCTGGCTACAATCATATCTTTGTCTTTACTAAATATAGAGATAATACAACCTTCACTACTCCTTGGGGTACATTCATGTATGCCAAAATTTCCTTCGGAATGATGAATGCATGAGCGACCTTTCAACGAGAAATGGGCATTGCATTTATGGAGAAGGACAATGTTTTAGTCATCTATTTAGATGACATTACAATGTTCTCACAATCTAATAAAGAACATTATCATCATTTGAAAAAGGTTTTCTTGAAGTGCAGAAAGTTTGGCCTCTCTCTCAATCCTAAAAAGTTTGTGTTTTCTCTGAAGGAGGGAGAGTATTGGGGCACATTGTATCAACAAAAGGGGTAAGAATTGATCCAAGAAGAGTAGAATCCATCCAGACCTTATCTCTTCCTAGATCCAAGAAATAAGTTCAACCTTTCTTGGGGAAAATCAATTTTCTAAGAAGGTTCATTTCAAATTTTGTTGAATTGGTGAAGTACATTACAACCATGCTTAGGAAAGGAAATGAGATGAAATGGACTACTAATTCTCGAGATTCTTTTGATCAAATAAAAAGGATTTGAATGAATCACATGTGCTCATCATCCCTAAATACTCCAAGGATTTTATGATATTTTCCTTTTCCTCATTTGACACAGTGGTTGTTGTTTTATTGCAGAAAAATGCAGAGGGTTTAGAGAAACCTATCCCTCTTTTCAACAGGGCATTGAGGGATGAATAAATGAAATATGATATCATGGAAAAGAAGGCTTATTCTTTGGTCAAAGCCTTCAAGGATTTCAGAGTATATGTTCTTCATTCAAATATTGTTGCATATGTCCCTTCAGCTAAGTGAAAGAGATACTTATCCATCCTGACATAGATGGGAGTAGGAGCAAATGCATTGCCAAAATTCTGTAATTTGACCTTGAAATGAAGCCCACTAAACTGGTGAAAGGCCAAGGTTTAGATAGGTTGTTGGCTGAATCAAATTGCAAATCTTTGGGACTTAACTTCATGAACATAAACTCAGAAAATCAACAAGCTGAGTTGGCTGATAAAAGTTATCATGTCATCCCAAAGTTGGCAGAATGCACTTGGTATAAAGACATCATATATTTTCTCCAGAAGTTGCATCTTCCTGATGGCTTGCAAAAGAACAAGGTAAGATCTTTGAATCTTAAAGAAATCAAATACTGTCTTATTGACCAAGTTTTGTATTCAAAATATCCTCTAGGAGTGATTTTGATATGTCTATATCCACAGGAGACCCAAAAGGCCATGACTTATTTTTATGAAAAATTATGTGGGGGCCATGACTTCTGGAGAACCATAGACTATAAGATCCTCAGAGATGGGTATTTTTGGCCTAGCCTTTTTATTGATGTTTATGAAAAGATTAGATCTTGTGTCAAATGCTAAAAGTTTTCTGGAAGGTAGCAAATCAAATCTTTGTCATTGAATCTTGTGGTAGTTTCAAGACCTTTTCAACAGTGGGGTATCGACTTCATTGGGGAAATCCATCCCGATTCAAGTGGTCAACATAGGTGGATTTGGATTTCCACTGATTATTTCACCAAGTGGATGGAAGGAATTCGTACAAGGAATGCCTTCCACAAGGTAATCATTAGTTTTTGTGAGGATATGATGTCAAGATTTGGTTGTCCAACAAAAATTGTTATTGACAATGTTGCATCCTTCAAGGTTGAACCATTGATCAAGTTCTGTGAATAGTATGGGATTACATTAGTTCATTATACTCCTTACTACCCCCAAGGAAATGGTTTGGTAGAATCGTCTAGCAAGATCCTTATAAATATCATCAAGAGATTATTTGAAGACAACAAGAAAGCATGGGAATCAAATATGAAATTTGCCTTGTGGGATGATAGAGTTACAACAAAGAGGTCACTTGGTGTCTCTCCTTTTCAGCTTGTATATGGTGTTGAGATTATCTTTCCTACTTAGCTTGCCTTTCCTGTGGAAATATTCCTCCAGGACTACCAAGGATAACTTGATGATATGGTCAGAAGGAACATCTAGTAGAAGTACAACAGACTAGGGAGAAACTACTGGACAAGGCACATGACCATCAACAAAAGATCAAGCAAGCCTTTGACAAGAAGTTAAGAAAAGAAGATTTCCAACTAGGAGATCTAGTGCTCAAGTGGGATGCACCCAAGTAGGACAAAGGAAAACATGGTAAATTTGAATCCTTGTGGATTGGTTCTTTCAATATTTCTAAGGTATTTTCAAATAACACTTATAAGTTGCAAAACTTGGAGGATTCCGAAGTTTTTGGTGGCCATGCCAATGGGCACTTTCTAAAAAAATATTTTTCTTAAGCCATGAGTGGCTTTCCATTCATTGTAAATATCATTTTTTGTTTTATTTATGTCGAATAAGTGACCCCATATCCCTAGGATAAGACACTGAAGTTACTTATTCTTGGAAGCTCACAGGAAGCATGCTATCCCCTGTGGAGCCAATGTTATCACATGAAGTTGTCATGGGTCTTTTTTCCCTTAGGTTTTAATTTTTATCCTTTAGTCTTTAGCCTTGCTTTATTTTTCTCTTTGTGATTTCCTTAGGTTAGTCTAAACAAATAAACACTTGGTTTTTTTCTCAAATGTTTGGCTCACATATGATTGTAGCCTAGGTTCATTTTATGGTTTATATCTTTGACTCATATTTTGACTTGACACCAAGAATTATCGAACACATGATTCTAACGACCTGACAAGTCACTCCATCCACTTGTGCTCTTTATCCTTTACATGTTGTCCCTATGTCCATTAAGGAGTCAAATCAAACTTTGAAAAGGGCGTTTCCAACTCACTAGGCATTTCCATAGCACACTTTTGTCCTTATTCTCCTTTACCATCATTTGCCATCATTATTTGATGTCATGTATTTCATTGTTTTTAGCACCCTTGTCTTCAAAAGGAATATTTATATTTGGTCATTTATGAGGTTGATATCTGTTTATCAATTTGAAATTTTCCTCCTATGCTCGGTGCTGCTGAAACCACTAGTTCAGATAAGGCCGCGGATTACGCTACGTGATCGACTGTTCGAGATAAATTGGAGGCTGCGGTGGATGTAAAAATTCCATAGCTTGCTGCATATCTTCGATCATCGTTCATAACCTCCAGGTATTTCATGATCCTTTTCAGTTGCATGGAAAAGTGTTAATATACCCCTTCCATATCTTTTGGTAGCACCTGGTGCTGCAGGCTGCATTTTCTCCAACATAATATCCTATGTACCTCTTCTTCCACAGACTCCATAGAAATTTACCAAATAAATGTTTCCTATACTAAGGTCAAGCCATTTTACTTTAGATTTTTGAATGCCCATTCATTCAATTGGCTCACGTGTCCACATTGCGCTACAAAGATCACTACCAAAACTATGCTACAGATCCATTGTCCCAGCACTGCATTTTCTTTCTTAGATCAGTGTGATATTCTATGTTCATAGATCCATGCATTAGCCTCCCTTATTTAGTGTGCCATCCTACGTTTTTATCTGAATGTATACTAGAAGCGAGGAAGATAGAATCCCCTATGCTTTAAATATTTGATGAACTTGTATGGTGGCATAATGGAAGTCTAAACCTGAACAGTGCATCCCTGCATACCTTGCCTTAGAGTTTCTTTCCCTCATTTTAAAAAAAAACCATCAAACCAGTCTATTGCTAATTCAAAAGTGAGTTGGAGGAAAATCCATGGAAAAGTAACTATTAATCACCTTCAAACTTCATAGATCATTTCATATGTTTGGTTTCTTTACCCCTCATAGCATTACAATATTTGATCCCTTGTTTCTATCCATGGATACACCTCAAAGGAATAAGTCTCACAAGGGAGGGAGTGTGGTCAGGACTAAGCCTTCTGACATGCACCTGTTTGATGTTGAGCCTATGGTCAGGGACATTTTCCAAAGGGTTGGTTGCCTCTTGTTTTGTGAAAACATGCAGAGGGGAAACCTTGAAGTAGCAAGGCAATTTGCATTTCAATTTGATGGCATTAAGACCAAGGTAGCAAACCTTGATTTTGAGGTATATGAGGCCTCTATTGTATAAAACAATGAGATACCCAACACTGGTGAGAGGTGGTTCAAATTCATGATCCTCAATGCAGCCTTTTCCAAGGATTTCCTCAAACCAGACTATTAGAAAGACAATTTGTCTAAGGGAGTTCCTAGGAGACACCTAGTTGAAGGCTTTGATAAAATGTTGAATATTATCCAGAGATATTTTACATGTGAGGGAAAATTTAACATGATATACTAGTATCACATAAGACTCTTGCTACATTTCACTAGTAAGGATTCAATGAATATCCCTTTTTATTTGTTCAGAAGTAGGGGAAAGATGTCTAATAGAGTCCAAACCAATTCCAAGGTTGTGGAAACTATTGTTTTCCACTCTAGGTTGATCAGGATGTTGGTTATGGAGGAGTTGAAGAAAAGGAAGATTTCTTGGGAACAATTCATTGTCTCTGCCAATATGAAGCTAGATAGAGCCTCTAGCTCTCAATCAAGAATGCAGATCCCTTTTCCATACAATAGTGTTTCCCCAGCAGGAACACGAAGGAAGAGAAATAACAAACATACTACCCAAGGAAAATAAACCCCTAAGGAAATTGAGGAAGAAGAGAGGGATGTTCATCACTCCCCACAAAGATATTTTTCACCTCTTCCTTCACCTGAATTGGAAGAAATCCCTTCATCGACCAAAACCATAGCCAGGAGGGGGAGGAAATTGCATTTCTCTTCACCTACTCCAACAGCTAAGACCAGAGTCAGGAGGCCTTTTCCTAGATCATCATACCACAAGAAAGTTGTTGAAGCAAAAGTCTTACCAAAGGCTTTAGTTCCAAGGAAATAGAAAGATAAAGTAAATTCATTGAGAATCCTATTGAGGTTATAGACAGAGCCTTTGTTCAACAGAAAGATAAAGGTAAATACACTGAGAAACCTATTGAGGTTATCAACATCAACACTCCCCCTAATAATCCCACTTTCAAAATATTGATCAGACAACTTAGGTATGGTAGAAAAGAAGTTTCTCGTTTGAAGGCATAAAGTTTGACTAAGAGAAGAAAGGTGAAGGAGCTCATGGATGTGTACAATGAAACCCTTGATATTACAAGGTTTTCAGAAAGAAGATCCTTTCCTCTCCATAGGAAAATTAAGACTCTTTACAGGAAAAACATAAGCTTTCAGTCCCAAAATAGAAAGCTCAAAGGAGAATTGCAGCCCTTCAAGGATGAACTAGCCTAGAGGAAATTAAATGTTTTTCTACAAGTCGCAATAGAAAGATATGAACCTACAGTTAAGAGTACCCCTACAAAATAAAGAGATGCTACTATGACAGAGGGAAGTTCCCTTGCAACAAGGAGGAGTGCTAGACTGAGGAAGTAGATGGGGGGATGATAGGTCCATTTTTGTGGGTGATCACTTTTTGCAAGTTTGAAATATTCAAGGAAGTATGATTTTTCCACCTATATAGGAATCTATTGGCTCCTAGTCCATCAGCTTAGTTTTTTTTGTTTTTGAAGAATTGTTACAACATACAGAAGAAACAAAGAGATACTTTAGTGCCATGGCGCTACATAATCATCTATATAGGATGTTTTGTAGTTGTGATACCAAAGGCACTATGGAATATGTAGAGCTATTACACATGAATGGTGCTACGAAAACTGTAGAGATATTTCATAGGAGGCGCTACAGAATATGCAGAGCTATTACACAGGAATGGCGCTACGAAAACTACTGAACTATTTTCATAGGAGGCGCTATGGAATCTGCAGAGTTGTTTTACAAAGGGCGCCACAGAATTGGCTACCAAATGCGTTATAGAATGGCGCTACGAACTATCCATTACAGTTAAAGGTTCGAATTCATGACTCTTCTTGATTTTTGATGATGTGGAGGGAACCAAGGATCAACAGGTGGTAGCTTGGAATTAACATATGATATTGGAGGACACATGGCACTGGAGAAGGATGCGCCCAAGCTGCAAGACATGCCATTTAATTCTTGTTGGAGTGGTTGCCAACATGGCTCCTAAATTGTAGCAGTTTGTTAAGATCTGTTAGTACAGATGTTAGAATTGTAGTTGTTTTGGAGAATCCTAGGATAGGAAGGCCAACTCACACCTCTAGTTGTTGTCTATTGTATTTTTATTATAAATACATATTTTGAATGATTAGAGAGGTTTGAATGGTTGAGAAGAGCTCCCTGATTGTAATATTTTTACTAAGTAAAGTTGTTCTCTGGTTATGTATTGGACTTGAGACATTTTGATTAATAGAATTCAGTTTCCTTTATTATCTTGTTGCCTCTTATTCTGAAATTCTCATGATTGGATGATCCATATGATATTTGGTTTTGTTATAATGGATGTTTTATTATAATGCTGCTATGAATGTTTTTGAGTGTTTTAAACTTTAAGTTCAAGAATTTCTTGTGACTGAGTTTTTCTTCTCCTAGCTACTTGAATACCTGATGTTAATAGCATACATATCCACCTTCCTCACTAAGTATTCCTCCTATTCACCTTTACCCTTAAACCACTGATTGAATTCAATCAAGACCTCATTTGCTTATGCATGCTAGCCTAGATTTCTATGTTAAAACATTCTTATGCTGAGTTTTGTCCATTTCACCTTTAATCACTCATTTACATTCACAAACCTTTTTGATGGGTACTGGGATTATCCTCTTGCAATATGAGGGTGATTCTTAGTGATAACATGTAGCATGTAAAAATAGAGTTGGATTCACACCTCGACACCATCCACAACTATCATTTACAATTGATAAAGACCAATAATCATTTTCCATGTACGCATATCCATGCAATCCTAAGATATATACAGATTAGGTCATTTTGACAAATATCTCCATCCCATCAACTGTCTTCATAGAAACAAGACAATATCTTTTATAAGAAAAACAAAACAACAAAGAAAACCCATCCTGCAAGCAACTAAGTTCCCAGAACTATGCTATATTGATGACGAATGTTGCAAACAATGATCCTCATGCGCTCTCCCTCCCTAAGGGAGAAACTAACCAACCATATTGGATACATACATTAGGATAATATAATCAACATTGGGAAAATAAATAAATTTCCCTCTTTAGGACCATTAGCTCAATATTAAGGACATAGGGGCATTCGAGGAATATCCCTAACATGTAGTTGTATCAATAGGCCAACCTAAAGTAGAAGCTCGAGGGAGGAGATTCAAGGAGTTGTTCATGTATACCCTACATTGGTGAATGGTGGGGGTCGACTGGAAGACATTGGAAGTTCTTCCAACTAGCTTAGACCCAAATCATCCCATGGGTAAGTAAAATTCCATGGTAGACGAAAACTATTGACATAGAAAAAAGAAAATAAATGTAACAAGTGCACATGATTTGGGGTCACCTAAGAATATGAATACATCTGTAGTAAACCCAAATAATTCCATGGTCTAATGGGCCCAACACTACAAGAAATATTCCAATTGAACTATCAAAGAGAATCTAAAATAGAGCTCAAAGGGATGAGGAGAGTAAACCCCGCAATGATAACAACACACCAACTTTCAAACATGTAGACATACCAAAGAGGTAGAAATAATCTAACAAGAAGACTTAATTTTCAAAAGAATGGCTACTTTCAAACATAATGCATACAACTCCACATAATGAAATCAATTTAAAGTTGGCACTTTTAGGAATAGCATATGTTCTCCCATCACCTGTTACTAACAACACCAAACATTTATTAGGCATCATCAGAAGTAATGAGAAACCAACATAGCCATCAAAAAATATATGAAGCACAAACATCCCAACAAGATTCAACACCAACATCTTCTTTCATTCTCTCTCTCTCTCTCTCTCTCTCTCTCTCTCTCTCTCTCATTTTGTAAAAACTACAAAAATCACATAGTATAAAAGTTTATTATTTTTCCACACTCCCCTCTTTCTTGGGTTGAAAAAGGAATTGAGAAGGGGGGAGATGTTTTTAATATCCTTGACCCAAATTATTAGTTCTTCCTATAACTCTCTAATAACTCTACTTCTTAGTATCTATTATCATACATCCATAATCCTTTCAAGTGCCAAAACCAATTGTCCTTCCTCATCTAGCGGAGGAAGATCTGTCAAAACAGTGACCTGTTGGACCAATACCTTTTTTAGGAATGAAACATGGAATGTGTTGTGGATTTTTCTTCCCTCTATTAGCTCCAACTCATATGCCACCTCTCCAACTCTCATGATAACGTTTTAGGGTCCGTAAAAATGAGGTTTCAACATCTCTGCATCACTCTTCTTCAGTGAAGACCATCGGTAAGGTTGTAGCCTAAGAAAGACTAGGTCCCCGAACTTAAAACTATGCTCCACCCAATGCATATATGCATACACCTTCTGTTGGTTCTAAGCAACCTACAAATTCTCTTTTAGGATCCTCAAGATGTCTTGACTTTCCTGCAACTAGTCTTTGGCCTTGAGATCCCTTCTCTCTCCAAATTCCAAATCTACAAATGATGGGGCATCGTAGCCATACAACGCTCTGAATGGAATCATCCTAATGGAAATGTGATGAGTGGTGTTGTAACAGTTCCCCCGAGATGAATTGTTTTTATCCATTCTCGTTGTTGTCCTGACACATAGTTCCTTAGGTACCCTTCTACCCACTTGTTCACTATCTTATACTGTCCATCTATCTAGGGGTGATATCTAGTACTAGGTATCAACTCCATCCCATATAACCTAAATAGTTCCTGCCAAAATTCACTAAGAATCATGATATCCCAGTATTTGACTATGTTCCTAGGAATACCATGGAGTCTGAACACTTCTCGTAAGAAATGATCTTCCACCTGAGATGCATTGTATTATAAAGGAATGGAAAAAATGTGCATATTGTGGATTAAGGTTGGTTGTCATTGATGTCAACCCTTGAAGAAAGCCCTGTAGCACAAAGGTTGGGTAATGGACCCAATATTTTTTTATGTAAAGATGACTCATTATTGTATTGTCATGGTTGACAATACATATAAATGGATGAACTCCAAAGTGGTCCCCTTATGGTGAAATCCCTCACAGGAAGATTCTTTGCAGATTGAGTTATCCTAGAAGAATGGTTAGAGAACCCATGCTTATTTGTAGAATAATGAGATGAAATCTAGTGAATTTGTTAGTGAAACTATCCTATATGGATATTTCTTGTCATTCCATTTCCTGTGGTATGTGTAATGTCACATAACTCCTCACGGTTAGAGAGTTATGGCCATGAAAACTTGGAGAACCCATGTTTGGGTAATGAACCCAAGTTTGTTTGATGGATAACGGTATGAGTTTTGATATATTTGCATGTAATACTATCCTATATTGATAGTACATGTCATTCCATTTCTGGTGGTATGTGGAACATCACATAACTCCTCACTATTTGAGAGTTATGGCCTTATGAAGTTGGAGGACCCTCATATGTCATCTAGAAACCCCAAAAGGTCAAAGCAGTCAAAGTGGTCTAAGAGATTTTAAAAGGTAAATAATAAAGTGAAGTGATGAGTGTACTATAATTCAAAGTGAATACAAAATAAATTAATTCAATAATGAATTTAATGGAGAAATTAGAAGTGGGTTAACCCTAAAATAAGGAAAGTGGGCAAAGTGACCTAGAAGATGTTTTTAAGGAAGCTACTTGGAGAGTATAAATAAGAGGAAAGGCTCTCTCATTTAAGACACACTTGAGAATATTGAATACCTATAGGTTTCTGAGGTATCCAAAGGATATCTAAGCTGAATGTCTGAGGAAAGTGAAGAAAAGAAGGACGGAATTCAAGAAAGTATAAATTCTTTTGATGATGCTTTCTAAGGTATGTTTTTTTCAGGTCATCTCACCATTTTCACAATAACTTTTTTTCTAGAATGATTCAGACCGTAAAATTGCTATTCCATTGAGGAAACATATCCAAGTCTCTGTGGTAAAAAGTTCATCTTGTGGGTCGTTTTATTTTTGGAGTTACACTCTGTGGAAAATAGAGTTTGTGGCTAGTCCTGAAACTAGTCAAAAAAAGGTCTTTCCGGTAACAACGTCATAACTTCTTCATAACAAATCCAAATTTAGTAATACCAAATGTTTTGGTTATATTATAGTCTCTAGTATGATGGTTACTAGTTTCATATCAATTCAATAAATATTCTATGCAGGGCACACTCTACAAGGCCGCTCTCTAGAATAAGCCAGAATTGTGAAAGGTGTGCCATTTTTTCCATAACTCCTTTTATGGGAGGTCATAAGTAGTGAAATATGGAGGAATTTCATAAAAAACATTGACTAAATTTGTCTATCAGTTTCAAATATTTATTCATTACAGGTACAAAGTTATGATTATTTCAAGTTAGGGTTGTTGACTAATCCAAAACTTGTTTCGTGAGACTAAAGAAATGTTTGATGAAAATGATAGTATCTTGTTGTTAAAGTTAAGGAAGGTTTGAAGGTATGTGATCATATACACTAGGTATATTATAGAGTTAAAAATAATATTTGGATTATGAAATTGATGAGGGATTTTGGTTGATGTACAAGTTGGGTACATGGTTGAGACAAGTAGTTGATGAGTTGACACATACATGAGGTGTATAGTTGATGATGTTGGTACATATTGATGAGTCATAGTTGATGAGTACTTGAAACATGATTGGTACATAGTTGGTACATTTGTGTTTGCACTTTTTTATGGTATAGGTTGATTATATATTGTTTGGTACAGGTTGGTGCATGGTTGATGCACTTGTTTATGGTACAGGTTGATTACAGGTTTAGGTACAGGTTGATGCATGGTTTATGCATGATTCAGGTTTATTGGTACATGTTTACAGTGGTATATCTCACAGTGATAGTGTGACAGTGGTTCCATCATTCTACTTTTACTTCAGGGCGGTTGGACGGGGCAAGGACAGTTGGTTGTAGCCAGAGAACATAGGGGGTTGTAGCCTCCTCCTGGTTGTAACTAGAGAATTGGGGAGTTGGACCTTCCCTCAGGTTGTAGCCTGAGAAACTAGGGGGTTGGAGCCTCCTTCCAGTTGTAGCTGGAAAGAAAACAAAGTTGGTGCTTCCAATGAATGTAATTCTTCAAGACATATAAGATAAAATATTCTGTGGTTTTCTCTCGATTCGAGTTTCCACGTAAAACACTAGTGTATCGTGTATGTGTCTGATTGTTCATTTATTATTTCTCATTATTGGATAGAAATTCTACATTGATATAACACTTGGATTATTTGGAGAAAAAAGATTATAATTACTCTATTACTGGTTCACCCCTCTTCTCAGTAATCCAACAATTGGTATCAGAGCAGGTTCCTTCATAAATCAGTTTAACCACTGAATGGTAGATCATGGAGAGTGCCAAATCATATAAAAATGGAATACCACACTTTGATGGACAAAAGTATGCTTTATGGATCATAAGGATGAAGACATATATACAAGCATAGGGGCTTGAAATTTGGAAATCAATTGTAGATGGATACACAGTACCAGCAGTTCCACCAACAAATGAGAAAGCAATGAAACTTGGTCAGAATAATTTCAAATCTACAAATGCACTTTTGAATGGTCTTAGTGAAATAGTATTCACCAAAGTTTCACATTGTAAATCCGCGAAAGAGATTTGGGACAAGCTTTGAAATAGTTATGAAGGAGATACAAAAGTCAAATCAACAAAACTTCAAACTTACAGAGGTTAGTTCGAACAAATAAAAATGAAGGAAGATGAGAATATTGTAGCCTACTTCTTAAGAGTTAACGAAACTGTGAATGCAATCATAGGATTGGGAGAAGAAATTGAATAATTTGTAATTGTTCAAAAGGTACTAAGATCTCTTCCTATGATATTCAACCCTAAGATATCAACAACTAGAAGGAAATGACACTAAGAAATGATACTCAAAAGAAAAATATGCAGAATAGCTTAAAATTTTTGGATGACATTATCAACAGTCAAAAATCTCATCTTGACAAGTCTGGACTTGGATACAATCAGACAGAAAAGGGATGAAGCTCCAAAACAACAGAGCAAGAAACAAATCCAAAAAGATATCCAGAAACAATCAAAGGGGATAGGAAGATGTACATGGAAGATTACATGGACACTCCTCCACCAAGAAGATTTAGATTTCAGAATCAACAACAAATAGAAAGGCCTCAATAAGAAGAAGGATTCATAAGAGCACCATATTTCAGAAGATCTTCAACTCCCAGGTATCAAACTATATTTTTTCGTTTATGTTATGCATGTAATAATTTTGTACATAAAGCTATGAATTGCAGAGCTAACAACAGGAAGAATAATAACTTTGAGAGTCATACACAAATGGTTTACTCAAGAAGACCTAGTGAAACACAAAGAAGAAGTTACAACAGGTTTGAATCTTTGAGCACTGAAGTGGAATGTTACAAATGTAACAATTTTGGACACATGGACAAAAATTTCAGAATGACAGTCCCTCCTAAACAACCTCAACAAAACAACAACATTCACAGACAACAACCTCAGAAAATGACATGGATAAGAAAACAAGATCATTATAGAAATGAAGAATGCACAATCGCTCTATAAGCTAAGCAGAAGAAACACGATTGGTATGTTAACAGTGGGTGTTCAAAAGACATGACAGGTGATAGAGACAAATTTCTTACATTGCAAAAGGAAAGAAATGGATCAGTCTCCTTCGGAAATGATAATTCAGCCAAAATCATTGGAGAAGTCACAGTACGAATTGAGAACAAGAATAAAAAGGCACAAAATGTTCTACTGGTAGAAGATATGAAACATAATATTCTAAGTGTGAGAAAATGTGTGACCACGGTCATAAAGTTACTTTCGATTCACAAAAGTGTGAGATATGAAGAGAAGGTTCAGGGAAATTGGTCGATACAGCTGCAAGAACTTCAAACAACATATATATGTTAAGTGAAATTGGAAATGAAAAGTGTTGTCTAGGAAATGAAGATGAAAGTTGGTTATGGAACAGAAGAATGGGTCACATTCATATTGATAACCTTGTCAAAGTTAGCAAAAGAGAACCAGTCAGAGAAATCCCCAAGATCACGAAACCAACCAATACTTTATGCAACCATTGTCAACAAGGAAAGAAAACAAAGACCAGGTTCAAATCAAAGGAATATTCGACAACAAGACCACTGGAAATTGTGCATACTGATCTAGTTGGACTAACTACAACAAAGGGATTAAAAGGTGAGAGATGTTTTATGTTATTTGTTGATGATTATACAAGAATGACTGTAGTTTTATTTCTCAAGAAAAAGTCAGATGCTTTTGAAAACCTCAAGATCTACAAGGAAATGGTTGAAAATGAGATGGATTCAAGAATCAAATTCTTGAGATCTGATAATGGAGGAGAGTTCACTTCAAAGGAATTTATGGAATACTGCAACAGTCATGGAATAAAAAGGAAATTCTTTGTTGCTAGGACACCTCAACAAAATGGTGTTGTTGAAAGAAAGAACAAGACAGTACAGGAAATGGCTTGAGCAATGCTAATGGATTCCAAATTGACAGATATATTTTGGACACAGACAGTGCATACAACAGTTCACATTCAAAACAGAGTAATTCTCAGAAACAACACTGATAAAACTCCCTACGAGCTATGGAAAAGAAGACCAACAAATGTGAAGAACTTCAGAGTTTTTGGAAGTAAATGCTACATCAAAAGAGAAGATGGAAGAATGAGAAAGTTTGACTCTCGTGTGGACAAATGAGTACTTGTTGGTTACTCAAGTATAAGGAAAGAATACAAGTGTTACAATCTAAGATTAAACAAAGTTGTGGAAAGAATCAACATAGTAATTGATGAAACAGGCAGACCAGAATCAAAGGAAGAAGAAAACAAATCAATGTAACAAATTTTTGAATAAGAAGAAGCAGAAGATGAAGTAGAAGAGGAATATGAAGAGAATCCGACATAAACAAAAGAACAATTTCATTAAGTATCTCCAAAGACACCTAACAAATGAGTACAGAAGAATCATCCTTCAGATCAAATTATTGGAAACAAAGATGCAAGAGTTGAGACTAGAAGAAAAATTCGTTCACCAGAACAAACACACCTAGCACTCTTATCTACAATTGAACCAAACTATTTTGAAGAAACCAACAAGGATGAATTTTGGAATAAGGCCATGAATGAAGAATTAGATCAAATAGAGAAAAATGACACTTGAGAACTCGTTCCAAGACTAAAGAATAAGAATGTGAGCAAAAAAAGGGTTTTCAGGAATAAATTAAATGAAGATGGACAAGTTACAAGGAACGCAACTAGATTGGTATGTAAAGGATATGCACAGATTGAAGGAATCAAATTTGAAGAGACATTTTCCCCAGTTGCCAGAATGGAAGCAATCCAGTTTCTTTTAGCCTATGCATGCTCCAAAAATGTTAAAGTATATCAGATGGACATAAAATCATCTTTTCTGAATGGGGTACTTGAAGAAGAAGTCTACATTGAACAACCAGAAGGATTTCAGTTGTCAGAGAATGCAGATTATGTGTGTAAATTAAACAAGGCCTTGTATGGTCTAAAACAGGCTCCTAGAGCATGGTACTCTAGAATGGATAAGTATCTGCAGCAGGTAGGGTTCAGAAAAGGAAGTGCAGGCAACAACCTCTACATCAAGGTAAGTGAAGGTAATATTTTATTAATTGAATTTTATGTTGATGATATTATTTTTGGTAGTGATGATGACAGGTTAAGCCACCAATTTGCAAAAGATATGCAGAATGAATTTGAAATGTCATTACTTGGGTAACTATCCTTCTTTTTGGGACTTCAGATATGTCAAAGCAACCAAGGAATCTTTATTTTTCAAACCAAGTATATAAGAGAAATGATAAAGAGGTTCGGAATGGAAGATTGCAAACCAGTTATCACTCCCATGCAAACGAGTTGAAATTTGAGCAAAGATGATGATTCAAAGTCTACAGATCATAGGCAATACAGGTCAATGATTGGAAGCCTACTATATGTGACAACATCCAGACCATATGTAATGCAGGTAGCTGGATAGGTGGCATGATTTCAAGCAGCACCAAAGGAGTCACATGTGTTAGCAGTGAAGAAGATTTTCAGATATCTCTAAGGAACAAAAGATTTTGGATTATGGTATCCAAAAGGAAAGGATCTATCACTTATTGCCTACATAGATGCAGATTGGGCAGATTATATTGATGACCGACGAAGCACTAGTGGAGCAACGTTCTACTTGGGTGAGTGTTTAGTATCATGGCTAAGTAAGAAAAAATCATCAGTATCTTTATCTACAACCAAGATAGAGTATATTGTAGCAGCATCATGTTGTACACAAATTATTTGGATGAAACAAAATCTGACAGATATACAAGTTGAGTATGTTGATCCCATTCCAATATATTGTGATAATACAAGCACCATCAGTATCTCGAAGAACCCGATGATGCACTCCAAGATGAAGCGCATTCCTGTTGGAGTTACTTCACACACACCTAGGATTTATTTTTCCTAAGGTTATTCCTTGTTTATTAGTCATAATTAGTCATTATCCAGTCTCCTATATTTTAGGGGAGATAATTTCAACTAGAGAATATTCTCTTTCAGTTGAAAGTTCAGTTTGACTAGTTGAGTTGAGTTTAGATGTTGCATTGGTTTTGTCACCATGCAACATTGGGATCATCACCAACTCACTACTCTTTGTTCAGTCAGTTAACTGAAGACTAGTTGACTAGTTAACTCAGCTAGGTGGCAGTTCACTCCCATAACTACCTGAGAGACTAGACTAGGTGGCAAATTACTCTTGTAACTATCGGTGTGTGTCTAGATCAATATAGACCACCACTATGGCTCATTAGTTACTCATGTATCCTATATCTATTGTAAATTATTCACTCTTTGAGTGTGGAATACAGTTAATGAGAATTCTTCCATTCTTTCTCTCTTGCTTCTTCTTTCTCAGTTTCTCTTTGTAAATGTGTGTAGTATTTTCTAGTTAGATCTATTCTGTGCAAGTTCAACACATTTACATGGTATCAGAGCCAACAGACTGCTAAGAAAAAGCTACACCAAAACTTTTTTTTTAGGTACAAAATATTGAAGACAACAAAAAGATGGATTATTCACCATAAATACTTCTCACACCTCATAACTATTTGGAATGGAAGCCGAAAATTCTTCTTATGCTCAGATGAAGAGGCTTGTACCAAATAAATATGGCAATGAAAGTAGAGCCTGATTCTGTAGATGAGAAAAATTACTTTCTCAATAGACAAGATATGGTCATAGGATGTATCCTCTATTTTATTTCTCCCGAAATTCTCCATCAAGTATATGATGACTCACAAGAGTTCACTCCAAATGATTTATGGAGTAGATTGGAAGTTTTATTTGGGAATAAGGAAGAATGCATCCAAAATGTTGACAAGATAGAGAATGTAGAAAAGCCACTGGAAGATAAATCATCTTAGTTTCAAGAGCCTTCTACACAAGTATCTACAAAAATTTGTATTCCATTAATTGAAGATGATGTCTACTCCATTTCAGATTTGTTTTCTAAAATTCACGTGGAAGATGTAAGACATGCATCTCAGGAGTCACATGCAAACACTTTTTCATGCACTATGCATGCATCTCAGGAGTCAAAAAGGGAGCCGCACACATTAGATGCCATTATGATATTTTCTGATAATAATTTGCAGAAAAAAATTGTATATTTGAATTCCTCTCGGGAAAATATCCAATTTCAAAAAACAATTGTCCAAAACGGAGTCTGGAAAGTGAAGTTATGATCGTTTCACAATCAACAAAATTTCAGCGTTTTTCCAGAAACGGCCACACGGTTTTCAAAATTTCATCCAAAATTTATTTGGATATTTTTCATTACAAGAAGATAAAGTGGATATGTGTGGACATCTCAATGGTTCATATACTTCATCAGATCCATGCAGACATCTACATCTTCAACAAAATCTTCAATGAGCACAAACTTGCATAGTTGCGAGGTCTTCTTGGAGTCAAGGACATGTTTTCTTAGCAACTGTTTTTGTTCCTTCTCATTTTTTATTTTATGCATTGTAATTTGAGGGGGGGGTTTGTTCCCATGAGGTTTTCCCTCTTTCCTCGTCTATTTTAGTGTATCTTTTGTATTTGGGTATCTAACATGGCCTTGTAGATGGGACCCATTCTTTATTTTCACCATAGTGATGTTCAGGGGGGGTGTTGGAGTTACTTCACACACACCTAGGATTTATTTTTCCTAAAGTTATTCCTATTTTATTAGTCATAATTAGTCATTATCTAGTCTCCTATATTTTAGGGGAGAATATTCCACCTGGAGAATATTCTCTTTCAGTTGACAGTTAAGTTTGACTAGTTGAGTTGAGTTTAGATGTTGCATTGGTTTTGTCACCATGCAACATTGGGATCATCACCAACTCACTACGCTTTGTTCAGTCAATTAACTGAAGACTAGTTGACTAGTTAACTCAGCTAGGTGGCAGTTCACTCCCGTAACTGCCTGAGGGACTAGACTAGGTGGCAGTTTACTCTTGTAACTGCTGGTGTGTGTCTAGATCAATCTAGACCACCACTATGGCTCATTAGTTAATCATGTATCCTATATATATTGTAAATTATTCACTCTTTGAGTGTGGAATATGGTTAATGAGAATTCTTCCATTCTTTCTCTCTTGCTTCTTCTTTCTCAATTTCTCTCTGTAAATCTGCGTAGCATTTTCTAGCTAGATCTATTCTGTGCAGGTTCAACACATTTACAATTCCAATAAAGTATCACTTTCTATGGGAGCAGGTTGTAGAAAAGAAAATTAGAGTTAAGTATGTGGGCACAAAAGAACAAGTGGCAGGCATCTTCAAAATACCACTTCCATGGGAATCCTTTGAATATCTTCACCAGAGACTTGGTGTTATTTCTACTCCAAAATGGATTATTTTTGAATGCTTATCTTATATGTCTTATATTTACATGAGAAAGCACCATAAGAGGACAGTTTAGTCAGGGGGAGAAACCTCAGATGAAAAGATACCTTTACCATTGATGATAAAGGGGGAGAGATTTATCAGATGCAGAGGATAGAGGAAGAGGACAGAGGCATGGTTCCATGGGGAGCATGAGTGATATGATTTCTATATTGCATCAGAGTGTTTCCATCAATGCCAAAGGGGGAGATTGTTGATTAAGGTTGGTTTTCATTGATGTCAACCCTTGAAGAAAGCCCCGTAGCACAAAGGTTGCGTAATGGACCTAAAATTGTTTGATGTAAATATGACTCATTATTTTCTTGTCATGGTTGATAATAAGTAGAAATGGATGAACTCCAAAGTGGTCCCCTTATGGTGAAAGCCCTCATGGGAAGATGCTTTGCGGATTGAGTTATCCTAGAAGTATGGTTAGAGAAACCATGCTTATTTGTGGAATAATGAGATTAACGCTAGTGAATTTGTCAGTCAAACTATCCTATATGGATATTTATTTTCATTCCATTTCTGGTGGTATGTGGAATGTCACTTAACTCCTCACTGTTAGAGAGTTATGGCCATGAGAAGTTGGAGAATCTAGGTTTGGGTAATGGACCCAAGTTTGCTTGATGGATAAAAGTATGCATTTTGATATAATTGCAGGTAATAATATTCTATATGGATAGTACATGGAATTCCATTTCTGGTGGTATGTGGAACATCACATAACTCCTCATGGTTTGAGAGTTATGGCCTTACAAAGTTGGAGGACCCTCATATGTCATCTAGAAGCCCTAAAAGGTCTAAGTAGTCAAAGTGGGTTAAGAGATTTTAAAAGGTAAATAATAAAATGAAGTGATAAGTGTACTATAATTCAAAGTGAATACAAAATAAAATAATTCAATAATAAATTTAATGGAGAAATTAGAAGTGGGTTAACCCTAAAATAAGGAAAGTGGGTAAAGTGATCTAGAAGATGTTTTTAAGGAAGCTACTTGGAGAGTATAAATAAGAGGCAAGGCTCTCTCATTTAAGACACACTTGAGAATATTGAATAAATATAGGTGTCTGAGGTAACCAAAGGATATATAAGCCGAATTTCTGAGGAAAGTGAAGAAAAAAAGGCCAGAATTCAAGGAAGGATAAATTCTTTTGATGATGCTTTCAAAGGTATGTTTTTTTCAGGTCATGTCACCATTTTCACAATAACATTTTTTTTAGAATTATTCAGACCGTGAAATTTATATTCCATTGAGGAGACATATCCAAGTATATGTGGTAAAAAATTCAGCTTGTGGGTCAATGTATTTTGGGATTTACACTCCATGGAAAATACGGTTTGGGGCTAGTCCTGAAACTAGTCAAAAATAGGTGTTTCAGGAAAAAATGTCATAACGTATTCATAAAAGATCCAAATTCAATAAGACAAAATGTGTTAGTTATACTACAGTCTGTAGTATTTTTTTTAATAATTTCATATCAATTCAACAAATATTTCGTGTGGCGCACGCTCTACAAGGTCTCTCTCTACAATAAGCCAGAATTCAGCAAGGTGTGCCATTTGTTCCATAACACCTTTTATGGGAGGTTCCAAGTAGTGACACCTGGAGGTGCATAAAACACACTGAAGAACATTGTGTATCAGTTTCAAATCTTTATTCATTACAGGTACAAAGTTATGATTATTTCAAGTTAGGGTTGTTGACTAATCCAAAACTAGTCTTGTGAGACTAAAGAAACATTTGATGAAAATGCTATTTTATTGTTGTTAAAGTTAAGGAAGGCTTGCAAGTATGTGATCATATACACCAGGTCTATTATAGAGTTAGAAATCATATTTGGATGATGAAATTAATTATGGATTTTGGTTGAGGTACAAGTTGGGTACATGGTTGAGACAAGTAGTTGATGAGTTGGCACATACACGAGGTGTATAGTTGATGATGTTGGTACATATTGATGAGTCATAGTTGATGAGTACTTGACACATGATCGGTACATAATTGGTACATGGTTGTTTGCACTTGTTTATGGTACCGGTTGATTACAGATTGTTTGGTACAGGTTGGTGCATGGTTGATGCACTTGTTTATGGTACAGGTTGATTACAGGTTGATCCCTGCCTTGGAATTTTGGTAACCCTGTAATGAAATCCATGGAACTTCTCTCCCATTTCCTCTCTGGAATAGGTAGTGGTTGGAGTAAACCTACTGGGTGTGCCATTTTTGACTTGTTCTACTGACAAGTCCTGTGCTCCCTCATGTACTGTATTACATCCTCCTTGAGACGCTTCCATGAGAATATCTCTCTCACCTTTCTATAAGTATTCAAGTAACCTGGGTAGTTGGCTAAAGGGGCATCATGAACTGCCCTCAAGATCTTATCCTTGAGAATGGATTATGGGACAAGATAGATCATCTGCTTGTAGTAGATGATATCATCCACTACTGTATATATGTCATATTGGTTGGTACCTAATTCCATCAACTCACAGGAGACTGTATTTTTGGAATATTCCATAAAAAGGGTAGACTCCTAATTTTCTGAGATGTCAGCAAGGGAAAAATATGAAGTCCTCCTGGAAATGGCATCAACAACTACATTCTTCTTTCCCTTAAAATATTCAATATCAAATTCATAGTCTTGTAACTTACTCACCCACTTCTGCTATCTTTCTCTCCAATCCTTTTTCTCCATAAAGTATTTCAAGCTCTTATGGTCGGTCCTCACTACAAAACATCCTCCCACTAGGTACCATCAGAATTTGGCGAGTGCATGAATAATAACCAACATCTCCTTATCATAGATGGAGTACAGATTTTCTGGTTCCCTCAACTTCCTTCTTTCAAAAGCTATGGGATGGTGGTTTTGCATTAGTGTTAGGTGGAAATATTGTCGTTTAATTCCATTGTAGTACTTTCCCAACTATTTAATTTGTCAATCCGAGGTTCGTAGGCTTACGAAGCATACAAACTATATATGCAGGACTGAAGTAGAACTAATCTAATCTAATTTGCTGAAATGAAATTAATCTAAGAAAGCATTGAAAGACTAACTATGAAAGAAGTAAATTAATCTAGGAAAGCAATACCACATGTGAAGAGTAGAATGACAAAAGACATATGTGAGCTCACACAATACATCAATCTCAAATTATATTACAAGAGTCAAATGACAAAGCATGAAAGAATAACAAAGCTAAGAATCCCCTTCTCCTTATTACAAGACTAAATTATGAATTACATGATCTCTAACTCTCCAAGCTAATCTCCCCTATGAATAACATAATCCTCTTCATGAAGAGAGAACACTCTCTTATATACATGAGAGTCTTGAAGAGTGTCATAATTATAGATCCACTATTCTCTCAACCATTCTCAACTACTTTACTATTATTAGATGATATGATTCCTTCAAATCCTCCACACATCTCTCATATATCTTAAATAAGATATGCCATCCAAATCTTCCATGATCTTCTCCTTTGAATATGCTTGAATGAAATTCTAATTTGAGGCTAGGTGGTAATATTTGACTTTGTTGAAATCTTCACATATGCCTGCACACATCATCAAACTCATCCAACCTTGATATATAATGAAAATATGTTATTTTTCTAGTATTTAATCACAAATTCACTTATAATACTGAAATGAATACAATGGAAAATAATAAGGAGAAACCCAGGTATCATTATGGAAATGGTATGATAAAAGGTTAATGGGACGATGAAATGTAAGGAATGGTGAAGGGAAAAGAGGATATAAATGTGACATTTATGAGGCCCAACATGCTCCCCAACTCAACTTGTTGCATGTCCTCATGCAACCATGCATGGATCTTCTTAAGAACTTTTGGCATTCAAACTATGGCTTTGATTGATGATGTCCTTTTAACAATGAATATTTCCAGGATTTGAAATACAAGAGTAGCATCATGTAAAATACATATGTAACAACATGTGAAATTTTCTTATGGTTGGTTCTTGTGTGACAACCATGAATACAAAAGGTGTTGGTTCTTGTGTTAACAACATTCATTTCACTTATTTATTTTCTTACTACAATAATTTAGACATAAACTCACTAGAAATAATAAGCTATCGATGTGCATAAGAAAGCATCATTGTTGTAAGAAAGCCTTTTCGTTATCTTTATGAATCATGCCATTATGTATATCAATCGAAATGCAACAAAGTGTTGTTGGAAAATAAATGTTATTGAATCATAAATGGAATGATGAGATGGTAAAATGGAATAATGGTAATGAATATGTGGTGAAATAGTTCCCCCCCCCAACTGAATCGGTTGCATGCCCGCATGCAACTTAGTGTAGTTCATGGAAGGAAAGAGAGCATGGTGAGGAAATTTTCCAAAATATTCAAGTTAGCATATAAGGAATTGTGTGAGTAAAGCTTAGAAAAGAACATACCTCCACTTACCCAAAAAGTAGATGTAGTTGTTGCGGCTGTTGGATCAGGAGAAGTTAAGGAATCTGAACTGCTACTGTTGAATCATGAGAAATGTGGAAGGCAGAGGATATGGAACTCTCATAGATCTGAAATCAAACTACTACAACTGTTGAGGGGATCATGAAAAAGTGAATAGTCTTCACCTGCTATAAAACCGAAGGTACAATTCTCATCATGCGAATGAATGTGTCGATGTCGAGCATGAAGAGAAATCATTGGATTATCGGCCATTGATGAATGTCATTAACCAATGCGAGACAAACTCACTAGTGATGACAATGAGTGTCAAGGTACCCGAGTACATATTGCGAAGTGCGAATAGATGGGCTGATGTCGAGCCACTTGCAAGATCTCATGATCAAGGGACATTGATGTATTCCCATGATTGCTAGCGAGAGAGTTTGTCATTAAGGCATGCAAGCCTCTAGGTACTCAAAATGAACTCTAGTCTATATCCCAGATAAGGTGCTGAGGTTGATGGGGCAAGACTTGTTGAAAGGTGGGCCTTAAGGAATCCCACATCAGTCAACGCGAGTTTGTATAAAAAGTTTTGGTAGGACTATATGAAATATCTCATTAGCAATAGTGTTTATGGCAAGGAAATGTAATCATGGAAAGAGAATTGGTTTTATTCATGAGGCAAACTAGAATGGAAAAAGAAGGAAAAAGTGAATTGAAAAAGATAAATGAATGTATGCAACTCAGAAATGAATAGGCATGTGTGAAGTCATGATGGATAAGGAAATGGAAGATGGCTTCAACACAGGATGACTAATCAGCTTTGAATGTTGTTGTGTATCAGCAAAATGTTTCTGTGTAGCAGCAAAAATATTTCTGTGTAACAACAAATTGTTTCTGTGTAACAACTCCTTCAAGATGTCTATCACATGTTTTCTTTGAAGAATTTTGTGATTCTTTAAAATCACTTCGGCATGAATTACGAGCGTCTTGTTCCTGCAATCAATCTGAATACTAATCCTGCAATCAAACTTGTGAGAGCAACGTAAGATGTGAAATGCAAGATTAAGTACAAATGCGAACAAATTCAAAGTAGGAAATAAATGCAGTTATACCTGTTGTCGGCACTTGTTAGTTTCTTCGTTTCTTCCACCAAAGTGATTTAAGAAAAACAAAGAAATGTTAAACGTAAAAACATGTATTTATTACTGTTTTCAAGAATGTTTTAAAGTGTCCATTTGCAATTTTTGTTTGTTTTTGTTTTGTTTTGTTTTTCTATATATATATATATATATATATATATATATATATATATATATATATATATATATATATATATATATATATTAGCATTTTTTTTTCAATTTTTAAATTTGTTTGTTTGTTTTTAGTGCTTTTGTTTTATAACTAAAATGAAACAAAAACAATTATTATTTTTCTTTGTTTGTTTTTATTGTTTTTGTTTTATAATAAAACAAAACAAAAAAATATATATAAACAAAAATAATTTGTGTTATTTAAAACAACGAGGCAATGACATTCGAAGCTGCCACAATTTGGAGTTTAACTGAAGATCTAAAAGAGATTGAAATATTGAATGATGATTAGTAAATCAAATCGGACTCTTAGACCATGTACCATGTGTAGCAGAATTTGTTATTGGTGACGTATTCAAAACAAATCATTTTGTTCCTCACACAGTCTGCAAAATGGAGCTCTGAAGAACTATGATTTTCTCCCATATGGTTGTGAAATCTTGAAAAGCGCTCCCTAGTTACCTAACTACCTCCGTTTCTGAGAAAACCCATGTTTTAGTTTTTTCTAATTCACCTCAGTTTGATCAGAAAATGCGTTTTAAAATCATGTGTTTTAATAGTTACACATTTATGGAAATTACGTTTTCTGGCAATTACCTCTGAAGAAATTGAAAACTAGATGATGTCTGCTGTGGTAAAATTTTCAGAGCTTGTCTCTCATAGAGAATTTCAGATCGATGGTCATCAAGATTCAAAGTATTGTTGTGATTCAAGCCAAGGACTGAGATAGAATATTATTGCCGTCGTAGTTGGATTGTGAAAAAAACAAACAAAGGGTTTGTTATCACAGTTTCAATTTCGTTTTGTTTTTTTATTTTTTATTATTTCCTAATGCCATTATTGTTTTGTTGTTTTATTGTTTTATTGTTTGCAGATCTGCAAATTTATTCAAACATTGTTATAGCAAAAACGTCACCATTACAGTAAGTAAAAGCTTGAAAATTTTTGTTGTATCATCATGTAAAATTTCATTGTAACAACGACTATCTCAGCATGTAAAAATTTCATTGTTGCAACATGTAAAAATTTTACTGTATCAGCATGTGGAATTTCACTGTTTCAGCGATTGTCTTAGCATGTAAAAATTTCATTGTTGCAGCATGTAAAAATTTTACTGTATCAGCATGTAGAATTTCATTGTTTCAACAACTGTCTCAGCATGTAAAAATATTTCACTGTTTCAGCATAGAAAAATTTTGGTTTTGTTTTTATTCGTCTAAATTTTTTTTTTATTGTGTTTATTTGTAGGTCAAAGGATGGACGCAAAAACATTCATTCTTGAAATCAAAATCATTCCTATTTTTTGATCCTCGTGATCACACGAAGCCCAGAGGAGAGCATACTTATTCTAGGTAAAAGAAAAACTAAAAAATAAAACCTACGTACTCTATGCTAAATGGAATTAGAAATTAATTATGTGTAGGCAAATTTCCAGTGGAGCCAAGCACGCAACAGTAACAACAATATTTTCAATGGTAATTTTTCAAATGAATAATGGAAATATTCAAGAGTGAATGAGTCTAGTTGTTGTGACTGCAAAATTTCTAAATAAAAATAAAAAAATGGAGCTAATCGAGTACTTACCTGGAACCATTGCTCGATAATGCTTTCATAGGCGTGTTTTTCCTTGCTCAAATCTTGCTACAACTCCACATTGTCCTCCTCAAGTTCCTCAGATGTTTATTTCTCTCTTGTTTCTGGAGGAGTATTCAAGCTCTGGGCTGCTGTCAATATCTCCTCTTCCTGAGAAGAAGAAATCCCAGTTTTCACCAGGATCTGAGCGAGTTGTTCCAAGCTGACACTCATGGTTAAATCATATTGAAAAAGGTGTTCTTATAGCACCCAAATAAAATAAAATAAAATAAAATAAAAAATGAAAATCATACTTGCTAAAACACATGAAAACCTCTTCACAGTTGCAAAAAAAAATAATCAAGCACACTTGCTGAAATTGAGATTCACATTCTAGTTACGCTTGCAACAAAATCAAACTAAACTTCAATCCATCGTGCTTCCCCGACAATGACACCAAAATGTTAGGCAGAAATATTGTCATTTAATTCCGTTGTAGTACTTGCCCAACTATTTAATTTGTCAATCCGAGGTTCGTAGGCTTACGAAGCACACACACTATATATGCAGGACTGAAGTAGAACTAATCTAATCTAATTTGCTGAAATGAAATTAATCTAAGAAAGCATTGAAAGACTAATTATGAAAGCAGTAAATTAATCTAGGAAAGCAATACAACATGTGAAGAGTAGAATGACAAAAGACATATGTGAGCTGATGCAGGAGCATCGCCAACAACCAACGAGCATGGGACAAGCGCCAACACATTTTGGCACATGATGAAACTTATTTGAAAATATATTGAAGTTAATGCACCAATCTTAAATGAGATAATTAAGAAGGAGCACACTTGTATAATGTAATCAGACCTTGACTGATTCGCTCTCGTCCTTATTAGGTAAGAAGGCATTTATAGTAGTTAATGAAGGTAGATAGAATTTAATTCTAGATTTGATAGTTGTAGAGCGCAAGAGGGAAACACGATATAGACTCCCTCATTGTGTATTGTAACATTATGAATGAAGGTTATGAAGATTGAGAGCATAGAGCATAGAGAAGAGAGCTGAGTGATGTGTAAAAACACCCATGTATAAAGATTTGAATTAATCGAAAAGAGCTTTGATTCAAATTCATGGCGTCGTGTTTGTTCTCTGTGTATGTATGTTGAATGTTTACTTTCTGTTATACATTTTCTTTATATGTTGTGTATATGATTTCATGCTTTATGTTTGAAGTCTGAGAGAGAGAGTAAGGAATGAATTTCAATTGTTTCTCTATCTGAGCAAGGATTCCTGCAAGGAGTGCAGTGGAATTATCCACAAGGAGTGTGTTGACAAAGGGTTGAGAGATTTATCTCTGGAAAGCTCAGATAGGATAGCTTTTGTTCTCATTTCCTTTGAAGTGAAGTTAGGTACAGGAGCTATGCAAAGTGTGTGTAAGCCAAGGTTAAATTGAGGGTTTGAAACCTAAGAAGTTATCGGAGGACTACTACTGTAGGGAGTGCGCAGAGTTGAAAAGACTTCAACACTTGAAGTGTTTGAAGGTCTGCTGCAAGGAGTGCATGCGGTGTTTCTTTTAAATACTTGGAGTTGTAGAAGCGCTCATGATAAGGTTAAAATCCTTGAAGTTCTTGAAGGGAAGCTAGAGGCTAAGTGCCTTGAAGAATTTAAAGAAGGTGAGACAAAGTTGTTTTGCAGGAGGACAAGTTCTGTAAGGGAATATTGTGTTCGTTTCGCAGGAGTTGTCAAGGAATCTTTGGACGGTCGAAATTCTCCGTGGAGAATTCGTGAAGTCCTGCAAGCTGTCAGATCTCTCAGAATAGCCGGGGAGTTACGGTGATTGCTTTCAAGGTTCAAGCTTAGGAGAGGCAGAGCCATAGGATCCAAGTCAACCAGGACCATTGGATCACTCGAGAAATCGCATCTCAGGGTTTTGTGAGTTGAAGGGTCGAAGACTTGGCATCAAAGTCCACGAAGTCGCGAAAGGTGAAGAAACATGTGTGTGGGGTTATAGAAGCCAGCAAGGTGGACAGGTGGCAAATTGTCAACATGAAATTCAATTTCATTAACCACTTCGGGGTTTCGTAAGTTGAAGTCCCGACGGATTTGCATCAGAACTCGTGAAATCGCGAGGTGCAAAGTCCCGAAATGACAGGAAGTCTAGTTGTCGACCAATGCCGAGAATCATGTCGGAGTTGACATTTTTGGGACTTCGTGAAATAGAGCATCGGGATTTTGGGGTTCGTGGAGTAGAGTTGTATGACATCACAACTGGTGAACTCGAGAAAGACAAAAAGCCGGAGTTGATATCAGAGTTTCGGAGTTTTAGGATTCGGGGGTCTGAGCGACAAGACACTTGACCACAGGATTCACAAAATCGCGAAGTTCGATTTCCTGAAGCGTGAAGGAGGAATCCCACGAGGTTTTGCTGTGGGTCCAGATTTCCCAAAAGGGAAATAGAAGAGCGATTGTCGAAATCTCTTCGGGCCAAGGAGAGAAGAACGATCCTATGTACGTGGACTTTCCGGCCTGCGGGTTGGGGAGGGCTACGTCAGGTTTGGTATCAGAGCACAAAAAGGTTTCTTTTCTTTCTGTAGCAGGGAAAAGGAGGATTCACCATGCCACCGAGAATAAGGGATAGTCAAACACCCAATCCACCAGAGGAAAGGGAAATTCCATGAAGAAGGGGTAGGCAGATGCCTGATCTAATTATGGAAAGAGAGATGCGTGATTTACGCACCAGACTTAAGGACATGGAGACAGCACAGAGGCGCACAGTCGGTGCTGGGGATCTCAGTGAGTCCGAGAATGAAGATGAATCTAAACATGGAGAAGAAGAAGTCATGGTGGAAGATGCAGCAAATGAACGCTTGCTTAAATTTGTTGCGAGAATGGGCGCAAGAGCGAAGATGGACATTCCAGTTTATGAGGGAAAACTGGATGTAGAAGAGCTTCTAGACTGGATTAGAGCTCTGAACACATACTTTGACTATGAAGATGTCAAAGAGGACAAGAAGGTCAAGCATGCTATCATGAGATTAAAAGGACATGCAGCGTTGTGGTGGGATGAGCTACAAGCTGATAGGCATTGCTAAGGCAAGCATAAAATTAAGAGCTGGGACAAGATGATTGCAAAGATGAAAGAGAAATTCATCCCCAAAGATTACCACATTATTCTGTTTAGGAGGATGCAGAACCTGAGACAGAAGTTGATGACGGTGAAGGAATATACTGAAGAATTTTACAGTTTGAATATCAGAGCAGGTCATCGTGAAAGTAATGATGAGAAGGTTGCCAGGTATATGAATGGCATGAGATACGAAATACAAGATGAGATGAGTATGTTGACCATTCGAATGGTGGAAGATGCTTATCAAATGGCTCTGAAAGCTGAAGAGAAGCTGAGCCGAAAGAAGGGTCAAAGAGGTCGAGGAACAAGTTAGCCCAGGGGCAATTCAGTTGTCCAGGAAAGAAATCATAAGCCTAAGGAGGAATGGAATAAACCTCAACCTTAGATTGAGAGAGGTGGAAGCTCATAGTGAGGGCAATACGCTGGACAGAGAGGGAAATATACTAATCTGAGAGGAGAGTATGCTGATAACAACATTTTTCCTCATATCAGAGGTAGAGGAAGAGGAGGAGGTGGAGTGATAAAATGCTTCACATGTGGAAAGAATGGACACAAATATTATGAATGTCCAGATAAGAAGAAAGAAGGTGGTGAAACTCACATTTCCAAAGCACAGATGTGGAATGTTGAGGCAGAGGATGCTGAAGGCAGAAGATCGCTGATGATGCAAAAAGTTCTCTTAACACCAGAGAAGGAGGTGGAGAATTCAGTCCAAAGAAACAAACTTTTTCGGACTGCTTGCAAGACCAAGGATAGGGTATGCAAGGTCATTGTGGACAGTGGTAGCATGGAAAATATCGTTTCTACAGAGATGGTAGAGAAGTTGGAGTTGGAGACGATTGATCATCCAAGCCCATACAGAGTTTCGTGGTTACAAAAAGGACATCAGGTAAATGTCACTAAACAGTGTTTAGTTGAATTTAAGATAGGAGGATATAATGATAAGATCTTGTGTGATGTCATTCCCATGGATGTTTTTCATTTATTGCTAGGTAGACCGTGGCAATATGACAGGAATGTGATTCATGATAGGAAAATGAACACATACACCCTAGAGAAGAATGGGAGAACTCACATGTTGCTTCCAATCAAAGATAAAGAGGTAAAACCTGAAGTAAGTAACAGTGTACTTCTCATGAGTGGGAAGGAACTTATTACAGAGGTTAAGAAGAAGGAGGAACCACAATTCATTATGGTTAGGAAGCCAAATATTGTTTTAACCAGCACAAGGGTAGATGATTTACCAGAAGAAGTTCAGGAACTACTGGAAGAGTTCACTGACATGGTAGTGGACGAACTACCTCGTTCGTTGCCACCAATCAGAAGCATGAGTCATCACATTGATCTCATACCAGGAGCTAGTTTTCCAAACAAAGCCACATACATATTGATGCTGCAGGAGAATGAAGAGGTCAAAAAACAAGTCCAGGATTTGTTGGACAAAGGGTTGGTCAAGGAAAGCTTGAGTCTGTGTGCTGTTCCAACAGTACTCAGTCCGAAGAAAGATGGAGGCTAGAGGATGTGTATTGACTCGAGGGCGATCAACAAGATAACTATCAGGTACAAATTTCCTTTGCTAAGGATGGATGATCTGATGGATTTCTTGAGTGGGGAGTTTTTTTTTCGAAGATTGACTTGAAGATTGGTTATCATCAGATTCGCATGAGAGAAGGCGATGAATGGAAGACAACATTCAAGACTAACGAAGGGTTGTATGAATGGCTTGTTATTTCATTTGTCTTAACAAATGAACCAAGTACTTTTATGAGGTTGATGAATGAAGTCCTGAAGGATTTCATCGAAAAATTTGTTATCGTATATCTTGATGATATATTGATTTTCAACAGAACAGAGACTGAACACTTGAAACATTTGGCTACGGTGATGAAGAGGTTACAATAGGAGAAGCTATTGATAAACATGAAGAAATCCCCGTCCATGAAGATAGAACTCATTTATTTGGGGTTTTTTATTTCTACAGATAAGTTCAGGATGGATCCAGATAAGGTGGAGGTAATCAAGAATTGGCCATCACCGAAGAATATCTTTGAGGTGAGAGGTTTTCATGGATTGGCTAGTTTCTACCAGAAGTTCATCAAGAATTTTAGTGGAATTAGTGCACCAATGATGGACACAATGAAGAAGATACACAAGTCTTTTCACTGGACAGAAGAGGCTGAGAAAATATTCAATTTGTTGAAGAGGAAGATCACGAAACAACCAATTCTGGTGTTGCCTGATCTCCAAAAGACATTTCAAGTTAAGTGCGATGCAAGTGGATTTGCAATAGGGGTAGTCTTGAGTCAAGAAGACAGGCCGATAGCATATTTTCGTGAGAAGATGAATGAAGCGAAAGTGAAATACTCCACGTATGAAAAGGAGTTTTATGCTATTGTTCAGGCATTAAATAAATGGAGACACTATTTGATTCCTAAGGAGTTTGTCTTATATAGCGACAATCATGCTTTGCAATTTGTGACTCAACAGGAAAAGTTGAATCAAAGACATGTTAAATGGTGCAAGTCCGCTACCCTCACAGTCCAACTTGCTCCCACCAGGACCTTCGTTTGCACAGGCCCGAAGAGTTAAAGAAATCTTCCACTCCTCTCGAGAGTGCTCTCCACCCACAGCTCTCCTTCGGTGATCTCCCCTTCACTTCTCGGGGGATCGGGTTTCGCGATATCGTGAAACATGCGATCACTATTCTTGTGTAATTCAAAACCCCAAACCCCAATGGGTCAATGGGTCAACGTTCCTTCCTTATCGAGGATTCCCCTATCGGGAAATTGATGGTTGCGTTGTCGCGCATCTCATGCAACACAAAACCCCGAACCCTGAACTCCGACCGCACGCCACCTATCCTCTAGTGAGCCTCGTGGTCCCACACTGCCATGTCACCCTTGGGATTTCGCGGATAGTGAATCCACGATGCCAGCGTTCCTCAACATCGAGAACTCCGAATCCACAAACCCCGATGTACCGCTTCTCCGGTGACACCTATCCACGGGATTGATGCTTGGGCCCCACCACCTTCCTCAATCGGGAATTCTCCGATCGGGAATTCGTGGCTTCTATTATCACGATTCACAGGATCCCTCAAGTCCCGAACCCCGAACCATGATGCCACCTGTCAATGCCTTAGGACGTGGCTTAGCGCCCTGGCACCTGTCTCCCACTTGCGCTATCGGAAAATCGTGATTCAGGAATTCGTGATTCCTAAACGCACAAGGTCACAGACCTTACCAAACCCCGAATTCTGACTCCTCAGGATATTGCACCACGTGTCCCTGCTCTGATCGACGGATCCTATTGATTCGGGAAATCGTGGATCACGATTTCAACGAGCATGACTCTCGCCTAGTCAAATGCTGAAGTCCAAACCCCGATGGCCTTTGGTTCTCTCCTGCGCCAAAGGGTTAAACCCCTCACAACTTCATTGTGATCTGACGGTCAGCGGAATCTCGCGATTCTCCTCCACAATCCTGTCCGTCGATTCTCTCCCTTGAAGATCTCTTCCACTTCCAAGCTTCTCCCAGTTCGAACCTCTCCTGAGTCTGTTCTCACCGTGTTCACGAAGGAATTATTCCTCCTGAGCTTGATTCCTCTGACTCCTTCAGAGACTTTATAAACGCTCCTAGTGCTTGACTTCAACAGCTCTCAAAGTGTTGAGTACTTCGGAATTCTATGCGCTCAAAGCCATAGGAATCCCTGCCTTCCTTTACTCAGACTTCCCATTGAGACTCCGTCCTTGACCTACACTTCACCTGCATGGCTCTAATAACCCAATTCAACTCTGGGTGAATGAGAATGAGAGTTTAACTATTGAGCCTCATCAACGCACTCTATGCAGATGAATTCCACTGCACTCTATGCAGGAATCTCCTGGCTCAGACAGAGAAACAATTGAAACTCATTCACCTCTTTCTCCAACAGATGGAGAATACGATGCCCCTGGTAGTCTTCCAACTCAAGCAACCTATTGCTGAGTGCTCTGGGTATTCAGTAACCCAGTGAAATCTCCCTCAGTGGATGCTTCCTTCAGATGACAGAACGCAAAGACTTCCTTCCTCCTGTGCTATCTGCACACTCCCTCAACACCCTCCTGGCGGAGTATATCTTCCACCGCACACTCAACAGCTATGTTTTCCCTGTACACTCACGCACTTCGCTCGATGTCCTCTAGATAGAGCTTCTCAAAATCCTCAACAGACTTGTGTTCCTTCTGAACTCACAGCAGAGTCCTTTCCTCTGTGCACCTCTGTACACATGATCGATACCCTCTTGGTAGAGCTCCTACAGAACTCCTGACAGGTTCTATCCACAACAGTGTCTCAGCTACACTGCCTTGACTATTGAGGTGTTCAGTAACCCCAAAAGTCCTCCTTCTATATGAGTTGTTGACTTCAACGCTTGTGCACCGGTATTCAGAGTCTCAACACTCTGTCATGCCTCCTGGCATGAAACCTCAAAGACCTTCAATCCTGAAATCAAACGAACCCTGGAAATACACAACTACAACATATATTCTCAATATAAAAGGAACACACACAGACATCCATTAACACACAGGAAATGCAGGAAAAACTGCTCTGTATTAATAATTTCAAATGCCTGATATTTTACAAGGTGTTCCCTGAGCTCTCTCTCGGCTCTTCTTCTACTCTATATGCCTCTACTTGCATCTATCTCCCTAAAATGAGATCTGAATATCTCTTTTACCCTGAGGGGCTCTTAGCACTTCCCTCCAGGATTTTCCTCCTCTTAATTAATTTACAATCAATGGTTGTCTAGTCTGCTATCCAGAACTAGATCTCAGCCAGATCTACATTAAATGCCCATCTTATCTACAACCTGCGCAAAGGCATGGCTTTCCTGGCTCACCAGCCTAAGACATTTAATTACATTGAATTTTAAATTCAAAATGAGGCTGCGCCTCCCTTCAGCTTTTGAAATACATGCGCGCCCACGTGGTTGGTTGGCTGGCTGGCTGCATGGAGAGATGCTCCTGCATCATACTCCACAGCTGCAAAAATCATGAGCTCCTGCTCATGAGCTTACCGTGTAGTTGTTGGAATCCTCCTGGGTCCCAAACGAATCTGTGGAGCTTTGCATCTGCTCCCTTTTTTTGTTGTTGCTGCTTCCGCTGCGCTGCTGCTGCTTCCTTCCTTCTGCTCAGCTGCCCTTTGCTGGCAGTATCTGCTGACTTCACCATCAGCTCCATGATATCCATGATCACTCCATCCAGCTGCTCCAATGGCTGGTTTTTCTGTTGCAGTCTCCTCAGCTGAAAAAAAATTTGGCCATTGGGAAGATCACTGTGATCTCCGATGCCTTTCTCATCAACTTCCAACCTCATCTGTCGGATGTGCACGCCCTGCACTTTTACCCTTTCCTCCAGGGCTTCAATTTGATCCCACAGATCAGCCAAACATATGCTGTCTGTGTCCTTTTCTCCTGCTTCTGCAACCTCCCATGTCGCAGTCTTTTCAGCTGAAATGCTGAATATGTCGAGCCATTCCTCATAATGCTCATTTCCTCCTTTTGTTTCTTTTGCTGTCAGCTCAAATGCTACAGCGTTCTCAGCTCGTTGGCTGGAGTCAGTGAGACATTCCACCAAATGCTCATCTTCTTTTCTTTCTCCTGTTTGGGCAGTCTCAAACATCTTCTCCAATCCCCTTTGGACATTCATAGTCGACCGTTTCTCCCTTCTTGCTTCACCTGCAACAGAATATGTTGCCCCCTCCTGGGCAAATGACAAGAATATTGAAATTCCCCCAACCATCACGCAGTTTCTCTGGTCTTCTTCTGCTGTCAGCTATATATGTTGATCACAATCAAATCTCGAGCTCATCTGCTCCATCAGATCCTCTGGCTGAATCCAACTCGCTTCTGAGTTCGTGAGACCCTCAGATGGTCTCATCTGCTCATCCCTGCCCACCTGGAAATATGGGATGTCTCTGCTACTTCCCTGGCAGACTATGAGATCAACCGATCCCATCTTCATCATCACCCATCACTGAACTTGACTCTCCTCTAAGTCCATGAGACTTTCAGACAGTCCCAAAATTTCACCTCTGCCCACCTGGCAGTTTAACACGCTTTCGCTGCCCTCCTGGCAGTCTTCGATGCTTTCACTGCCCCTCTGGCAGTCTTCGAGATCTTCATCTGATCTCCTTTCATTGCCCAGCTGGAAATGCAAAGTCTCCTCTTTGTCCTTCTGACAATCCAGGAGATCTTCAGCCAATCTCATTTCTGTTTCCTTGCCCAACTGGAAATATGAAATTCCCTTGTTGTCCTCGCGACAGTCTTTGAGACCCTCAACTGATCTCAATCTGTTGCCCTCTTGGGAAACCGGAATTTCTTCTTTTCTGCCCAACCGACAGTGCTTGAGATCATCAGTTGATCCCAATTCATCCCAATCATCATCATCACCATCAAGACCTTTTCCAGTCTCAGGTTCACATACCTCAACCAATTCTTCATTCTGTCGCATCAGTGATTCGAGCCTCTCTATCTCTGCCCTGATGTTAGCGAGCTCTCTATCCATCTCTGCAAGATTTTCTTCCTTGCTTTTCTTCCTGCGGCCTTCAGTAGCCATCCTGCTACCTCTATCTGCCCTCGTGGAAGATCTGCTGTGATCACTCCTCATCACGAGTTCAACCAGGTTCATCTTTGCAGTCCTACAGACTATTTATGGATTGCTGCCTACCTGCAAGCAAGTCCTCACAGAGTCCTCCAGTGCTCTATCTTCTTCCACTCTGACGCAAACTCCTTTCTGCTTGAAGTATACAAACAGAGTTCCTGCTCTGATACCACTTGGTGCAAGTCCACTACCCTCACAGTCCAACCTGCTCCCAGCAGGACCTTCGTTCGCACAGGCCCGAAGAGTCAAAGAACTCTTCCACTCATCTCGGGAGTGCTCTCCACCCACAGCTCTCCTTTGGCGATCTCCCCTTCGCTTCTCAGGGGATCGAGTTTTGCGATATCACGAAACATGCGATCACGATTCTTATGTAATTCAAAACCCCGAACCCCGATGGGTCAACGGGTCAACGTTCCTTCCTTATCGAGGATTCCCCTATCGGGAAATCGGTGGTTGCGTTGTCGCGCGTCTCATGCAACACAAAACCCCGAACCCCGAACTCCGACCGCATGCCACTTGTCCTCCAGTGAGCCTCGTGGTCCCACACTGCCATGTCACCCTCGAGATTTCACGGATCGCGAATCAACGATGCCAGTGTTCCTCAACGTCGAGAACTCCGAATCCCCGAACCCCGATGTACCGCTTCTCTGGTGACACCTGTCCACGGGATTGATGCTTGGGCCCCACGCACCTTCCTCAATCGGGAATTCACCGATCGAGAATTCACGGCTTCTATTATCATGATTCACAGGATCCCTCAAGTCCTGAACCCCGAACCGCGATGCCACCTGTCAATGCCTCAGGACGTGGCTTAGTGACCTGGCACCTGTCTCCCACTTGCGCTATCGGAAAATCGCGATTCGGGAATTCGCGATTCCTAAACGCACAAGGTCACAGACCTTACCAAACCCCGAATTTCGACTCCTCGGGATCTTGCACCACGTGTCCCTGCTCTAATCGACGGCTCCTGTTGATTCGGGAAATCATGGATCGCGATTTCAACAAGCGTGACTCTCGCCTCATCAAATGCCGAAGTTTGAACCCCGATGGCCTTTGGTTCTCTCCTGCGCCAAAGGGTTAAACCCCTCGTGACTTCACTGTGATCTGACGGTTAGCGGAATCTCGCGATTCTCCTCCGCAATCCTGTCCGTCGATTCTCTCACTTGAAGATCTCTTCCACTTCCAAGCTTCTCCCAGTTCGAACCTCTCTTGAGTCTGTTCTCACCGTGTTCACGAAGGAATTATTCCTCCTGAGCTTGATTCCTCTGACTCCTTCAGAGACTTTATACACGCTCCTAGTGCTTGACTTCAATAGCTCTCAAAGTGTTGAGTACTTCGGAATTCTATGCGCTCCAAGCCATAGGAATCCCTGCCTTCCTTTACTCAGACTTCCCACTGAGACTCCGTCCTTGACCTACACTTCACCTGCACGGCTCTAATAACCCAATTCAACTCTGGGCGAATGAGAATGAGAGTTTAACTGTTGAGCCTCATCAACGCACTCTATGCGGATGAATTCCACTGCACTCTATGCAGGAATCTCCTGGCTCAGACAGAGAAACAATTGAAACTCATTCACCTCTTTCTCCCATAGATGGAGAATGCGATGCCCCTGGTAGTCTTCCAACTCAAGCAACCTATTGCTGAGTGCTCTGGGTATTTAGTAACCCAGTGAAAGCTCCCTCAGTGGATGCTTCCTTCAGATGACAGAACGCAAAGAGTTCCTTCCTCCTGTGCTATCTGCACACTCCCTCAACGCCCTCCTGGCGGAGTATATCTTCCATCGCACACTCAACAGCTATGTTTTCCCTATACACTCACGCACTTCACTCGATGTCCTCTAGACAGATCTTCTCAAAATCCTCAACAGACTCGTGTTCCTTCTGAACTCACAGCAGAGTCCTTTCCTCTGTGCACCTTTGTACACACGATCGATACCCTCTTGGTAGAGCTCCTACAGAACTCCTGATAGGTTCTATCCATAACAGTGTCTCAACTACACTGCCTTGACTATTGGGGTGTTCAGTAACCCCAAAAGTCCTCCTTCTGTATGAGTTGTTGACTTCAACGCTTGTGCTCTCAGCACGTCTTTGTCTGACTCCTCCGAGTTCAAAAGTGCATCCCCTGTGCACCGGTATTCAGAGTCTCAACACTCTATCATGCCTCCTAGCATGAAACCTCAAAGACCTTCAATCCTGAAATCAAACGAACCCTGCAAATACACAACTACAACATATATTCTCAATATAAAAGGAACACACACAAACATCCATTAACACACAGGAAATGCAGGAAAAACTACTCTGTATTAATAATGGCAAATGCCTGATATTTTACAAGGTGTTCCTTGAGCTCTCTCTTGGCTCTTCTTCTGCTCTATATGCCTCTACTTGCATATACCTCCCTAAAATGAGATATGAATATCTCTTTTACCCTGAGGGGCTCTTAGCGCTTCCCTCCAGGATTTTCCTCCTCTTAATTAATTTACAATCAATGGTTGTCTAGTCTGCTATCCAAAACTAGATCTCAGCCAGATCTACATTAAATGCCCATCTTATCTACAGCCTGCGCAAAGGCATGGCTTTCCTGGCTCACTGGCCTAAGACATTTAATTACATTGAATTTTAAATTCAAAATGAGGCTTCGCCTCCCTTCAGCTTTTGAAATACATGCGCGCCCACGTGGCTGGCTGGCTGGCTGGCCGCATGGAGAGATGCTCCTGCATCATACTCCACAGCTACAAAAATCATGAGCTCTTGCTCATGAGCTTCCCGTGTAGTTGTTGGAATCCTCCTGGGTCCCAAACGAATCTGTGGAGCTTTGCATCTACTCCCTTTTTCTGCTGTTGCTGCTTCTGCTGCGCTACTGCTGCTTCTTTCCTTCTGCTCAGCTACCCTCTGCTGGCAGTATCTGCTGACTTCACCATCAGCTCCATGATCTCCATGATCACTCCATCCAGCTGCTCCAGTGGCTGGTTTTTCTGTTGCAGTCTCCTCAGCTGAAAAAAAATTTGGCCATTGGGAAGATCACTGTGATCTCCGACACCTTTCTCATCAACTTCCAACCTCATCTGTCAGATGTGCACACCCTGCACCTTTACCCTTTCCTCCAGGGCTTCAATTTGATCCCACAGATCAGCCAAACATATGCTGTCTGTGTCCTTTTCTCCTGCTTTTGCAACCTCCCATGTCGCAGTCTTTTTAGCTGAAATGCTGAATATGTCGAGCCATTCCTCGGAATGCTCGTTTCCTCCTTCTGTTTCTTTTGCTGTGAGCTCAAATGCTACAGCGTTCTCATCTCGCTGGCTGGAGTCAGTGAGACATTCCACCGAATGCTCATCTTCTTTTCTTTCTCCTGTTTGGGCAGTCTCAAACATCTTCTCCAATCCTCTTTGGACAGTCATAGCCGAGCGTTTCTCCCTTGTTGCTTCACCTGCAACAGAATATTCTGCCCCCTCTCGGGTAAATGACAAGAATATTGAAATTCCCCCAACCATCACGCAGTTTCTCTGGTCTTCTTCTGCTGTTAGCTGTATATGGTGATCACAATCAAATCTCGAGCTCATCTACTCCATCAGATCCTCTGGCTGAATCCAACTCGCTTTTGAGTTCGTGAGACCCTCAGATGGTCTCATCTGCTCATCCCTGCCCACCTGGCAATATGGGATGTCTCTGCTACTTCCCTGGCAGACTATGAGATCAACCGATCCCATCTTCATCAGCACCCATCACTGAACTTGACTCTCCTCTAAGTCCATGAGACTTTCATACAGTCCCAAAATTTCACCTCTGCCCACCTGGCAGTTTAACACGCTTCCGCTTCCCTCCTGGCAGTCTTCGATGCTTTCACTGCCCTCCTGGCAGTCTTCAAGATTTTCATCTAATCTCCTTTCATTTCCCAGCTGGCAATGCAAAGTCTCCTCGTTGTCCTCCTGACAATCCAGGAGATCTTCAGCCAATCTCATTTCTGTTTCCTTGCCCAGCTGGCAATATGAAATTCCCTTGCTGTCCTCGCAACAGTCTTTGAGACCCTCAATTGATCTCAATCTGTTGCCCTCTTGGGAAACCGGAATTTCTTCTTTTCTTCCCAACTGATAGTGCTTGAGATCATCAGTTGATCCAAATTCATCCCAATCATCATCATCACCATCAAGACCTTTTCCAGTCTCAGGTTCACATACCCCAACCAATTCTTCATTCTGCTGCATCAGTGATTCGAGCCTCTCTATCTCTGCCCTGATGTCAGCGAGCTCTCTATCCATCTCTGCAAGCTTTTCTGCCTTGCTTTTCTTCCTGCGGCCTTCAGTAGCCATCCTGCTACCTCTATCTGCCCTCGTGGCAGATCTACTGCGGTCACTCCTCATCACGAGTTCAACCAGCTTCATCTTTGTAGTCCTACAGACTATTTATGGATTGCTGCCTACCTGCAAGCAAGTCCTCACAGAGTCCTCCAGTGCTCTGTCTTCTTCCACTCTGACGCAAACTCCTTTCTTCTTGAAGTATACAAACAGAGTTCCCGCTCTGATACCACTTGGTGCAAGTCCGCTACCCTCACAGTTCAACCTGCTCCCACCAGGACCTTCGTTCGCACAAGCCTGAAGAGTTAAAGAACTCTTCCACTCCTCTCGGGAGTGCTCTCCACCCACAACTCTCCTTCGGCGATCTCCCCTTCACTTCTCGGGGGATCGCGTTTCACGATATCGCAAAACACGCGATCACGATTCTTGTGTAATTCAAAACCCTGAACCCCGATGGGTCAACGGGTCAACGTTCCTTCCTTATCGAGGATTCCCCTATTGGGAAATTGACGGTTGCGTTGTTGCGCATCTCATGCAACAAAAAACCCCGAACCCCGAACTCCGACCGCGCGCCACCTTTCCTCCAGTGAGCCTCGTGGTCCCACACTGCCACGTCACCCTCGGGATTTCACGGATCGCGAATCCATGATGCCAGCGTTCCTCAACGTTGAGAACTCTGAATCCCCGAACCCCGATGTACCGCTTCTCCGGTGACACCTGTCCACGGGATTGATGCTTGGGCCCCACGCACCTTCCTCAATCGGGAATTCGCCGATCAAGAATTCACGGCTTCTATTATCATGATTCACAGGATCCATCAAGTCCCGAACCCCGAACCGCGATGCCACCTGTCAATGCCTCAGGACGTGGCTTAGCGCCCTGGCACCTGTCTCCCACTTGCGCTATCAGAAAATCACGATTCAGGAATTCGCGATTCCTAAACGCATAAGGTTACAGACCTTACCAAACCCCAAATTCCGACTCCTCGGGATCTTGCGCCACGTGTCCCTGCTCTGATCGATGGCTCCCATTGATTCGGGAAATCGTGGATCACGATTTCAACGAGCATGACTCTCACCTCGTCAAATGCTGAAGTCCGAACCCTGATGGCCTTTGGTTCTCTCCTGCGCCAAAGGGTTAAACCCCTCGCGACTTCACTACGATCTGACGGTCAACGGAATCTCGCGATTCTCCTCTGCAATCCTGTCCGTCGATTCTCTCCCTTGAAGATCTCTTCCACTTCCAAGCTTCTCCCAGTTCGAACCTCTCCTGAGTCTGTTCTCACCATGTTCACGAAGGAATTATTCCTCCTGAGCTTGATTCCTCTGACTCCTTCAGAGACTTTATACACGATCCTAGTGCTTGACTTCAACAACTCTCAAAGTGTTGAGTACTTCGGAATTCTATGCGCTCAAAGCCATAGGAATCCTTGCCTTCCTTTACTCAGACTTCCCACTGAGACTCCATCCTTGACCTGCACTTCACCTGCACGGCTCTAATAACCCAATTCAACTTTGGGCAAACGAGAATGAGAGTTTAACTGTTGAGCCTCATCAACGCACTCTATGCGGATGAATTCCACTGCACTCTATGCAGGAATCTCTTGGCTTAGACAAAGAAACAATTGAAACTCATTCACCTCTTTCTCCCACAGATGGAGAATACGATGCCCCTGGTAGTCTTCCAACTCAAGCAACCTATTGCTGAGTGCTCTGGGTATTCAGTAACCTAGTGAAAGCTCCCTCAGTGGATGCTTCCTTCAGATGATAGAACGCAAAGAGTTCCTTCCTTCTGTGCTATATGCACACTCCCTCAATGCCATCCTGGCGGAGTATATCTTCCACCGCACACTCAACAGCTATGTTTTCCCTGTACACTCACGCACTTCGCTTGATGTCCTCTATACAGAGCTTCTCAGAATCCTCAACAGACTTCTATTCCTTCTGAACTCACAACAGAGTCCTTTCCTCTGTGCACCTCTGTACACACGATCGATACCCTCTTGGTAGAGCTCCTACAGAACTCCTGGCAGGTTATGTCCACAACAGTGTCTCAGCTACACTGCCTTGACTATTGAGGTGTTCAACCCCAAAAGTCCTCCTTTTGTATGAGTTGTTGACTTCAACGCTTGTGCTCTCAGCACGTCTTTGTCTGACTCCTCCGAGTTCAGAAGCGCATCCCCTGTGCACTGGTATTCAGAGTCTCAACACTCTGTCACGCCTCTTGGCATGAAACCTCAAAGACCTTCAATCCTGAAATCAAACGAACCCTGCAAATACACAACTATAACATATATTCTCAATATAAAAGGAACACACAGAGACATCCATTAACACACAGGAAATGCAGGAAAAATTGCTCTGTATTAATAACGGAAAATGCCTGATATTTTACAAGGTGTTCCCCGAGCTCTCTCTCGGCTCTTCTTCTGCTCTATATGCCTCTACTTGCATCTACCTCCCTAAAATGATATCTGAATATCTCTTTTACCCTGAGGGGCTCTTAGCGCTTCCCTCCAGGATTTTCCTCCTCTTAATTAATTTACAATCAATGGTTGTCTAGTCTTCTATCTAGAACTAGATCTCAGCCAGATCTACATTAAATGCCCATCTTATCTACAGCCTGTGCAAAGGCATGGCTTTCCTGGCTCACCAGCCTAAGACATTTAATTACATTGAATTTTAAATTCAAAATGAGGTTGCGCCTCCCTTCAGCTTTTGAAATACATGCGCGCCCACGTGGCTGGCTGGCTGGCTGGCTGCATGGAGAGATGCTCCTGCATCATTAAATGGGTTGAGTATATGCAAAATTTCACTTTTGTGATTAAACATATTTCTGGTACTGCTAACAAAGTTGTTGATGCTTTGAGCAGGAAGTGTTTGCTATTGTAGGAGTTCAGAGTCAAAACGTTGGGTTTTGATGATCTCAGGAACATGTACGTAGATGATCTAGATTTTAAGGAGGCGTATGAAGTAGCTGAGAATCAAATTCTCAGGGATAGAAGCCAATGGGAAGAATATATGATCCAGGATGGATTGTTATGTAGGGGCAATCAACTATGTATTCCAAAATGCTCCATGAGGGAGAATTTGCTGAAGGAGAAACATACTGGAGGATTGGCCGGACATTTCGGTCATGAAAAGACGTTCGCAAAGTTGAATGAATCATATTTTTGGCTAGGAATATGAGTGGAAGTTAAAATATTTGTGGACAGATGTAGAATTTGTCAGCATTCGAAAGGAAAGAGGCAAAATGCAGGTTTTTATCAACCATTTCTCATACCTGAGAGGTCGTGGGATACAATCAGTATGGATTTCATATTGGGGTTGCCAAGAACACAAAGAGGGTTTGACTCAATCTTTGTGGTGGTGGATAGATTTTCCAAAATGGCACATTTTATACCATGTCATAAAACTAGCGACACAACACACATTGTGAACCTGTTTTTCAAAGAAGTCATTTGACTTCACGGCTTGCCAAGAAGCATAGTTTCAAATCGAGACACTAAGTTCATAGGACATTTCTGGAGGACCTTATGGAAGAAGATGGGAACTAGATTTTCGTTTAGTTCAGCTTATCATCCTCAAACAAATGGACAAACTGAAGCAGTGAACAAGAGCCTGGGAGACTTGCTGAGGAGCTTGCTGACAGAACACCACAACCAGTGGGACAACATATTACCACAGGTGGAGTTTTCTTATAATGACTCAGTAAACAGAAGCACATGACAGAGTCCATTTTACATTATCTATGGCATGCAGCTGAGAGGAATTTCTAAGCTGAGGGATTCAGAACAGACTACGACTAGGAGCGCTAGTGCAGAAGATTTCGCAGAGACGATGAAGGAACTTCACAGCCAAGTGAAGGAGCGATTACAGAGTTCGCGCTAGGAGTATAAATGCAGGGAAGATCAGCACATAAGACAACTTCAGTTTGAAGTTGGTGATTTGACTCTCGCACATTTGAGAAAGGAAAGGTTCCCGAGGGGAACATATAATAAATTGAAGATGAAGAAAATCAGACCATGCAAGGTCTTGAAGAAATTAGGGGCAAATGCTTATGAGATTGAATTACCCGATGGGATCAGAATTTCTCCGATATTCAATGTCTCGGATTTGTACCCTTATAAATATGAGAAAGAGGAATCGGGAAATGAACAACCAAATATTCAGTGGTGAAAACAGATGCCATTTGCAGAAAATCCACAGATGGAGCGCATACTGGATAAAAGGGTCAGCAAGAGGACCAGAAGAAAGGAATACTTTGAGTATTTGGTCAAGTGGAAAGGCCATCCAGCTGAAGATGCCAGCTGGGAGAACAAAGAAGAGATCGATAAGCATGGATGGACCGTGCACGAGCTCATGGACAGGAGCCCATGAATTTTTTCAAGCGAGGGAGTATGACGCAGGAGCATCGCTAACAACCAACGAGCGTGGGACAAGTGCCAACACATTTTGGCACATGATGAAACTTATTTGAAAATATCTTGAAGTTAATGCACCAATATTAAATGAGATAATTAAGAAGGAGCACACTTGTATAATGTAATCAGACCTTGAGCGATTCTCTCTCGTCCTTAGTAGGTAGAAGGCATTTATAGTAGTTAATGAAGGTAGATAGAATTTAATTCTAGATTTGATAGTTTTAGAGAGCAAGAGGGAAACAGGATATAGACACCCTCATTGTGTATTGTAACATTATGAATGAAGGTTATGAAGATTGAGAGCATAGAGCATAGAGAATAGAGCTGAGTGCTTTGTAAAAACACCCATGTACAGAGATTTGAATTAATCGAAAAGGGCTTTGATTCAAATTCATGGCATCGTGTTTGTTCTCTGTGTATGTATGTTGAATGTTATGCTCATGGATGTTTACTTTCTGTTATAAATTTTCTTTATATGTTGTGCATATGATTTCATTCTTTATGTTTGAAGTCTGAGAGAGAGAGAGTAAGGAATGAGTTTCAATTGTTTCTCTATCTGAGCAAGGATTCCTGCAAGGAGTGAAGTTGAACTGTCCGCAAGGAGTGCGTTGACAAAGGGTTCAAAGATTTATCTCTGGAAAGCTCAGATAGGACAACTTTTGTTCTCATTTCCTTTGAAGTGCAGTTAGGCACATGAGCCGTGCAAAGTGTGCGCAGGACAAGGTTAAATTCAGGGTTTGAAACCTGAGAAGTTATTGGAGGACTACTGCTGCAGGGAGTGCACAGAGTCGAAAAGAGTTCAACACTTGAAGTGTTTGAAGGTCTATTGCAAGGAGTGCACGCAGGGTTTCTTTTAAAGAGTCAGAGTTGTAGAAGGGCTCAATATAAGGTTAAAATCCTTGAAGTTCTTGAAGGGAAGCCAGAGGCTAAGTGCCTTGAAGAATTTAAAGAAGGCGAGACAAAGTTGTTTTGCAGGAGGACAAGTTCCGTAAGGGAATATTGTGTTCATTTCGTAGGAGTTGTCAAGGAAGCTTTGGACGGTCGAAATTCTCCATGGAGAATTCGCGAAGTCCCGCGAGCCGTTAGATCTCGCAGAATAGCCGGGGAGTTACGGTGATTGATTTCAAGGTTCAAGCTCAGGAGAGGCAGAGCCGTAGGATCCAAGTCAACCAGGACCATTGGATCACTCGTGAAATCGCATCTCAGGGTTTCGTGAGTTGAAGGGTCGAAGACTTGGCATCAAAGTCCGCGAAGTCGCGAAAGGTGAAGAAATGTGTGTGTGGGGTTATAGAAGCCAGCAAGGTGGAAAGGTGGTGAACTATCGATGTGGAATTCAATTGCATTAACCACTTCAGGGTTTCATAAGTTGAAGTCTCGATGGATTTGCATCAGAACTCGTGAAATCATAAGGTGCGAAGTCCCGAAATGGCGGGAAGTCTAGTTGTGGGCTAATGTCGAGAATCGTGTCGGAGTTGACATTTTTGGGATTTCAGGAAATAGTGCATCGGGATTTCAGGTTTCGTGGAGTAGAGTTGTATGAAATCGCAACTCGCAAACTCGTGAAATCCAAAAAGACGGAGTTGATATCGGAGTTTCAAAGTTTCGGGATTCGGGGGTCTGAGCGACAAGACACTCGACCACAGGATTCACGAAATCGCGAAGTCTGATTTCCTGAAGCGTGAAGGAGGAATCCCATGAGGTTTTGTTGTGGGTGTAGATTTCCTAAAAGAGAAATAGAAGAGCAATTGTCGAAATCTCTTCGGGCCAAGGAGAGAAGAAAGATCCTGTGTACGTGGACTTTCTAGCCTACGGGTTGGGGAGGGCTGCGTCATGAGCTCACACAATACATCAATCTCAAATTATATTACAAGATTCAAATGACAGAGCATGAGAGAATAACAAAGCTAAGAATCCCCTTCTACTCATTACAAGACTAAATTATGAATTACATGATCTCTAACTCTCCAAGCTAATCTCCCCTATGAATAACATAATCCTCTTCATGAAGAGAGAACACTCTCTTATATACATGAGAGTCATGAAGAGTGTCATAATTACAGATCCACTATTCTCTCAACCATTCTCAACTACTTTACTATTATTAGAAGATATGATTCCTTCAAATCCTCCACACATCTCTCACATATCTTAAATAAGATATGCCTTCCAAATCTTCCATGATCTTCTCCTTTGAATATACTTGATTGAAATTCGAATTTGAGGCTAGGTGGTAATATTTGACTTTGTTGAAATCTTCACATATGCCTGCACACATCATCAAACTCATCCAACCTTGATATATAATGAAAATATGTTATTTTTCTAATATTTAATCACAAATTCACTTATAATACTGAAATGAATACAATGGAAAATAATAAGGAGAAACCTAAGTATCATTATGGAAATCGTATAATAAAAGGTTAATGGGACGATGAAATGTAAGGAATGGTGAAGGGAAAAGAGGATATAAATGTGGCATTTCTGAGGCCCAACAATTAGTACCACTCCTATCCCTTCTCCAGATACATAAAACTCCAGTACAAATGGATGAGAGAAATTTGGAAGTTCTAGTACCAGGAAAGTGCTCATTACCTTCTTCATTCGGTCAAATGCTTCTTATGCTTCCTCAATCCACCTAAATGCTCCATTTTTGGTAATATCTATCAATAGTGCCCCAAGTTGTGAAAACCCTTTCACAAATCGTCTGTAATAGATGCATATCCCGAAGAATCCTCACAACTATGTGATTTACCTGGGGGTAGGCCAATCTAAGATCACCTGAATCTTTTTTTGATTTAACTTCACTCCCTCAACACCTATTTTGTGCCCTAAATACATGATCTCCATCAATCCAAATTCACATTTTTCCTCCTTCTCAAAAAGATATTGTTCCTACATAATGTTGCAAATCTCATCCACATGTGCCAAATGTTCCCTCCATGTCTTACTGTAGATCAAAATATCATCAAAGAAGATCAATAGGAACCTTCTCAATTGTTTGTTGAAGATATGGTTCATACTTGACTGGAAGGTAGCTAGTGCGTTAGTCAACCCAAAGGGGATGACCAAAAACTCATAGTGAGCATAGTGACATTGGAATGTTGTTTTGTGGATGTCCTCCTCCTCTCTCACTCTTGATCTGGTGGTTTCTTGATCAAAGATCAATCTTCGAAAAATATACTACTCCATGTAGCTCATCTATGAGCTCGTCAATCCTTGGTATCAAGTATCCTTGGTATGTAGCTCATCTATGAGCTTGTCAATCCTTGGTATAAAGTATCTACTCTTAATATTATTCTTGTTTAGATTCCTATAGTCAATGCACATTCTCCACGTGCCATCCTTCTTCTTTACCAATACTACTAAAGAAGAAAGTGGACTAGAGCTAGGTTGGATGTATCCCATCTCCAACAACTCACGTATGGCCTTTTCTATCTCATCCTTGAACTTATTTGGGTTCATTTATAGTGTAGTAATCACTATATTTTCCCATTCCTCTAACTTAATGACATGTTTGAATCCTCTATCTAGTGGTCTTCATATTGGTAGTGGCTTGAATACCTTATCATGCTTACCTAGTAACTCCTGTATGTCCGCATGGTAATGATGATGATCCTGGGATGGCTTATGCATTGTTACAAAACAATTTGTTGAGCATGCCACATCTCCATGTATAAATAGATCCTCCATGCATCTGTTGGATACACCCTTGGGTGATCCTGATGAAATAACCCTCAGGATAACCCGCTCACCCCTAGTGTCTATGAATTTCATCCTCGTATCATGATAATTCATTTTTAAGTCTCCAAGGGAATATAGGAATTGTACTCCCAATACCACATTGGTGTCTGCTAGTTCCACCACATAAAAGTCATCAGTCAATGTGTAGTTTCCCAATGTCACATCCAACCCTCTAATCCTCTCGGTACACGTCATGTTGTACCCATTTTCCACTACTACTTCAAAACCCTTAAATTCCTCTGTGGGAATGTCTCCTAGTAACCAATGTTGCATCTATGAAATTATGGGTAGCCCCTCCATCAATCAACGTTGTAACTCTTTTTCCTTGCATAATTCCCCTGATCCGAAAGTTATAGTACGCGGGGAGTCCTGACAATGTGGCTATGGTCACCTTCTTGACCCATTCTTATAATGGTGCATGTTCTAGAATTTCAAGGTGTGGTGCCTCACCACTATTCTGAACCTCATCTATACTATTTGGGTTCTTCTCCTCACCTTCATATTCTTCATCAGATAATACTTCAATATAATGGACCTTTCTATTTCCCATACATCAATGACCTGGTTCCCATGGATCGTTGCAACTAAAGAATAATTTATTTCTTCTAATCTCTCTCTGAGTGTCTTCTTCCAACCTATCTTTCCATTTCCATGTCTTATAGAGAAACTTTGTTTCCTTTCCCTTCTTAGGAATAAAGGTCTTTATTGGGGCATTTCTAACCATTTTGTATGCCATATCCTGAGTTTTCTTGATGGAATCATGTAACGTGGGTGGTATGAAATCCTTAACCCAACCCTTCAAGGGTTCAGTTAGCACCTCTGCAAATATCATCACTAACCTTTCTTCTAAGATATCAGTTACCTTGAAAACCAACCTCTGAAACTCTATGATAAATGCCTCTGGTGTACCTATCTATCTAAACTAGGCCAACTCCCTGAAATGAATTTTAGGATCCTTCCTTTCGAACCTGTCCATCACCCTCATGGTGAATTCTAGATATGATGTAATGTTAGCATGTCCAAGGGTGACCAATCCATGATGCCACCATTCATGAGAGTCCCATTACAAATGAAGGTGGAAATAGTGACTACCTTTTCCTTGGTCATTGGGTTGAGATGGAGGTAAGTGTCCATCTTCTGCACCCAAGCACTAGTTGGACTCTTAGTTGATCCATCGAAAGAGAAAATAGTTAACCTACCCACCCTATGCATAAGATCATACTTTTGTTGGTACTACACGACTTTCTTCCATTCCCTTGGTTTGTTCCTATATTTAGCATTGTAATATTTTTGGAAAGAAAATGATTCCTGGAAACCTTCTGGTGTGTCTAGGTACTCTTCGTAACCTTTAAGGGGATGAATATCCTGGTCCTATTGTTATAGAGCTTCTGTTTGTTGTTCCTTAATAAATTGCGGTAATTATGGCCTTGGTATTTTACTGCTACCTGTCGGTGAGCCTCTCTGTATTGGAATATGAGTGTTGTTTTTCTCCCTATAGGCCCTACTAATTTTTTGATTTCCCTCTGTCTGATTCCCATTGTATCCTCCTTGTATTTGAATGAGTTGTGTTAGGAGTTGTGTTGTCTGTTGTTGGCTAGCAGTCATCTGTAGTTGTCCTGGAACTATAGATTCCAACAATTGTTGGACTTTGTCTTCACCCTAGTTTCCCATGCTTCCTTATGGATATGATTCTGATGGGATTTATTCTGGATTCCTCTCTAATGATTTGATAGAGGGTTTTCCTCCACCCCCCTTCTTCCTCGACATTACAGGCCGAAAAAATCACCATTGTATGCAAACAATATGATTTCCTTCCCACTATTTCCCCTCACTATAAATCACATGGATTTTTCCGAAAAAAACTGTCAAAATTAAAATGATGATAACGTTAGTTCTGGGACTCCATTTTGACTAATTTGTTTTTTGAAATTGGGTATTTTTTTGAGAGGAATTCAAATAACAAATTTGTTTTGACAAATTTTGCTCAGAAAGTTTCATATTTGAGCCTGAAGTGCGTCACCCCCTTCTTTTTTTTAAAGCATAATCCTAACTTCCCATGGTGTATTACCTGTCTTAGGCACCTAGACCTTGGTTAATGCATTCCAATGCATTTTTCATTACTTGATTTGACTTTCTAGAGAGGGAAGGAGACACCTTGAATGATTTTAGGGAGTTAATTTTGAGTTCTAATTTAGTTAGAAATCCACTTAATAACTCCTTTCCAACCTCCCTGCAAAGTTTAAAAACCTAAAGGAAGGAGAGCACACTTCCTCCTTAAATCAAGGAAATTGTCCCTTGATTTTAAGGATTTACCCCCTTTCTTTAGTAAACTTTGCATGTTTAGCTAATCAGTTAGTAAACTCGCACTTTTCATCCTATCATACTCATGTTAGGTGTGGGTTATCTATTTTAGAGGTTTAGGCATGTGATTTAGCCATTTTTACATTGCTTTTAGTGGAAGTTGATATTATTAGTGTCACGATCAATTCCTTTCTACATATTGGTTTGATATCATTATAATTTCAAAGATATTGTGAATACATTCATTCTTGTGGAGAAAATTCTTATCTATCTCTCTCTTCTTTGTTTATTTGAAAATTCATTGGATTAGTATTATTTTTCTCATCGAATTTTATATCTCTCAGGTCTCATAATTTTATATGGTATCAGAGTCTCAGGGAATCTGAGGGAGAGGTATACTAGTTTTATATGCAGGTGAAAGATCATCAAAGGACGTAGAAAAAATCAATGGATCAACACCTTCATCCCAAGCATGTTGTCCTAACTACATTCAAGTACTTTGAATGGAAATCAAAGATCACCCTTGCTCTCTGAAGAAAAAGTCTCTACCAGGTAACTATGACAATGGAAGTAGAGTCTGAGTCTATCGATGAGAAAATTGACTTTCTCAATAGACAAGATATGGACATAGGATTTATCTGCTTGTCTATTTCTACAGAAATTCTCCACCAAGTATATGATGTCTCACAAGAATCAACTCCAAACTAATTATGTATAAGATTGGAGGTTTTATTTCGGAAGAAAGAAGATTGTGAATATTTCATGAAAGAGGTTGAACATATAGAGCCAGAAGAGAAGCCTTCAGAATATCAAGCATTTTATTTTGAAGAGTCTTCTACACAAGTATATGCACAAATTTGTATTCAATTAATTGCATATGATGTTTATTCTATTCAATATTTGTTTTCTAAAGTTCAAGTGGAAGATATATTGCATGCATCTCAGGAGTCACATGCAGACACATTTACATGCACCATGCATGCATCTCCAGAGACAAAAAGGGAGCCGTGCACATTAGATTCAATTCTGATATTTTCTGAGTGAAATTTGCCGAAACAAATTGTATATTTGAATTCCTCTCAGAAAAATACCCAATTTCAAAAACCCAATCATCTAAAACAAAGTCCGGGAAGTGAAGTTATGATCATTTTAAAATCAACAAAAGTTTAGCATTTTTCTAGAAAAGGCTGTACGGTTTTCAAAATTTCATCCAAACTTTATTTGGATATTATTCATTACAAGAAGAGAAAGTGGATATGTGTGGACATATCACTGGTACATCTACTTCATCAGATCTGTGAAAACATCTACATATTCAACAAAATATTCAATGAGCACAAACTTGCACAACTACGAGGTCTTCTTGGAGTGAAGGATAGGGTTTCTTAGCAGCTTCTTTTTGTTCCTTCTAATTTTTTATGTCCTCTTTNGGGGGGGGCTTCCCATGAGGTTTTCCCTCTTTCCTTCTTTCATGAGGGGTTCATTATTGTATTGAGTACCTAAAATGGCCTAGTAGCCGAGACTCACATTTTCTTATTATGTCACTATAGTTAGGCTTATGGGGGGGTGTTAGAGCATAATCTTAACTTCCCTTGGTGTATTACTTGTATTAGGCACCTAGACCTTGGTTAATAAATTCCAATGGATTTATCCTCACTTGATTTGACTTTCTAGAGAGGGTAGGAGACACCTTCCTTGATTTTAGAAAGTTTTCCTTAAGTTTAGGTAGTTAACTTTGAGTTCTTTAGTTAGAAATCCACTTAATAACTCCTTTCCAACCTGCATGCAAATTTTAAACACCTAAAGGAAGGAGAGCACACTTCCTCCTTAAATCAAGGAAATTGTCCCTTGATTTTAGGGATTTACCTCTTTCTTTAGTAAACTTTGCATGTTTACCTAATGATTTGGGTAGATACCAGTGGCCAGCCACCTTTTCCAACTGGCTCAAAATGGAGATCATATCCCAATGTTACACCCCCAGGAATTTGATACACCAAACTACGCAAAACGGGGTCCACAAAACTATTGGATTTTCATCTTCTGGGGTTATGGTTTTGGATTTTCTTTATGATAAAAATGCCTTTGGAGCCTCATTGTAAAATCAACTTCTCATGGATGCTAGTAGCCATCATATCTCTTATCTGAGATAAGATGCCACCATTCTAGCGAGCCTTTCACTCTTTAATTTATAGTCTTTGTAAAGTTTTGCTCATTAATAGAAAATTGTGTATTACTGTATACGTATTGTTGGATTATTGAGAGGGGGGGGTGAATCAATAATAGTGCAACTATAATCCTTTTTATCCAAATTGATCCAAGTGTTATATCAAAGTAGTATTATTATCCAATAATGAGAAATAAGAAAAGAACGATCACACACATACACAGTACACCAGTGTTTTACGTGGAAACCCAAATCAGGAGAAAACCACATAATGTTTTTTCTTATATGTCTTGAAGAATTACATTCATTGGAAGCACCAACTTCCTTTGTTTTCTAGATGCAACTGGAAGGAGGCTCCAACCCCCTAGATTCTCAGGCTACAACCTGAGGGAAGCTCCAACTCCCCAATTCTCTAGCTACAACCAAAAGGAGGCTACAACCCCCTATGTTCTTCGACTACAACTGAAAGGTGGATACAACCACCTGTCCTTTCCCTGTCCTGCCAACTTGAAGTAGAAGTAGAATGATGGAACCACTATCAACCTATCACTGTGAGATATACCGCTATAAACATGTACTAATAAATCTAAACCATTCATCAACCATGCATCAACATGTACGTCAACCTGTAATCAACCTGTACCATAAACAAGTGCATCAAGCATGCACCAACCTATACCAAATAACCTATAATCAACCTATACCATAAACAAGTGCATCCAACCATGTACCAAGTATGTACCAATCATGTGTCAACTACTCATCAACTATGACTCATCAATATGTACCAACATCATCAACTATACACCTCATGTATGTGCCGACTCATCAACTACTTGTCTCAACCATGTACTCAACATGTACCTCAACCAAAATCCCTCATCAATTTCATCATACAAATATGATTTGTAGCTCTGTAATAGAACTGGTGTATATGATCACATTCCTACAAACCTTCCTTAACTTTAACAACAAGAGACTAGCATTTTCATCAAACTTTTCTTTAGTCTCACATGCCTAGTTTTGGATTAGTAAACAACCCTAACTTGAACTAATCATAAATGTGTATGCTCTTCAGTGTTTTTTATGAAATTCCTCCAGGTGTCACTACTTAGAACCTCTCAGAAAAGGCGTTATAGCAAAAATGGCATACCTTGCTGAATTCTGGCTTATTCTAGAGAGTGACCTTGTAGAGTGTGCCCCTAATGGAATATTTGTTGAATTGATCTAAAACTATTAAAAAACATAATAAAAACTATAAAATAACAAACACATCTGGTTTCACTGAATTTGGATCTGTTATGAATAAGTTATGACATTTTTACCCGGAAAACTTGTTTTTGACTAGTTTCAGGACTAGCTACAAACCCTATTTTCCACGGCGTGTAACTCCAAAAATACAATGACACACAAGATGAATTGTTTACCACAAATACTTGGATATGGTTCTCAATGGAATAGCAATTTCAAGGTATGAATCATTTTAGAAAAAAAATTATAGCGAAATTGGTGAGATGACCTGTAAATAACATACCTTAGAAAGCACCATCAAAAGAATTTATCCTTCCTTGCATTTTGGCCTTCTTTTCTTCACCTTCCCTCATAATTTTGGCTTATATATCCTTGGTTATATCATAAACCTATAGATATTCAATATTCTCAAGTGTGTTTAAAATGAGAGAGCCTTGCCTCTTATTTATACTCTCCAAGTAGCTTTCTTAAAAACATTTTCTAGGTCACTCGGCCCTGCTTTCCTTATTTTAGGGTTAACCCACTTCTAATTTATCTATTAAATTTATTATTGAAAAAATATATTTTTATTCACTTTGAATTATAATACACTCATTACTTCACTTTATTATTTACCTTTTAAAATCTCTGAAACCACTTTGACTACTTTGACCTTTTGGGGCTTCTAGATGATATATGAGGGTCCTCCAACTTCATAAGGCCATAACTCTCAAACCATGAGGAGTTATGTGACGTTCCACATACCACCAGGAATGGAATGACATGTAATATCCATATAGAGTAGTATTATCGGAAAATATATCATAACTCATACCTTTATCCATCAAACAAACTTGGGTCCATTACCCAAACCCAGGGTTTCCAACTTCTCATGGTCATAACTCTGTAACCGTGAAGAGTTATGTGACATTCCACATACCAATGGAAATGGAATGAGAATCACTATCCATCCATGATAGTTTAAATGATAAATTCATTGTCCTTCATATCATTATTCCACAATTAATCATGGGTTCTCTTACTCCGCAAAGCATCTTTCCATGAGGGCTTTCACCATAAGGGGACCACTTTGGAGTTCATCCATATTTACTTATTATCAACCAGGACAAGACAATAATGAGTCATATTTACATCAAACAATATTGGGTCCTTTACCCAAACCTTTGTGTTGCAGGGCTTTCTTCAAGGGTTGATATCAATGACAACCAACCTTAATCAACAATATTCCCCTTTGGCATTGATGGCAACACTCTAATGCAATAATGAAATCATATCACTCATTCTCCCCCTGGAACCATGCCTCTTTCCTTTGTACCTGATAAATTTGCATCTATCCTCTCAATATGATAAATCTGCTTCCCCTGGAACCATGCCTCTATCCTCTTCATATGATAAATCTCTCCCTCTTTGTCATCAATGGAAAATGTATCTTTCCATCTGGGGTTTCTCCCCCTGACTGAACTATCCTCTTATGGTGCTTCCTCATGTACATCTAAGACATATAAGATAAGCATTCCAAAAGCATTCAATTTGGAGAAAAAATAACTCCAAGTCTTTGGCGAAGATATTCAAAGGCTTCCCATGGAAGAGGTTTTGTAAAGATGTCTTTAACTTGTTATTTTGTTCCCATGTACTCAAATATGATGTTCTTTTCTGCAACATGTTCCCGTAGAAAGTGATACTTGATTGGAATGTGCTTCATCTTGGAGTGCATCACCGGGTTTTTTGAGATACTGATGGCACTTGTATTATCACAATATATTGGAATGGGCTCATCATACTCAACCTGTATATCTGTCAAAGTTTGTTTCATCCAAAGAACCTGTGTACAACATGTTGCTTCTGCAATATACTCTTCCTCGACTGTAGATAGAGATACTAATGATTGTTTCTTGCTTAGCCATGATACCAAAAATTCACCTAAGTAGAACGTTTCTCCACTGGTGCTTCGTCGGTCATCAATACAACCTACCCAATCTACATCATTGTAGGCAATAAGTGATAGATATTTTCCTTTTGGATACCATAATCCAAACTCTTCTATTCCTTTGAGATGTCTGAAAATCCTCTTTACTGCTAATACATGTGATTCCTTTGGCGTTTCTTGAAATCCTACCACCTGTCCAACTTCTTGCATTACATTTGGTCCAGATGCTATCACATATAGTAGGTGTTGCAGACACACACTCCCTTCACAACCTACAGGTCGAAAGGTCCATGCCTGCACAGGATCTTTCCTTCCTCACGGCCCGAAGAACTCCAAATGGTTCTTCTATTTCCCTATCGGGAAATTTGCACCCACAGAAATCCTCATGGGATCCCCCTTCTTTACAAATCGGGAGATCGGACTTCGCAACTTCACAAATCCAAAGGTCTATCATTCGGTTCTCGAATCCCTGAAACCTGACACAATTCAACACTGACCTTTTCCCTCTCCTATCGGGACTTTCCCTATCAGGATTTCGGCACTCGCGATGTCAAGGAACTTGCTTTCCTGACTCTCGAATCTCAATATGCCTATCCTCTGAGACACGCGCAGGGTTGACTATTCAACGGTCCTTTACTTCATCGGAATTTTAGACCTTTTGAATGCCAAAATGCATGGACTTCTTGTCAACAGGATCCCCGATATCCCGATTCTCCGATGTGACGTCAACTAGGCCCACAACGGAACCTTTCACCTTTCATGACTCCAGTGTCCAGATCTTCGAAATGGATGATCACGTGACACGCATCCTCCAACAACTGGATGGCTTAGATCCAATCTCACTAATTCAGAACTTTCGCTACCGATTACTCGACTTCTCAACCTCGAGAACTCCGATATCTCGAATGCCGATATCCCGATGACCGCTCTCGTTGGGATTTTCACCTTGGCTATTCCTGATGGCTTAACCCTCCTGCAACTTCTTGCCGATCCAAGGACTGTCAGAGATCCTAAGCAAGATCTGATGCTCACGCTCTCTCCTCCTGTGCACTTCTCCCGTGCTGCCTTCTGGACATGACAACTTTCAACAATCCAGAATCTATCATCTTTCCCAATGACCGATGTTGCTCCACCCAAGCTTTGGTGCTTTCTTCCTGCACTTGGAAGAAATTCAAGTTTCCCAAAGGCCTCGACCTTCACCTATTTCCTTCTATGAATTCTTCGGCTTTGAGTTTGTCGTGCGCATCAAAGAACTAACTCCTCCTGAGTTTTTCTCCTTTCGAATCCTTAAAGGATTCCGACGTCTGCGCTCCTGCAGAGTCTTCACATGCACACACACAGGTGCTATCTGGCCTGATTTTCCTGTAGCTTTGACCTCCAAGGAAAAATTTTCCTTTTTCCTTTCTCCCTTAGATGGAGAATTTGGATGGCCTCTTGGCTCTCCGTCTGCTCGAGCAACCTATTGCTGAGTATTTCTGGGTATTCAGGTACCCTGTGAAGATCCTTCAGTGGATTCTTCCTTCAATTTACAGAACTCAATGAGTCCTCTTCTCCCTATTCCTGTCTGCACAATATCTCAATGCCCACCTGGCAGAGTGTCAAGAATCCTCAGTGATTCTGACTTCTTAAGAACTCACAACAGAGTTCTTCCTCTGTGCACTCCTTGCTCCTGCTCAATGCCCCTCTGGCAGAGTGTCATAGAGCTCTTCAGAGCTTCTGTCTGCAACTGTGTCTCTCCTCCACAGCCTTGCCTCCAAGGTGTTCCGCAACCTTGAGGGCTTCCCTGAGTTGTTGACTTCAGTTCTTGTGCCACAGCACGTCTTTGTCTGAACTCGCAGAGTTCAAAAGTGTTTCAGTGCACCGATATTCAGAGACCGCAATACTCTGTCACGCCCTCCTAACATGAAACCTAAAAGACCTTTACCTGAATCAAACATACTCCTGCAAATGCAAACCTACAACATACATGTACAACATACATTCATTTCATATGAAGAAAACTCACAGACATTCATTTTAACACATAATTATGGAGAAAAAACTATTGTTTGTATTAAATATGGCAAACACCTATATTTACAAAGTGTTCCTGAGCTCAACCTATAACAAGGTCTCGACTCCTTCCCTTCTGCTCTCTACTCGCAGACTCCCTTCTATCCTTGCCGACTAAATCTCCTCTAAAAATGAGATACCATTGATTGTTTACATGAGGGGGCTCTTAGAGCTCTTCCCTCCAAATCTACCTACCCTATTCAATTACATTGAATGGGCTATCTAGTCCGCTATCCAGATCTATATCTCAGCCTTACAAACATTAAAGGCCTACTTATCTACATCCTGCACAAAGGCACGACTTCCCAGCTCAATAGCTTAATCATTTAATTACATTCAATTCTAAATCAAAATGAGGGCGACGCCTCTTTTCAGCTTTGAATGCATGCGCTTGACATGGCTTGTTGGTTGGTTGGATGGTGTGGAGAGATGCTCCTACATCATACTCCTCAACTGAAAAAATCATGAGCTCCTGCTCATGAGCTTCCCATCTCAGCTATTGAAATCCTCCTGGATCCCAAATCATCCTCTGGAGTTGTTCATCCACTCCATTCCTCTGTTGCTGCTTCTTTTCTGCTCAGCTTGTCCTTGCTGGCACTTCCTATTGACCGGATCATCAGCTCCCTAATCTCCCCGATCACTACATCTAGCTACTCCAGTGGCTGGCTTTGTTCATGTAGTCTCTTCTGCTGCAAAAATTTTCGGCTCATGGGAAGATCACTATGATCTCCCATTCCTTCTTCATCAGCTTCTAACTTCACCTATTGGATGTGCACGCCCTGCACTTTCACCCTTCTCTCCAAGGCTTCAATTTGTTCGTACAGATCAGCAAAACTAATGTTTTCTGCTTCTTCCCCTTCTTCTCCTGCAAACTCCCATGTTGTAGTCCTTTCAGTCTCCTAGCTGAAAATATTGAGCCATTCCTCAAAATGCTCGTCATTCTCTTCTGCTTCTTCTGCTATCAGCTTCAGTGCTATAGCTTCCTCAGGTTCCTGGCTGAATATGTTGAGACACTCCTCAGAATGCTCATTTTCCTCTCCTTCTTGGGAAACTTCAGATGTCTTCTCCAATCCTTCTTCTCTGACAGTCTCAGCTAGTTGTCCCTCTGTTGTTGTTGTATCTGCAACACAGATTTATACTTCCTCCTAGGCAAGTGGTAGGAATATCTCGATTCCACCAATCATTATAAGGATTTTCATATCATCCTCTCGGAAGGTGAAAGTTTTTAACTTGTCATCATCTTCATTCACATGGCTTTTAAAACCACATGAATCTTCATCCTCTGTCAGCTCCTCCGGCTGATTTCGACTCACTCCTGAGTTCGTGAGACCCTCAGATAGTCTCATCTGCTCACCCCTGCCCAC